>OU426979.1:87268720-87649892 GCA_911387785.2 Aelia acuminata | reverse complement strand
GGGGTACTATTTGAATTGAAAACTGCTATGAGCGACAGGATTTAACACTAGGCCCATAAATAAACAAAAAAATATCACATTTGAATTATTAGAGAGATATAAAAGTACTTTTAATCGGTATACCTTATTTAAATTTTTACGTGATGTATTACCATTACATGCCTTAATTGAATTTTTAATTATTGTCATTTCTTCCGCTTATTATAATTGAAATCGTTTAATTTTATTAAAGCGGTTTAATTTTATTAAAGCGGTATTAAAATTTTAAAGTTCTGGTTTAATGAAGTCTTATGCAATTTATTTATATATTAATTTTTTATACCCTTTTTCAAATATTAATCCAAAATTTGAGCTAATATCTTAAAATAAAGTGATTATTATTTTTTTTTTTTTTTAGACACTTTTTTTTCCTTCTTACCGTGATCTTTCATTTACGTATTTATGCTATAATATAATACTGTAATAACATTGAAAAAAAGTTATACCTAACAAACCCAAAAGTTAAATATTTTGGGAAAAAAATATGTCTATTGGTTTAGTGAAGTACCATTAAAAAGTTTGACTACTGATGTTGATAATTCTTGAGCAAACATTCTTCCCAGCCTCCAAGTTTTTAAACTAATGGTAAAGGGAGAGATCATCTACAAAATCCGACTGTTGAATGGACTATAAATTAAAAGAAAAATCATAATAAAATTGTAGTTACTTCGGCTATCCCTAGAACTTTGTTGATAACAGAACATTTTAAAACCTGAAACTTACCCGTAGTTTAAGAATAAGCCATTCAATATATTAAAAAAAAGTTGGATATTTTAGAAAAAAGAAACATTAAAGGAAGAATTGAAGACTTGAGGAAACGTTTGGATTTTACAAAAGATGTTTAAAACGTGTTAGACAGTTTTCAAAACCAAAACTTATATTATTTTACCATCGATTTTCCATTTTGGTAGCTGATGGCATTTACACATCAACAGGGAAAACTGTTGCTGACGTCAATTGTGGACAAATTATGTAGTTCATCTGCCTAATGAACATGTTTCATCTTGATTAGCTAATGCATCATCATTTAGGGTGAAAGCGTGTAACGTTATTTCCGCCTTTGATGTTACTATATGTCATCTAGTCTGTACATAATTAATGCTCACGGGTACTACCGTGTTTAAGATGCTTTGAAAAGAATTATTTGTATTCATTTCCATAGCCTCATAAACGGAAAATTAAGATTTAAGAAACATTGTGGAATGCTATTATTTTTTATATTTTTACTAAATTTGTATGAATTCAACGGGTCTTTTCTACATTAAGGCTGCCAATTACTTTTTATTATCAAATGATTACTTTAAACAGTTAATCATTCTTTTTTTTAAAATAAATTAAACAATATAGCACCTACAAACTCTATTAAAGAGGTTATTCTCTGTGTAAGATGGATACAGAGATGAATTTAATTGAATTAATTTTGTAGTCTAAAGAAGAAGAAAATGTATTACATTTTTTCCAAAGTAAAGATGTCTGACCTAAATTTAAATACTGTGATGTAGGGCACAACATGAATTGAACTTTGAACGAAAAAGGTTTGCAATATGAGAAGTTGCCGAACTTCAAAAGGTTTATTCTTAAATACCTGGTTTGAGAAATCAAGATTACTTACCATTAAGTAAGGCTATTTTATTTATATATTCATGGACACAGGAATACACAAAAACGATATTTTGCTCTAAGGAACTTAATATTAGCAATACAACTATTACGGACTAGAAGAATGTGTTAAGAGAAATTAGTGCCTATAGTTTAATAAATAATCCTATTCAAATAGGTGGGGAAAAATGAATGTAGAATCTTAGAACAATATAGAATCTTAGAAGATAAATCTTGTTGCAGTAAAAGAAAAATCAATTTTTTTTTTCATTGTTTGTGTATTGATTTAAAATGCATATTGCATTAACCCGTATTCTTGTTTACCTGGTCATATGTTAATTAAAGTGATTACTTTTTTTCATTGATCATTTATCATTGATCATCAATCATTTATTCATAAAAAGTAACTGCTTAAAAAGTAACTGGCAGCTTTTTTTTTTTTTTTTTTTGTCTGGCTTTATGAATTATTATTTTTGTCTAATAAAAATGATAAAAACCCACAAGAGTGTTTCGGTAATGTCCTATTTCCGCGATTTCTTATTCATTTTTTAGTGAAGAAAAAAACTATCATTTTGCACAAAAATAAAAGAGAAATACTCGAAAATTTCTTTTACAGATTTATTTGCCGCGATATACTTAACAGCAACTTTCATCAAAAGATTCAAGTTAATCCATCGGCTACTTTTCCAGTTTTGTGGTAACAAACATACAGCCGTTTGTTTGTTTATAAGATTAACTTTCCAAATTTTCATTCTTTCAACTAATCTACAGAATAAGAAGCCTGTTTACTTAAATAGAGTAATAATGATCTAAAAATACCTACATTCTGAAAATTTGAAGCATTTTTGTCTATTCCAACTGGTAAAGGTTGAGTATTGTAGTGTCGAAGAATAGCGAATTATGGAATGCCTTGTAAAGCTGTTGTCTACCATGAAGTCTCTCTTTACTAAGTCCTATTTTTAATTAAGCTTTTTTCTAAGTCCGCCTTAGTACAGTCCTGCTATGAGACCTACTACTACAACTCTAAGCTTTTCCGAAGTCTTAACTCAATATCAGAAGAGAGATTCTGAGCCGATGTAATATATATCGACTGTAGGGGAAGGACACTAATTTGAGCCGTGGGTGTTTATGCGAGGGTCTCCATGGCGACTCCTGACACCTGACCGTAATACAGTCATGAATTATGAATTACCTCGTGTAGTCTCGTGACCATCGTCCCGTTAAATATTCCTTATGGCTCATCGCTGTCCGCCCTCCGTATGAAACTGTAATAAAGACCTGATATGAATTTAGAATACAAAGATTTTTTTTTTTATTTGCCTGGTATCGTAGTACGGAAGAAATAGTTGTCCTTGTCAGTTTTTATAGGATGTCGCAAATTGAAATCAATTATTCAGGTGTCACGAAGTTGTCGAAAGGTGAGAATTTTTTTCCGAGAATGATTCAGAATGTGTTTGTTTTCCCCGTTGATGATTTTTATCGATTTCTGGGCTCAGTTGTCGTTGTTTCACTCCCTCTCGTGTTGCCTTTGCTTTTATCAAATATCAAGTTATTTAAAATATGAATACGTTACCTAATGATCATTTTTACCTTATTTAGAATTTTTAGGTTATTAATTCATCCGTTCATTAGAGACTTATATTTTAAGTGCGCTTCACTCTTAATTCTGTTGACGGTTGAGGCTGAACGTGTTATTCTTCATATCATAGAATTCCTTAACTGATAACTTATTTTTAAAAAGAATATTAAATTAATTTTATAAAATTGAATAGGTTTTTTAATACAGTTTTTTTTCGGATGAAGGGGTTGTAAAGTTATGCGTGGTGTATCAAACAAAATTAAAAATCGGGCAATTTCTGTTACGACGAGGAACCCTTTTAGGTCAGAGGCCCTTTGAAGTGAGCAAAACAAGCCGTCGGACTCTGACAAAAAGGGGCGAATTCCTTGTTTATGAGGCGAAGTTTAAAAAGGTACCTGCTGAGTTTAGGGCCGGAAACGGAAGGAGGTATGGGGAAAAAAAGGAGGAAGAAAAAAGATGAAAAAGTCGGGAGGTAAGAAAAGTAAAAAGTGTTTGGAGAAAGATGAAAGGACAGGGTGAAGAGGTGTTTTATGTAGAGTGGTGTGAGATAGAGGAGGAGTGTATAAGGAATATGGGCCCATCCAGAAGGGCGAACAAAGGGAAGCCGAGGATCAAAGGGAGAGCTACTCGAGGACTACACAACAGGGCCGGTTAACTACTTGAGGGGTCTCGCAGGGCCACTTGCCTAGCGCCTCTCTCTGCACTCCCGGCGCATTTTACTAATTGCCGCCGACACCTTGTCCACACATTCTTTCATCAAAGGCACGCCATCTTTTATTCCTCAAGCCCTTTCTGTTTCGGGGGTTCTTTGATCTCAGGCTATAATTATTTCCTAGTGTCATTGGTTTTCTGGGCCGAGCTAAGTGGGCCTCGAAAGCTTTGCATTGTTCTCGGGCTAATTTCGGAGCCTCGCAAAACTTTTTTTGAAAGGGCTCCTGGAAAAAAGTGCGTCAGTACACAAACTCTACAGAGAGAATATGTAATTTTTGTTTAAAGTAATGAAAAATTTCTGAAAGTGCATAATACTTTTTTTCCCTTTGATTTTAAATTCTATAGACAACCAGTTTTAAATTTTGAATGTGGAGGACGTCAACTATACTTAATTAAAATAATATGCATTACTTCATTTCTCTTATATTAAATTGAGTTCTTTAATGCTATACAGTACAGCGCCGATTATCTGCTATTTCAAAAAGTAAATTTGGAACTTGCCAAATATATCACAGGATATAATGGTAATTTTATTTAAAGTATAACAAACACTTCCTTTTTAACTTTGTAAACAAAACGGAATTCACCACACAGGAGTTATCCAAACATCTACAAAATTAAGTTTTACTTTGATCTGTAACTAGGGCTTTAAACGAATTAATTGTGTCATTTTGAACGTCCGAAAACGACTGACAAAATAGATTATAATTGATGTTGTATATTGGAGACAAAAAAACGTGTAATAAAGTTCGTATATTCGATGGTTCGGTTAATTGACGTCCATATGATCGACGAACAAACTGTTTATAAACGAGAGTATGAACAGGCTTATAGAGCAACAGCAAACAAAAAAAACAAATCAAATATCAGAATATTCTGAGGCCGTATTTTATTCATACCTCTAGGTGGAATACGGAAGATAGGATTAGAGGAAGAACAAAGGTTATAAACAAGTGAGGTTGTATGAGAATGCCATTTACTGTAAAATAATAATTACCCAAATCGTTTGGCCTAATTTGGCGATATAATCTTTAATTTTGAAATATAGAATTTTAATTTTTCTAACTAAAATTTTATTATGTGAATTGATCCTTCTGTCAAGAATTAACTGAAACGTATGTTGAAACGGAAATCCTGAAAAATTGAAGAAAAGAAAAAAAAAACTACCATAACATTGACAGGCAATAAATAAAATAGTTTTTAATAGCACTTTTATAATATAAAATTGTTATCATCATCATCATCATCATCACCTAATGGTGCTATGGTCCTTGCAGGACCTTGGCCTCCTCCCAGACCTGTCCTCTGCTGCCCTTTTCCATTCCACAACGCCGGGAGCCCGAAGATCATCTTCCTGCAGCCAACGCAGTCTCGGCCTACCTCTCTCCCTTCTTCCACCTGGGTTCCCTTCCATTATCATTTTTGAAAGCCGTTCGTTGCTCATCCTCTGTACGGTGGCCTAGCCATCTTAACCTTCTCTTCTTTATGGTGGCACTATGTCTGGTCCCTCGTACAAGTTCTTTAACTCTTCGTTAGTCTTCTTTCTCCAGAGATTCCCTTCTTTAGTCGGGTCGTAGATTTTTCGGAGAATTTTTCTTTCCCAAATGTTAAGTAGTCTTTCCCCACTTATAGTAAGCGTCCAGGATTCGCTACCGACAGTTGTTGTTATAGTCAAACCGATATAATAAAACCTAAAAAAGTTCAACAAAAATAGATTGGGGGCTGTTTATACATATGCAACAGAAAGTAGAATCTTGATTGGATCTCATTAGTTTAATAAAACCCCGAAGTCGACTTTAAATTTAATGGCATGAAAAAATGGCATTCTCTGGTAAATTATTCTTAAAAAAAATATTACATTGCTTTTTATAATTTATGGTGCTTTGTTGTTCTCATATCTTTTTTCCTGTACTTGATTTACATAATTATTCATTACACACATTATCTACCCTTTTGGTTATCATATTGCACATCACTACAGGTGTATATAAAAGAAGTTGTTTTAAGCTTTGCCATTTCGAATTCGTCGCTTTAATCCTATAATATTTTATGGTAATTACTGCATTTATTATTTATAACTTCAGAGGTAAAAAATATAATAACGGGCATGCTTCCAGGTTTTTAATGCGTCGCATCATTGGAATATAAATTGCCCCTGGGCTTTTCCTCCCACTTTTTCATCTGCGTGTGTTTCGAGTAAATTCAAAGCTTGTTTAGGTAGAAAGGCGTGCTACATTAGTATGCGCAGTAGCTGAGCTGAAATCATAACACCGTTCTCTTTAAGTAGGTTGTCAACGTTCCCTAATTCATTTAAACTGTACAACACATTACGGAAATTCAAAATTTTCCTTTACAGCATGAAATTCATTTTTTTTTTTTTTTTTTTTTTTTGAGATGGATAAAAATCATTTTTACCAAAACTCCATTTATAGTATAAACTTACTATTAAAAGAGAGATGGGTTGATCGAGAATTGACAAATGGCTATGGAGAATAGACAAAGAAAACAATTTTTACTGAAGTTGAAATTGTTTAAGAGATGAAGTAGTGGAAGCTGAATAGATTGAAGATATGGACTTTAGTTTTGTAGAATAATGAATACAGTAGAGCGCCAGGCTTAATTTTATCTGGAGTTGTACGGATAATAGATATCCACTTAAATATAAATGTATATTCTATTAGTTATTATATGATATACCGTTCTTATTGAACAAATACGTAAGGAATGTTTGATTTATTAAATTAAAACACTTACATTCCAAAATAGCTTAATTTAGAACAGTGATGCTCAATATTATTAACTAGGATTTCCGGTGTCTGTTAATGATTTATTATTCAAAATTTACAAATAATCTAACCGTAAATTATTGATAAAACTAGCAGAAGAAATATCTAGAAATTGGTTTTAATTATATTATATTTTATATGCCCATTAGATTGATTAAAAAATAAGTAATAATAATAAAAAAGCATTTATTAAAATATAGCAAAAAATATAAAAAAAATTAATTTAAACTTGAAAGTTTATACCGGTAAAGGAAAAAATCAACTATTGATCAGAAATAAATGAAAGTAAGGGGAAAACAAGAAAAAGAAAGAAAGTCCGAACACTAGCTAGAACCCTCTAAAATTCTAGGAATAAACCCTTTTTTATCAAGTCCCTATTTCTGAATTATTTAAGTGCTGTTGTCCGCCTCCATACATCTTGGGTTCTTCACAAATCTAAGCGTCGTGGAGGGTTAAAAACAAAAGAAAAAGCTACAAAACACAACTGTTTTTTCAAATGCAAATGCACGGTTCATGCGTTAGTCAAACTCATAATTAAATGGAAGGATTCATAACTCTCAACTCTAAAGGGGATTTTATCCCCTCTCCAATCAATTTAAGAACTCACAAATAGATTAACATGTTAAAATCAAATTTAGTGGATGATACGATATTTACCCTTGATGTTATTAAATCATGTAAGATCCCTAGCTGCATTAATTTCATGAGACATTTAGCTCACATCTAAAATTTATTGTGAGGACCTGAAAGTGAAGTATGCTTTACGTTAAGGATGCTCAAAAGTTACTCTCGAATAACGCACAGTGCTATGCTATTCTTAATGAAAATTTATTCTGTTTTGACGAAGGCAAAATTTTCAAAAATCAAACGCATCTAATTCTTCCAGTCTAAAGTCTTTTGAACCATAATCAATGCTCCATGCTTCGTTATTAATAAAAACCTTACATCGTGACCTCAAAGATTTCCCAACCAAATCCTCCAACTTACATCAGAACATTAGCAATCATCCCTATCTTCTAGTGTGTATTCCATGTCCAGCTCCAACCACTCTTCTGGAATGTTGAAACGGCAGTTGTCTCGAGACCTTTTGTAAATAATCTATTGAAGGCCTGCGAATGGCCAGCTTCTCTACTTAAGTCCTGAGATGTTTATATCATGCGGCGGGTCGAAAAGCACTGGGATCTCCTTGAGTCCAGGTTTCCCTCCGAATACTTTTGTGTTTTGTATTGTTTTCCCTCTTTCATTTGTATTCCATTTTTTTCTATTTGTTTATTCTTTAGTTACTTCCGTTTGAATGAGTCAGATTAGATCATTACTTTTTAAATAAAAAAATGGCTGTTCTAATTACGGATAGACCTCATCTGGTGATAGTGGAGGAGGGTTGGGAATAAGCTGCGTTTTAGTATTTAGAAAAAATAATAATAATTAGGTAGTTCATTAGTTAGGATTAATATGAAGAAAAATGGACATCTACGGTTGCCGTGCATAGGAACAAACAAAACCCCCAAAAATAATATTCACTTAAGGAATTATAAAGATTCCGTAGGACAGCTTTCAGTGGATGAAGGTGAATGAATCGCATTAGTTCCGTTTAGGCTTCTCTAAAAAAATCAGGTACATATTTGAACGAAAATCCTGAATATCCCCCATACTTCATATGGAGTACATTATGAAAAAGGTTTTTTGTAAATATCTATATCTAATAGTAAATGCCTATATCTAATATCATTATTTATATTATTTCTTATTTATCTTATTATGTCAAATACAAGTGATGATCGCATATCCATTCGTTACTCAGCTAGAATACTAAAAACTGATCTGAATTGAGTACTATAAGCCCACTTTACACTACCAAGTGGAATTTTATTGAATAGAGGGTTTTTTTCCATACCTACCATCAAGGGGTTCATTTACAAAGAAATACACAGTGACCTGTGCCCTCTATGAATACAAAATAAGACCTTTAGGCTATTTAACTATCTAATAAAAAAGTAATTAACAGATTTATTTAATATGAGGAAAAAAATGTATACATACATGAAGTAGGTAGATAAGATTTAAAATATCGTTACATAAGCGATTTTTAAACGCATTCACACTGCATGCATTTATCCTGATTGTGCAAGATATTTTATTATTCATTATACTAACTTCTTTGTGTTACATCAAAGGCTGAAACATTCTTTGAAATAAATCATTTTAAAAATGCGAACCGAGGTCTTTTGTTCCCCCATTTTATTTTAAAAGTTGTCAAGTGAGATTAAAAAACTTTTACATTGTTCTTAGAAGGAGGGGGGAGAATCTTCTCAAAAGGGAAAGCTAAGGGCCAAACTCTTTTAAAAAATATACAGTTTTGTTCTTATGGTCATTAAGATGTATCATAATCATCTTTTGCCCTTTGATTTATGTTAGTGTATTTTTATTTATTTTTTATTATAAAACAACAACCTTTTTTTTTTAATATTTGTTTGTTTTTATAAACAAATATAAAACAAAAAAATCTGTAACACTACAACCCCATGAGTTGTGAGTCAGTGGTGATTTGATTAGGATTTGACATGTTCACTAGTTCAATAGTTACCTATAACTTATTTAATCTTTATTTATAGTACCCTTTTTACATTCTTGGTTTGCTATAGGAGGGCCTCTTGATCCCAAGTAGGTACGATCCGCAGCAGTATCAGAAATGTAACCTTCCATTGCCAGATTCGCACCCATGACTTTAAGAATAAAAGTTAATTGAATAACCACCGAGTAACCATACTCCTATTTTCATAAAATATATATTTTCAACCATTTGTACGATTGTCACTGGCAATTTTTAGGCGAAAATATTTCTTTAACCAAACGATTTTTCTTAAAATTCATCAATACCGATCAGCAATACATTTTTGTAGGTTTTTAATATACTTTTATAATTTTTGTATTTAGTTTACCCACTTGTTGTCATAATACACCCGACTACCAGAAATCATTATATTATAATGTTCTATGTTATAGTTTTTAACTTACCGCAAGCATTTCTTTTATTTCCCATTTTTTTACATAGTTTAGTATTTATCGCTCCTGATATATTCAATTTCAATAGGTAGATCCCTTTTGGATTAAATAGTTCCGCCCTGATTGCGCAATAGAATCCTAGTGCCTGGTTAGCGGTTCTAAACGTCCATTCCTATACGGCCTTGGGACCGGCCTAAATTACTGGAAATAGTTAACATAGCCCTTTATTGCCGAAAACAAAGACCTATTTAGGGAAAGGGCTGCGTTGTCAAATGAATCGAACAGCTCCGCATTGTTCCCACAACAGATAGAACAATCGCCCTTCATTTTTCAGTCCAGTATATACAGAGGCCACCCCCTTTTTTTTTTCTTTTTCATTTTTTTGGATTATCTTTAATATAGTGTTTAATATAATCGGTTATGATGATCTAAAAATATACGATTGTTTTTTTAATCGGCTTTGAAAAGTATGTTAGATGTAAATAAATATTGCTGCTGAGATTATTGGCTAATCTTATTCAAGAAAAATTCAGAAAGAAAGTATACTTAAGATACGTTGCGCAATCAACCATCTAACTCAAGTTACCTTGGTTAACCTAACTCTGTTATTGGTTGTCTATAGCTTATCTTTAATTTTTGTGTTTGATTTTTTTTTATTCTATAAAAAAATATGATTGGTTGATTTTTTGATTATCACAATTCGGAAATTTCTTTCTAGGCACTATTCTGAAACATAACATAACATTTCCTTTCGACTCTATCGCCTCTATTTGCCATAAGAAAATAAAATACCATGTTTCATGCAATAAGTGTATTTGTAAATTATTAATAGGCCGATTTAAAGCAATAATGTCTCACATTTTATTGAAAAGATCCCAGGATTTTTTTTTCTCTTGAAACATAAATTCGTTATCACGAGACTAGTCATACTTTATGTCATTCTCTGTTAACCAAGTAATTGTTTTATATAGTTTTATATCTAAAAATCGTGACTATTAATCTACCTTTTTTAATTATTATATTTACTTGTATTATTAATTTATGATTAATGAATTTATATATTAGTATGAGAATTATTCAATTAGTTTCTTTTATTTTAATCACTGGCGAAACTATACTTTTTAGGTAATAAGTTACAATACTGCCATAACTAATACATATTAATATAAACAATTATTTTAAGATTTATTTATTTATAATATTTTTTCCGGCCTTGTGTTTTTCCATTGTAAAGAACTGTTTTATTTGAACTGGGCTGTTATCTTAGCAAAGGCTGGGGTAGTTGTTGAGGCCTACAATGAAAACACCAAGAGTTGAAGAGGCCACTCGAGCGGCACTGGGCAGATCTTTGATCCCGCCGGCCTTTGTTTAATGATCTCTTTTGCACAAAGTGTACCCAATAGATTTCCACACCAAAGGTCTCTTCCGAGGCCGGTTCTACGTTAATTGAAATTCAGCCCTTAATTCCTTTTCCGTAGTCTTCAAACAGCATCAGATCCTAGGGAGTCCAATTAAGTTTGCCCTGGTTGAAATGGTGACTTCAGAGAAAGAAGGATGGCCCAAAACTTTATAAAAATATTTATCTCATCTTCATTGCCTATTTAAAAAGAACAGTACCTTGCATAGTTTTTATTTGACTTACCTCTTTCATTTAAATGTAATTTCTTAGAACGAAATGAGGGGCATTTTAAATTATGTAATCCAAGGATTCTCCTTAATATTAAGTTTAGAACTAGTTTGTCTAATATATATATATATTTATATATATATAACTACCTTGAATAAATAATTATTTATTTAATTAAAGTGAAAATTGAATATTTAAAATTTTCAAGAAAGATTATTTTTTGATGAAAGTAAAAATTGACTATTTTCTCGTTTGATTAATAGTCACCACTGAATTAAATTAAATCAAATTACTGGGACCAAAATAAGTAGAAATCAAACAAAGGGTCTTGTAGATTAACTACACATTAGTTAAGCCGTAATTTATAGTTCTAAATTAAAAAGTCCGGCGTCCATGTTCTTCTCATACGCTGAGGTTACTTACGAGTATATACATATCCCATAAGGAATAGAGGAGGAAGCAAGGTTGGAAACAAAAGGGTTAGGAAGAGTAGGGAACTAATTTTTAAGGAAAGGCAATGGATTTGGCCAATTCAGCGACATCTCAATTATTAAAATAGCAATCCTGCAATATTGTTGATAGTCCAGCAGTTGTCCCTTTGGATTCATTTTCAAAAATTCCATTTGATCGGCCATATTTAATAAAAAATAAACTGAATAATTACTCATTATAAATAATAAATACATAGGGAAGTAATTCATTATTTTTTAATTATTATTTATTATGTAGTATTGTATTATCTGTCCAGAATAATATTCATAACATCATAAAAAATATATATCACCTTCATCCAATTTACCACTTGATCTACGTGTAATGGAAACTCTGCCACTTAATTTAGCATTTTTGGTGAGGTCAGATATGTGTTAAGTATAATTTTATCAACAAAATTATGAGAGTAATTAAAAATATAAATATAATTCTTATTTAACTATTTCATACAGGTGTCATCGGCAGAAGAGTTTAAATAAGAATATCGAAAATAAGGAATTTGCAAATATAAGGAAAATTTATATTGATAATGATTATAGTAATACAGTCGTGCGACGATTATGCGGACTACTCAGTGTAATGACTTGTCGGGATAATGAAATTTACTGGATAATAGACGCAATAATTAAAAGTAACATTGGTCTTATGAAAGGTAAAATGAAAACACTGTAATTATGATATTAGTATGTAATTATATTTCAAAATAGAAATAAAAAATAATCAGTACATACATCCGAACATATAATCCAGGAAACCATTACGCGTAGACCCATCATATGAATTCAAACAACTCTACTTCCAAATCTGTGCTACCGAAACAGTGATTAAGAAATCAAGGTAAGCTAATGAAATGTGTAATTATTTAAGATGTATGGAAATATTGTATACTAAGCAATAAATATTTAAAATAAAACTAACGTTTTAATCTGCTAACTTCCATCAGCAGACACATTTTTTTGTATAAAATTGTACAATAAATCATCATGTTTCGCAAACCCCTATTTAATTTTTTAATTCGGGCCAATTTTTACCTAAAACATTCCGGATAATTAGCTTACGAATAATTGAATTAGTCTTATTACTACGTTATGTATAACATAATCATTAAGGAGGAGACTTCTGCAATCCAATGGACATAAAAGAAAACTAACAGAGATGTAATGGGAATTGATAAGATTGGATAAAAAGGAGTAAGCAATTGACCCAGATGTGGAAGGGCCATGCTAGGCGGGGCAATGGCTTCCTCAAAGCTGGACTGCTTCGCTTGATACGTTCAAGACCTTATGAGCCTTGTTCCTTCTTGAAAAAGTCACTTTTTTCTTCTTTTATAACATAAATGATAATATATATTTTCTTGAGGAAGCATAACCCTTTTCTAACTTAAAGTACAGTTTCTCCACAGAACGCATCAACAGAATGATCAGTTTATGTTGCGTCCTATTGTAATATGGCTTTCGAATTCTATCAGTTCAAACCGTTCAATACACATCTTTAAAGTGTATAGAATACACTAGATGCCTTTTCCGACTCCTCATGAATGAGATATAAAACGAAGATTAAAAGAAATTTAAATTCTTAAAAAATTATATTAAAAGAGAAAACACTTGATCATGGCCGGGAATCGAACCCAAGTCCTCTGCTTCACCGTCGCAGCGCTCTGACCTCTGAGCTAACCCAGTGGTCGAACCTTTTCCTTCTGCGATCCCGCCAGCCAGGGTTCGCTACAATTTAAATTCTTAAATTGGGGCTCCACGAAACCATAAAATTCCTCTCGAATCCAATCCTTGCATTCCAAAACCCTTCGTAAAATCTTTAATGCTCCTTACTTCGTCACAAATAAACTCACCCATGAAGACCTTAATGTTCCAATTGTTGCCGATTTGGTATCAATCCTTTAACAATAAACTCCCCAACCATCCGAACCCTCTTGTGTCCAGCCTCGCATCTTCCTCTATTCCCGACAATCCCCCTAGGAGTCTGAAAAGAAGATGGCCTCGAGACCTGCTTAGTTAAGTGTATTAGTTGAGTTCTTTCATGATTGTTCATGACATTGACTTTCTTACTGTGATCTCATTTACTCGATGTATTTGTTGTAAATACAGTTGTAAATTTCAAATAATAAAAAATAAAAAAATTCTTCAATTTTTAGTAAAATTAGCTGTAATAGATTTGGGAAAGTTATTGCATTTTTAAGCCACTAAAATTATATACTTTTGAGGAATGAGGGCGGAGGGGAATTTGCTATTAATACTAACCTACGACATTTAAAGGTTTTTGATTAGTTTTCTTAAAGTTATAAGAGATCATGCAGTATTTTTGTTTCAGTTAAACTAATTATTGTTTTAATTCTTTATTTTTGTCCCTAAACATCTTGATTTGCCATTTGTAAGTATATAATTTATTTTAGATTGCATTTATATATGTTCACATGTAGCCGAGTATAAGACGTCGAAAGAATAATTTTATAAGCCATTTATTTTTTATTTTTTGCCATTAACTTAACAAAATTTATTATATGAATAAGCAGTTGCCTCACATCGCAATTTATCAAGGGAAGAAAGCTTTGATATCTAATGTAGAATCAGATAATATGAGAATAAAATGAAGATGTTAACTTTTTTTTTTTTTGGCCAAAAGTTTTTGTAAAGGATGATTTTCACATATAAGTCATTGAGATCCGTTTAGAAACAGCGAAATAATATTGAATATACACAAGCTCTCCTGGCAAGCTAAGTCTGTCGCAAGCTCCCGGATTAAGTCCCAACGTCTGCCTGCAAATCCTCCCATTGTTTTGTCAAGTCCTGCATCCCTCAATACACTTCCTCAATAATCCGATTAATTTTTTACTACGCCCATCAATAAATGGTTGCTGTTTAGCAGTACGGATTCTCCAGTCAGCAAATTATTCAGGATCATGTTGAAAAAATTACTAGATCAACTCGTCCTTTTACTAGAATAATTTAAACCATTCATTTTTTTTCTGTAACGGTCTTGTGTTTAATATTTCCCACTACACGACACTAGCGATAAATTTCCTGGAAAATAATGATCACATCGTGAATATTTTCTAATTTACTTACGATATATTTTTTCCCTAATAAAATAGATCAATATGAAACTCTTCCCCTCTGCCTTTCATAAAATCCTTTTTCACAATAATCTCTAAATTTCTTATTAGCTGATTCTTAAGACTTAAGGTTCTTAGTTAAAAACCTCAACATTTGGGACTCATCTCGCAATCGTAAGGTTATCTATCAGGTTGGCATGGGCAAGGCGCTTTCTTTTTATACCAGTTGCTGGAAATGTGCATGATGAAAAAGATCTACTAGTAAATGAAGGAAGAGGACAAGTATAATTGAGTAAATACCATAGCTTCGAAATTGTGTTGTAACATCAGTGTTTTTAAATTTGCCGAAAAGTAGCTACAAGTAAATATTTCGGAATAGTACTGATAGAATTCCCTAGCTTTATGATAGTAAAGAAAGCAAAAAGGTTCTGTTGAGTAAAGTACGGAACTAATCATCATTTTTGTCTTATTTTTATGTTTTTATCTGCTGCAAAATAAATACGAAAAATATCACGATCGCTCCCAAAACAAAAAGTATGGTTGAGGAGCAGGGAGGAGAGAGATTGAGATTTCTTCAGCTGAAGGAGCGATTCGGCCCTCAGATATTTCGAGTGGTTACTTCTATCTTGAAGTGGCGACTAATTAAAAAGTTTCGAGTTTAAACCCGAAGGAAATAAGCTTTCCCCAACCACTCATTTGCTAAATCTTTTCATCTGCTTCAGATTTTTTTTTCTTCCCTACTTCCTACTTTTCTTTTCTTTCTAAAATTTTTTTCTCAGTTTCTTTTTTTTATTTTTTTATATAGGATGGAATAATATTACTAAAATCTCCCCTAGTCTAATTACTCCATTTTTACGGAATTCAATCAAAGATACGAAGTAGATAATCAATACCCCTGCCAAAATTTTAATTTAATTTCTTCTTCAGATAAATCAATTAAACACGATAATAAATATTTATTTTGTTTCATTTATTCATATTTATTAGGAATTCAGTACGTAAATGAATAAATATTGAATAAATAAATGGCTACATGTGGGAAGAACTGGAATGTGGAACCTATGTTTATTAAAAAATAAATTAAAAATATTTGAATTTAAAACAAAAGTGAATTGCTGATGTTCAGGTTATGAGTAAAATAATATCATTTGATAATTTGGTTAGAGGATGAATTATTCTCTTCACCAAAAGTCTATCATCCTTCGTTTTGAAGACGTTAAACCCAACTGTGGGCTTTCTTTTCCATCATAATCAATAATCCTTCCCTTCTCCATCTTGGCCAAAATGAAGAAAGGAAGGATTATAGAGATGACAACTAGGACTAGAAATGTCCTGAACACATGGTAGTTAGAGGTTTTTTAACGTTTAATTATTAATCAGATCTCAGTTCGGGACAGAAACGAAGCAATCGTTCAGTAACAAAAAAATTCAAGCAAAAGTAAAAAGTGTATGAGATCTACAGTTCGGAATGAGATTTTAGTCATACCCTGACCGAAACAGGCATTTTGCCTCATTGGCAATTGCAAACATGGTCAGATCCGCTGAACATTGACACATACATATTTTTACATAATCTCTTTTCTTTTTTACTTTCGTAGTTTAGCGTTAGTAGATAACATTTTCGTTCGTACGTCCTAATAGGTATCACTTGTGGCAGTCGTTCTCTTTCCAGTTGACTTCATTGTGTTCTATGTAAAGGCTTTGAGCTTGTGAAGTCTCTCCGTATTCCATTCTTAAAAAAAGAACTCACCTATGCGAATACGCTTTAACAGGTTTCTCTTTATTTTTAATAGAAAGAAGTTTGGCATAGCATGGTAGATGAAACCATTTGCTGGGAAAAATGTCGAACACATTTTGTGATAAAAGTGAGACCTACAAGTGTTAGCTGATTAGGGTCTACGTCTTGTTTTTTAGATGTCGATTGAGATATGTTCTAATACTGTTCCGATGGCAATCCTAATTAGGATTATTTGATTTTCTCGTGGGCTACGCTTCTGCCTCTCAGGTCTAAATGAGTATTGTTGGACTGAGACGTACTAGATTGGTGGTGTCTCTTCCAAGTCACCGGTAGATTCTTCTCCTGGAGAAGGGAGGGCAAGAGGACTTCAATCCTGTTAAGAGTTTTCTTTATTTAATTTAGCTCCGAGTTTGTGTTGCCAGGGATCAGAAGGCTCTCCCGAATAACAAACCTTCCTCATTCCAGTGCCTTGTCTCTTCTGCAGGGGCTCTGTCTTCTGAGTTGGACTAACGCTTGAAGATGAACTAATGTCTTCTTTCCTAACTCAATGTATTGCTGTAAACGGTTGCAGCGTTTCAAGTATTTGTTTCTTCTAAAGATAGGACAAGTAACTTTCCAATCACTGTAGTGATCGCTAATAAACAATATATGACGATATGCGACGAAAGTATAGTTTTAAAAGAAAATATGTTATAATGAAATACACGAAAACCTACATTTTTAATATCAGTATTTTTACTAATACAAGAATAAAAGACAAACCTCAATGAAAGTGTCTTATTTTATCCACCGCACATCATTTTTTCTACTTGTGATAAACCTGTTCTAGCATAATATTGTAAAGTGTCCATGAAAGCAAAATGGAAGGCCTCCATTCTTCAAAAACTAAATTTTCATTTTTTTTAATAATTAAATTTAAATAAACGATATAGGAGCAATACATGTTTTTATGCCTTTAACTACTAAATCACTATAATCAATCTTAATTGTAGGTATTTTATTTATGTGTCCATGAGAATTTAAGAGTCGAAACTAAGATTCTTTACTTCTCGGTGAAATTCTCTTTCGAAAGGAATCTTTAAAGATTTGAAACAAATAAAACATATTTGAATCAAAGATGAATTGTGATCATTGACCGGCAGAACCCGCAGTTTTGAGACCTTGGTACAATCTTTCTTAGTACTTTATTTTCAAAGGACTGATAGTATTTTTCTGTACACTTTGAAAGTAGGTGAGGAAATTGCTGGGCTAAGTTAGTGTCAAACGTCCTATAGATTGAAATATTAAGAAGAAACGATACTTTTATGGGATGGATAATTTAATTTGTTAGGGATGGTTGCTATAATCTATAGCAGCAAACATGTGTCTATATCATTTCCATTGTTCTTCTAATATCACCCTAGAACAAAATTAATAAAAAATATCTTATAGTTATTGATTTTTGTTGAATTATTAAATAATGGATCTGGATATTACAAGTCGATTGCACCGTTGGAGGATGTTAGAAGTGACTTAAGTGATCTGTAAAGACGTTACCTACCAATATATGAGCCAGGTCTCATATCCGCCCCCTTGGTCTTTGCACACTCCCCTAACATCCGCTGATGGCACGGCAATTGTAATTTTCTACATTTACTTTGCTGTTTACTCCATCCGTTGTCAAACAGTGCCCTTATTGTATTCTCCTTGTTAGATCCCCCCCTTTTGCTGCTCACCCGCCAACTTAGCGTACTTTGATATTAACCGTAGAAGAGTCTGGGTGAATTGGTTTGACGAGTGATACATGTCTGAATTAAATCAATCCGATAGGCGAACTAGTTAGCTCTTAAATAAATATCAAAACAAAAATAGAAAATTTTTATATTAAAAAAAAAAAAGATGAAACTTTCTTTTATCCTTGCGGATCCCAGTTTATAAACCAAAGACAAGTATTTTAGGGTTTAGGTTTAGGAATCATAGAGTTGGGATTACATCATAGATCAAAATCTAAATCGGTTTTCTATTATGCTTATATTATTACAAAATGTAATAAATGATAACTAGTAGTAGGTAGCACAGAAAAGGTAAAATAAACATATGCTTTTACAATTTTTTATTTTTTCATTTGTATATTGAGATTGCTCTTCAGCACAACCTAATACATAGTTAATAATAACTAAAAAATTTGCAAACTTTTTCTGTATTTAACTTTTCTAGAATTACACATACATTATAACCGATCGAATTCTGAATATTTAAATTTAAATAGGATCATAATATTGTAACGTGAAACGAAATCATATGATTTTGTGTGCTTCATGAAAAGAGTTCTAGAATTTTTGTTAGAAAAATTACATAACTGTATTAGTACGTAATCGCATATTCTGGATATAGGAGAATGTTTTACGCCTTTCTGGAATGTTCTATTTTGGGCTAAAAATAAGAAGCAATGGACTAAGGGCTTAGTCTTGCCTTGGACATCGATATATGTGGTTACTTTTATGTCTGTATTATCACTGGTAGTTACATTTCGTAACCTAGTTAATAATTTGAGTTTATATTTTTGTAACGTTGTGAATTATATTTTTTGCGTAATTAGAATGATTTAAAACCCATACTAGTATTATATTTTATTCAAGAATTTATAAAAAAATCAAAATAAAAAGGATATTTATTGTTCAATCTTTTTTTTTTCCTACATTCTAAATATGTGAACTTTCACATAGGTTCGATTTGAGTGTTTAAATAATTGAAAGATAACTTAATATCAAAAGTAAGTAATTTGATTTTTTTAAGGATCAATTATTGTTCTTTTTAATGTAGATATACGAAGTTTATGGGTGTTCTTTGATTCTCTATTCTTTGATTTGTTTATTTGTTTCGAGATGAAGAGAGAAAATCTCTTGTAAGTAATCTGTTGACAATGCGGATTTTTTATTAAACATTTTTGTGGTTGTTTTGAAAAGTTTTCAGTCACCGAATACCACTACAATGATTTGCATATTGAGGTTATAACTATATCGATGATGGTAAAAAAAAAATAAAAAAAAAAAAAAAACAAGAGAATGACTGTTGGAGCAGTAGATGGGAAGATAGTTTGTTTCTAAACCTAGTGACGGGGTTGGGAAGGCTGGTTAACACTCAGTGAGCTGTGCAAGGTAAGCCAATTGATTCCTCACACCCTAAGCAGCTTCTTTGAAGAAAACCATTCTTCCTTTCTGCCCCAACCGATTTCCAGGAGCTAAATCAGCCAGAAAATTTCTCAGAAGAAACTGTTGATTGTGGTTATAACCCGGTTTGGATAGGAAATTGACTCAGATCCTAAAAAGGCGAGGAGGTAAGAGAAAGGATGAAAGAAAGGAAATTTCCGAGCGAAATTATTCAAAAAACTCTGGTCCGTATTTCACTGTGCGTGCTTACTCAATTACTAGCTCTCTCCACACATTTTAGTGATCTATTTTCAGTAGTCTCTGGAGTAATGGACTTCTCATTTCTTCGTTTCTTTTAACTCAAAAAGTTTATTTTTGTAGATGGAGTGTTATGAGTACAGTCTCTACTTAAAATAACAATGAAATAACGTTGTTTGTTTAACGCTAATCGGACTATGCTACAGTGGGAGTCATAAATTTTGCCTATACAGATATTATTAAGATAGGGATCATTAATGAGTACATGACATGGTTCAGACTTAGGACCTCCATTTTAAGTCCTTTCCGAGGTACGGCAAAGCCAAGGATTTTTATTCCCTTTAAAATCCTAGGTCCTCCGCGGGACGCGAACCCGCGGCCGTTAGTATTGTAGGTCGCCATGCTAACAACCATCACACCATAGGTGACCCCCATGGAATAATGTTGTAGTTTTACATACATATGTTGAATAATAATGTGTTAATAAAAACAGGTGGTGTATCTTATGTGAAATGAACTGAATTTCACAGTTGATTGATTGCTAAGATTATCTTATGATGAGTAATTAAAGGTTATTCAACAGCAAACACAAATTTGATTGGCTTATTCCCTAATCCAACAATGACATATCTAACATTGATATACTCAGTAACCCCTCATCCCTGACTTGTTTAGCGATTAGTTTGGTACTGAGTGTTGTAATAGATGAAGATCCGTCATCGAGTCGCCGTCCTAGAAAAAAATTGGGAGGGGGGTGGATATGGTATAAAAAACATAAATAAAGTGTACACATTTGTTTGTAAATTTAAAGGATTTAAATGAAGAATTAGAAGCAAGAATTAGATGCGTAAATTTATCCTTAATAATTGTTTTTTGAAATTTGGAGGATCCTCTATGTTATCCATTATTCTTTTGATCTCTTGATATTTATGGGCATTTTATTTGTCTGTCGGTTTGTATGAAAAGGTTTGTTAAGAGTCATCATACAAGAAGTTGGTCACATTCAAGTTAGTAGTATCTATGCTTTCCATATATAGCTTTGTTTATCCCATATCATTTAATAGTTTTGATTGAAAGGTTTGAAGTATTTTTTAAGTAGGTAGGTCCTTTGAAAAATCTTATCCACACCATAAAAAAATTAGAATAAAAAATATTATAAAAATGTATTCTCAGTTCATTGTAGCTTTTTTTTTTATTCACCTTTTTTTCATATATCTCTAATTTGTGAATTTAATATTATTTGTATATATTATTTTTTTTTTTACAAAGGTGAGTCATTCAACCCTCTAATTCCATCATAGTTACGATTCTTTTGGAAATAAAAAATATAGAATAAAAATGAAAATTATTACTACCTATTAAATGTTACATTAAATATTTTTTAAGTTAAATGTATCCTGTCGGACCCTAATTTAAATTATTTGCTCTGCGGGTTAAGCCGGGTCCCACTTTTAGAAGTGTATTCCACACGGGTTGTTTTTGTTTTTTTAATTAATTAACTGTTAGCTTCCGTGGGAAAAAATAAACCGAATTGATTTATTTAATTAATGAAGCTTTGATTTACTGTATAGCCGGAAAGAATGTATTTAACACATATTCTGAGAGTATTGTTTTTTTTTTTTTTTTATCAGTAAGAAAGAAATTCAGGTTGATTTTTTAATTTTTTTTTATCTACGTCCCTCTTTATTTTTTCTTATGATTTCTTATCGAAATCAATCAGGCATCAAGATATCGATTTTAAATCTCGCCAAATAAAAAAACAATATTTCATTATAAGGCAATTTATTTTTTAATGTGCTTAGAATTTTTCCGTTAAGTTCGGTATATCCAACTTCAGAAACATATAAATCTCCAGCAGTCCGTTATAATTAACTTTTAAGTAAGTAATGTAGAAACATTATTGTTAATTACATAACAGGGCCGTTGCTACCCTTATCAAAACTGATAAAACGATGATGAAGGTAGTTGGGGTGGGAAAACTTTTGTTACATAGGTGAGCTGCTCTCTTAAAGTTTTGAAATTTCACCCTCATTATAGGAAATCACTAATTAGTCAGCAAGGCGTTACAAAGCCGAGCGAACCCCATTCCCCCTCCCGAACCCACAGAAATTCGCCGATATTGAATTACCCAAACGGGTTTTGTATAGTAATAGAACTAAATTGTACTTAATCCCAGGGTGCGCGGTAGGGTCCCGTCCAACAAAGGGATTCCAATCCTCAAAGGATTACCGCACTCATTGCTCTTCTGTTTTTAAAAGGATTTTATTCTTGAACACAATCGTACTTTTTTATTAAATATTTTTCTTCCCCATATACTCATTTCTATTTCATATTTTAAACCTACGATGTTCATTTTCAAATTTCCTGTAAGTATACGTTGAATTAATCTTATTAGCTTCAAATAGTACTAAAACTCTTTGAACTCAAAAACCCGCAAAATTAAGTTGAAAGCTAATTTAATGCTCTTTCCATTTACACATATTTGTATAAAGATATTTTTTAAATATTTTAGCTATTTTTATGCCCATGCCACACATGGCCAGGTAGGGGTACCGAACAAAAAAGAAAAAAAAAGTATCATATCATTCTGTGTGAAATTTAGAATAATAATACATAATGTACATAATGTAGAATAATACATTTTGAAAGCTCCAGTTCAATTAATTCTTATTCTACAGAGGAATGTCTTACATGGGCGGATCCAGCCGATCGTAAAGGGGGCCTGCAGTCCTAAAGGGGGGGGGGCTGCACCCTTATATTACCTTTATATTCCCATTCTACAACTAAAATACTACTTGTTCTGCACATTATTTGTTTTTTAACTTGCTTCCTTACATTAAGAAAAGTCAAATTCTATCTTTAAAAGCCGAAAAATTTTCCAAAGGGAGGAGCTGCAGCCCCCCCCCCCCCCTGGTTCCGCCAATGATGTCTTAACACGTACAAGTTGGTTTTGATCTCAAGTCATCATCGGAAACTGCTTGTTTTAATAGGGTAATTTTTTGTATTTTTACTTATTTGTATATGTACTTAATATGTAAAATTTTTTACCAAAATCTGAGGTGGGATGGTATAATATTGAACTTCGGCCGGATGATTTGACATGGAGTGGCCCAGATTTATTCTACACTAAATACGTCGCATAGAAATAGGCTTTCTCTACCAACAATAACAATACGAATAATGCCTAATTGCTTTATTTTTAACTTAAAAAAATGATAATCATTATTTTTTTTTATTACGTTACGATATTGAAAACTGATGCAATAATCGATAAATAAGATCCATTTACTTTTCCTACAGTAGAATATGTTTGGTATAGCTTTACTTAACGACGGTTATTATGTGGTCAGTAGTTGGCTAACTTTCGGCCATTGTCCCCTAAAAGCTCGGCCGTCAACACAATGCAAACTAACAAATAAACATCTGCTTGACAAATTTTCCTGCCGTTTAATGTTTATAAAAAAATTCATAATGAGTAGAAAGGATGGACTGCTCTCGCCCAGGGCGTAGTGAATGGACCGCTAATGGAACAGTTGATCCCAGAATTATGACATTTGATATTTTCCCCGAACTGACTCATCCTGCTCATTTCCATTTCACATGACTTGTCACTTTAGAGGCATGTAGAGTCATCCTACTTGATTATTAGCCTTTCAAAAAGAGGCCATCCGCTTTTTCCTATTTTTGTATACAGAGTTATTCCCGTTACTTATTGTAGGTTTACTGATATACCAAGACAGAGGAGTGAACTACATACCGAAAATCACATCCAAGTGTGGGAATAACCCTTGGAGCATCAAGGACTGAAAAATATTTGTTTAGATTTATTATAATCTACAAACCTTCAGTCATTTTCGAAATGACATAAATTTGACCACGTTGAGGTGGGGGGGGGGCTCATTGTCATATCACTGACTGTGTTATGAAATACTGAATCAATGAGATGCCAAACTGGAAAATAGAACTTGATATGGCAGCGCCTTATGATCTGACTGAAATATATAACAAAATTTCCTTCTTTTAATAAGTTATTATAATTCCTTTTTTGTTGTTAGGTAACCCTTCCAGGCCATTTGTGGAATAGGGGAGTTACTCTAAAAGTGTAACCAACCAAGCTATTTTAACTATGGTGGGTCGAGATTTTAATCCTCGGGTCTGAGGTACTATTATTATGACACTGCGGTCCTGTTAGAATGCGATCCTCCTCCACACCATCCAATCAGTTGGCCCGAAGCCGTCCTAATTTTCTTTTCCCATCCGGTTTCTCATATAGCATCCTTAACGGTTTTTTTTCTTTTATGCATTCTCTCCATATGGCCTATCCATCTTATGCTGGATCTTTTTTCCGATGCCACAATCTCAATGCTTCATAGAGTTCCAAATCCCTATAAATAAAGCAGTATATTTGAATAATCAAATTACTTTACTAATTGAATCTTTGAAAATTGTAAGATATATACTTAGTAGCGATAAAATAATGTTTTTTTGTACTCTCCCCCCTTCATTGTATATATATACTTCACTACTCGCGCTGTAACTGATAGATACAAGGCAAGTGGTTTAATTAATAGCCTGGCGACGATTGTAGGTAGATTTTGGTCCCGCCCAATATTCTCCTTTTTTGGAATGCATTATTTATGAAGTTATTATTCACTAATAAACTCTGATTATTTCATAATGATAGCTAGTAAAATATACAGTAATTAGTGATTATTATTGTAATTTACATGAGGAAAACGTTTCTAAACAATGATCATCTTTGTAGCTTAGAAATATGTCGCCGTCTATGATATAATTTATAATTTCCAATAATAAAGATGGCTTAGTCTAAATTCATAAATTATTGTTTGAATACGCTTTTTATATTTTATTTTTTTCATATTTGATTTATCTTGACACCAATCAATTGCACCCGAGCATTGTTATTGATCCGAGGGCGCGATTAGCCATAGTCCTTCACCGTTATAAATGTACAATGTAATCTTCCCTAGTGCCAAATCCAAAAATTACACCATAAAAGTCACTTCTCGCGAGGTTAATAATGCTCTCGAATCCTCCCCATTATCGGAAGACATTAGAATGATGATTTGAGGACCCCCCGTGAAACTTACTGCCCTGTATCTTCTCCATTACCATCCCTTATAGTGGCAACACAAAACTTTAACGACTGGCCCTTAGCTTGCAGCCCTGTCCTCGTACGAGCAGGACATAATGGCTCGTTAAAAACAACTAAAGACCGTAGGGCCGTAACCCCGTTGTAAACAGGCAATATACCGCTTGGAACCCGAAGCCAACAACTATCTGCTACCGAATAGTAATCCAGGACCTTAGTACCCCGACGGATGGGAGCTGTAACTGTTATTATCAGTGGCATTACAGATACTGCTTGTAATAAAACAACCTTACTGTCGATACGCGTGAATATGTGATTACCTCAAATCGTGGAATCATTCAGTGCCCATGCATTATAAAAACTATGACCTCTCTCTTCACAGGAATGGCAACTCATTCTGGTTGAATGTCAGCAATGGTACCCTATAAGCGCTTATTGCAAAATTGCACTTTTTACATTAACTTTATTATTTAATGATGAGCAGTAATTTAACAAGGTGCTCCGAATAAGTGCCGAAAAAAAGATCATGCAACTTCAAAGTTTCACCCAAAACGTTCCACAGAGTGATGTCTCGTCTTCATATATTTTATTTTTATTTATATTTATTTTTTTAGTAATATGCATTTTAATAGGTATAGAACACTTATCCAATATATTTCTAATATTTACAAAATCTTCTCTCCAATTTTCAATAGTTATGTAAACCGGTAGTATACAAAAATTAACATTATTACTTTCATAGACAATAATATTAGTATTTTCTACAATTTGAAAACTAAAACCTTCACTCATTAACTGTGATTTAACACCAAATAAACAACCACCTTTGGCTCTACCATATTTAGCCTCTTTCGAGGCACTGACCCAACATAACTGATAGCCTTTAAACAATTTTTTATAATTTTCAAATTCATCTTTAAGTAAAAATGTTTCTAATAATAAAATTACACCATATTCATCAATAAACCTGAAAAAATCTAACTTATTAATTTTATTTTTTATACCTGCTATATTGTAACTTAATATTTTCAAAACAATTTCCTCTTTATCATTTATAATTTTAATATTTGACTTTTTTTTAACATGTTCAGATTCTTGACAGACATCCCTTTCTCACAATTGCTTATTTACGGGTAGAGATTGTTGAATGTTGTGACGAGACTCTGGCGGCTTATCCCTTCCCGTACTAAGCATCGAGGCTATCAGCTGCCCGAGGTCCAGTCCCGTACAGTCCTTCAATACAGCCACTGCGTCCCCTTCTTCACATAATAAACCTTCTGTCTGTGACCACGTAAAGCACTTATTAGCAATGAAAATTCTGTCATTTATTATTTTTATTTTTATATCTTTGTTCTCAGACCTATCCTTTACTTCCCTTCTTAATCTTAATAGAATCCTCTGTTGAACTCTGGTTTGTGGAGACAAATCACGATTAATCGATATACCTGTATTTTTTAATACATAAGCTTTCTTCAGTATTTGATTCACCGCTGTCGCCGCTTCAAATTCCACCAGAAGGGGTCTATTTCTTAATTCAGATGGACCTAAAAGGTAAGCTTCCTTTATTGGTAGATTGGTCTCTGTTTTTAAAACATTATCTAATAGGTCTTTGACAATTACTCTATGATCTGTATTCGGTGAGATGTTCAAACCTCTGATGATCATATTTTTTTTCCTCAACTTGTTTTCCATAAATTCTAATCTCTGTGATACTAATTTATAATCCTTTTTAAGAGATTCAATTTCCTGTTTTAGTTTTTTATTTTCTAATAGAAATTCATTCATTTGTTTTGCTAAGAGATTTAGATCATCTTTAGTTGCCAGTGTTGTGAATTTATTCTTTAATTTTTGGTCCAGTAATTTAGATATAGAATTTAGCAACTCGTTATTTTCCATATTAGGTTTTTAATAGGTATATATATATATATATATATATATATATGTATAGGAACTTTCTAGTGTGATAGATCGCGTAATTGGAAATATACTTTCAGTTTTCTCAGAAAGATTCTGTCATGTATGTTACAGTAAGAGCGTTATAAATCCTTATTTAGTAAGTAAAAATGAAGTAAAATTTGGAAGTTTAAAGTTTAACAAGAAATAGGGCTTGATTTTAACATTTTTAAATGCTTGAAATTGGAATTTTTCAACTTAAATATTTTTTTATTTTGTTTTTTATCAAAACATATCTTCTTCCTGATGGAGCTGCGAAATTGACCAAAGGGACTAAGGATCATCGGCGACACCTTGGCTCCATCTCCATCTCCGACGAGTCGAACTGTTGCACATTGAAATTTTCAGCTATTTTAATTCTTTGTCTGAATGTTACTAATAATCAATGCTTAAAATATTCAAGACAAAAAGTATATATGGGTATACATAAAGAGAAAGAAATGCTTTATTTCTCATAATGTAATCATAGACCGTCCAATTCTTAATATCATAAAATAAACACCTCAGGACGGTCTCAATATCCAATATATTTATAAATAACAGGAGCTTTCGGTGCTCATAGCACCATATTCATCCCATATTCATCTACATAAAATCAATAAACAATACATTAATACATACATTATTTTATTTAAAATTTGTCTTGCATATGCCTAATCTCTTACCCTTTTCTCGTTCCCTTACGGGAGAGTCTATGTATAACTGTATGTTACATCAGTTGAGTCATCATCCGTTTAAATACCTAAAGTAGGAATATGTATATGAAATTATTAATAATGCCCAAAATATAAATGTCTAAAATAGGTGTTTTAATATACAATTTACTTTCTCGTCGTGGGGAGAGACATGTACTCGGCATAGCTGCCACTTGTTCTCTACCCTATTTCCCGACGAACAAAGCGCCCCCTGGGTCCGGAATCATAAACTTATATAGATTAGAGTTTATATATGTTATAAATATTTTTTATATTTTTTTTAATTTTATCCAGAATGTGTGAATAATGTAAAGGGATATGTGCAGCTTCTTGTTTTTCATTCATTAGCTTA
Organism: Aelia acuminata; assembly: GCA_911387785.2. Taxonomy (NCBI): domain Eukaryota; kingdom Metazoa; phylum Arthropoda; class Insecta; order Hemiptera; family Pentatomidae; genus Aelia; species Aelia acuminata. The sequence continues at coordinate 87,621,752 of OU426979.1, read as the reverse complement.
TTTATTATCATTATCATTATTATAGCACTAGTAAACATGAAGCGACGCACTAATTTTCAGCCCGACGTTAATAATTTCACAAAAAGGCACCGGGATCCCAGACTATTTCTTTTTAATATATGTATGAATATTTTGAACTTTTCTTATTATTCAAATACAAGCCGGGAAACCATTTTTCAATCTACAACATGCTCCTGACTTCAAGTAGTCAAATAACAATTAGTGGGAAGTTTTTAATTTCTCGGAATATCCTAAAACAGAAACTAATATAAAAAGTACGATTTTAGAAAGATGTGCGTTGCAAATTCATCATTGCACTGATTCAAAATAAATTTAATTTAATGACAAATCCTAACAAGATAAAATTCAAACTAACCTTCAATGTGGTGCTTACCATTAACATGTCATCATGATTTTTTACTTTTAGTTACAAATATTGTTTAGAGTTTAAAAAAGTATATATAGAAAAAGAGGAAGAAAAAAAGATACAACTAAGGAAAAAAAAATAAATAAATAAATAAAATGTTGGAAGGTAAGTCGATTGGGCAAGCGGACACCGTTGCGGGGTCATCTACTAAAGAAAGACGACAGGACTCACATTTCACAGAGAGGCTGAGTTAGTGTACTCTTTGAGCCCAGGCCTACCTGGAAACTTTATCCCGGCCCCAAATTTCTTTTACTGCCACCGAAGTTACCCTAAGAAAGACAAAGCCATCAACGTCCTTAATCTAGTTTGCTTTCTGTCCTTCTTCATTTTTATTTCTCTCTTTCTTTGTTTCTTCTCCCCCTCCCTCTCTTTCTCTCTCTCTCTCTCTCTCTCTCTCTATCCCCCTTGATTAAAATCCCATTGTATTTATTGAACCTCTGGGGCTTCCTTTTCTCTTCCATGATAGACTTCCTAATTTTAATCACTGTATCGTTTAAAATGGAGTCTAAACGCACCCTTATATAGTTTACATTAATACACAAATCAGCTATTCTAAGCTTATAGTTTTCTTGGAAATAATTTTAAAAAAAATCAATGTACGTAGATTAGATTATGAACGCAGTAGTGAACAAAACATTTCCTCATTCATCTTGGTTAAAAAGTGTTTTATCCACAACATTCCTCGTAGAGATAGAAATATTGTAACGCGAAACAGAACACAAAACAAATGGTTTAGAATAGTTCTCGACTTGTTGTTGGAACGAACTAACAGTTGGAACAAACTTTCCTATCACATGTTTGTGACTAGAATGTTCGAGTACCATCTACACTGGCCTCGAACCTTCCAGGATAAAATATAAGGAGCGATGGACTGGAGAGTTAGTCTTGTTCTGAAGCTCAATTAATCAATTAATATGATTACTATTTTCGTTTAATAAAAACTAGCTGACCCATGCGAAGCATTCACTCTAAAACCTACATAAATCCCACTTAATTAAACTACCCATCACATGTTTAGTATCATATAGAGCATATTTAGTGCGTCACAGGCATAGGTGAAGGTTGAAGTAAAGAATAGATGTATTTAAATTGTAGATTATTTTTTTTTTAAACATAAGTTTAAGGTATTTACGTGTTTACAGGACCTCTTTGAACATTGTGCTTGAAGTTACGATATGGTCATATGTGAGTGTTTGTTGGTGGGTTTGTTTTACACAGATATAGATGTCACTGAAAGAGTCTGAAAAACGCCACATACCTTAATGCACGTATCGGTTTCGCGGAAAGCGAGTGCGCTGTTGACTTCTATTGACTTAAATCGCATGTTTTTGCTTGTAATCCTTTAACAATGGCGGCAATTGTCTCGACAAACTGAAAAAATTACACCTTCTAAAAAGCCCTGCGACCAGTTTCTATGATAATTGCAGTTTTTCGCTTACAACTCGCAGACGCAGGGATTAATAGAAAAAATTTATAGAACCAAAAATGTTCTCCTTGAAAACCTGAAATGATTGACACCATTTAGAAGCCTATACTACCAAACCTCTATTATCGAAACCGTGGTTTTACACTTATAACTCGCAATTGAAGGCGAAATGAGTGAGGCGAGTTGTGTATTTTTCCCGTGTAGCGGTTAAGGAAAGCTTTAAAATGATGCCTCATTCATTAAATTTGGTTAAGTATTAAGGAAGTTATGGCGTACCGACAAAATAAAGTCTTTGAGAAATAATATATATGATTATCTATCTATGGATAAACAATTGAATTGTGAAAATGAGACAGGTTGAAAAACATATGTACCATATATATGTTTCAGATCAGTTAGTTTACCGTAGGCCCAACAATATATGGTATATACGCTCCTGGTCCTAAATGGTCAAGATTCGCCAATAATTTGGACTCTGAAATGACATTTTATGCTATGAACTAAAAAATCAATGAATTAAGTTATGAGAGGTGTAGCTCTCAATGGGATATTAAAAAAAAAAGATGTATTCGCTGAAATATTTGTAATCTTCTTACCGCATTGTCGGGCTTCAATAAATATTTGGTCTGTCAATAAAATTGGTCGCGTTATTCATTAGGCTTCAAATCCCTATCTCTATACCAAAATTAATTCTACGGTTATATGTATACTATTTGGTTAATACGAGTAGGTGTGATTTACAGAAATGGCGTGATGTCAGCTAGTGATTCAACGAGAACGGATGGATGATCGATGTGTTGTTCCATTATCGCACATAGTTAACTGTTGTGTATTTTTCCCGTGTAGCGGTTAAGGAAAGCTTTAAAATGATGCCTCATTCATTAAATTTGGTTAAGTATTAAGGAAGTTATGGCGTATCGACAAAATAAAGTCTTTGAGAAATAAAATATACATTATTGTTTAACCCAAGGAAGTGTTATATTATGATAAATTTTTATAATTAATTCCATAAATAAATTTTCAGTCAGTCCGTGTACTTAAAAGAATTATTTATTTGGAAAAAGAAATTTCATTGCTCTATACAATGACTTGGATAACACAGAAATTCGTTATGCTTCTGTCACTCTTTTAAGATAATATATTTAATTTTATTTATCCATAGAAAGAACTTTCGACTTTCCTACTAAGGAAACAAGTTAAATAACTAATAATGTGCAGAACGAGTAGAATTTTAGTTGTGGGAAAGTAACATATAGGCAAAAAAGCTGATTAGCAGATCCAAATGAAGTGCATTGGGACTGCAGCCTCCCCCCTTTACGATCGGCTGGATCCGCCCATGTAGGAACACAAAAAAAGTGTGTTATCTTTACTTTATCTATAATTTTTTCTTTTTCTTTGACCGCCACCAATCAGTCTGGCCATCTGCAGTTGGGCCCTGCGGCAGGGTGGCGGGATGGCCGAGTGGCCAAACGCGTTAGAAAATACGCGTTGCCCATGGCAACGACTGTTTGGAAACATGAAGATAGCAAGTTCAAAACCCGGAGCCAGGGGAAAATTTAATTAATCTCGGCATCAATCCCCCACCCTCTCCCCTGGCCCGGGAAACCCCGTATAGCCTACAAGGCGAGGAAGGGGAGGAACCGGTTGGATACTGAAAATTTCCAGGCTTGACAAATCGTGTGGTAAGGTCAGGAGAACCATCCAATGGCGGACTAGTCTAGTTGGAACTAGTGTAGTGTCGTCGGGCTAACTACCAGATTAGACTACCCAACCGGCCAGGAGTAATAAAAATTTGCAATTAATTAGCCAAAATTTATATAACTCTTAGTGTAATTACCATTAACGAATATCATTTTTTCTTTTATGAGCATGGATTTTCCTTCATCTTCTGGCTTAAATTTATTTTAATTAAAGTAGTTTATTAGGTACTAAGTGGTTGAAATGAATCCTAATCTCTCGAGCTTCTCTTTTTAGCTTTTCAAATAACCATATGATTCTAGCTTCAGAGCAAGACTAACTCTTCAGTCCGTCGCTCCTCATATTTAGTCTGAATCTGAACATTCTAGAACGTTCCATACAAGCCTAGGAGGTACTCGAACAGTCACGAACATGTACTAGAACTGTTTGTTCCAACTGAAAGTCTACAACTCTTTTCAATCATGTTTTGCGTTTTTTTTTTTCAATTACGTTTTTCCATAAATTCAAGAATGAGAAGATTATTTTCATTGACAGGTTTAAAAGTTGGTCTTTGATGATTGAAGGGGTGAGATAAAACACCGATATGCTTTTTGAGGAATACTACATTTATGCTCGATGAAAAAAAAATTCATCAGCTTCCTTTTGAAACTTCCTTAATAATACTATCGAATTTCCTTTTTCTATTTAAGTATTGTACACCTTTATTCAACATTGAAGATTGCATGAATGTGCATCAACGACTTAATGTCGAACATGTACTAGAACTGTTTGTTCCAACTAAAAGTCTACAACTCTTTTCAATCATGTTTTGTGTTTTTTTTTCAATTACGTTTTTCCATAAATTCAAGAATGAGAAGGTCATTTTCATTGACAGGTTTAAAAGTTGGTCTATAATGATCGAAGGGGTAAGATAAAACACCGATTTGCTTTTTGAGGCATACTATATTTATGCTCGATGAAAAAAAAAATCCATCAGCTTCCTTTGGAAACTTCCTTAATAATACTATCGAATTTTCTTTTTCTATTTAAGCATTGTATACCTTTATTCAACATTGAAGATTTGTGCATCAGCGACTTAATATCAATTGTCTTACTCCAACAATGACCGTGTTCCCTGATTAGAGTTTTGGATATTCAACGGAGTAGCCGAGCAAATTGTTAGCGCTTTTTTGTGTCCACATGAAAAATTATCCCTCCGACATCCGAGACGCTTTCATCAAACAAGCTGATTTATAAGTCCTTTGGCTATAGACCCCTTTAGAGCTGCAAGTTATGTTTACTTTGGACTAAGTGAATAAGGGAAAAACTGTGTCGGGAGGGATCGATGGAGTAGGGTGACATACGGGTCCCGAACACGCATCCAGATTAATATATCCTAGCCATTTTATTTATCTTCCCTTTTCGTTTATGGCCGCTTTCGAAAGTTGAAACGGCGGATGTGGTTCCGCTCTTGCGCGGTAGGGTGCCTAAAAAAATGTGGAAATGGCATCGGCAAGATTTCCCCTTGAGTTACTGCTCCGAGGAAGCTAAGGAAGTCGGCATCTTCAAAGCTTATTCGAGTATGGATCGTAAAGGTGGCATTAAGGTAGTTCCGGGACTTTACTACTCTGTTCTTAATGTCTTGCACCAAGCCTAGCTCCTCAACTCCAAATAAACATTGTTTTTGTTATTCCTGCTATTGAGACCTACCGGTATACCGAATAGCAATCCGCTGGCAGAAGAAAATTCTTATAAAAATCAATTCATAAGTATTTTATCACTTTTCTTCCCCTTTGAAATTTTATGTTGATCAGGATTCAGTAAAATTAATCTTAGCGATGGATTTTTGAAGAAAATTATCTATTATTCGACGAGTGTTCATCATTATTCTAAATTACATCATTCGTCGTCCACAAACTACCAATAACTTAAATTCATCTGTAATTTTGTATCTAACATCTTAGATGAACATTTGAATAAAATAAAATTATATACCTACATTTTTTTTTTAGGACCTTAAGGCTTCCACTGAAGCCCTATACTACCCGTACTAACACCCATGGCACTGGGTGATACTTCTCCTACGAAAGAAAAGCACCACCCAGGGCGGGACTCGAACCCGCAGCTCCGGCATGGGAGTACGCGCTTTACCACACAGCCACACCGGGCCCCAATATACCTACATTATTATATTTAAAAGATTTTAGTGGTTTCAAGGTTTATTAATCGTTAAACTCGCACATTATATTATTAAAAAAAGAAAGAAAATAATTTCGGATGCATAGTTTTTCATTATATATGCTTAATTTTTTACAGATTATAAATAATGAGATACAAGTAATCCGTTCATTTTTTTGGTTCGTATAAGGATGAATAACATTTTCTTGAATTAAAAGTTATTTGAATATTTTTTAAATCTTTAAATATTTTTCAGCAATATTACGAATTGATATGAATTTATTAAAATACTTAAAGCATGGAAACATTTACTTAGCTTCTTACCTTGAGAGGTAAGAGCGGAAAAGATTTTAATTACGTATGCAAATATGCAATTATAATCGATTAAAAAGCAATAAAAAATAAAAACTGATATACTCGTATGTAAACATAAGATATTATATAAAATAATCGGAGAAATTAATACAATAAAGCGTGTTGTCATCTAAAATTATAAGAAAGTTTGTTAAATATATATTGTTTGTAATTATAATATTAATAAATAAGTAGGTCAAATTTGAATCGGAATAAATTAATCTCCTAATTTATATAAATAAAATAGATTAATATAAAATTAATAATTAATTTACCAAAACATGTCAAACATTAATATACCTATATATAATAGTCGAGGTAACATGACAGAACATAAATAATTAACCGATAGTAGAAGAAGAAACTAAATGTTGGAAATTTGAGAGCTGAAGAACGTACGGTAACAAAAAATTTAAAATTATTAGTGTGAATAAATTATTGCAGAAATAGTGCATAGTAAGGGCATGAATGTGGTTCAAAGAATTGGTTAGGGACATAAGAGTACTAATTAATAACACACCTGTTTAATTATTATCAGAACGTTCTGCAATCTAGGTGTATATAATTTGATTAAAAAATTTGGTTTGAAATTCTGACTTCAATGTCAGAATGTCAAAAAACGATCAAACGGTCAAAAAACAAAAACCTTTTACCATGGCATTACTTTAAGAACTATAAATTTCAAATTCTACCAAAAAAATAAAATAAAAAAATAAATGTTTATGTTCAAGTAGTTTAGCTGACTTATTTAATTTTGTTTAATGTTTCAGATAAATTTATATCTGTTAATATAATTTATCTGATTGGTTGTTTTTTTGGTTTTTCTCATTTAGGCCTGAATGATGACCTTAATTAAATTTGGGTCGAAACGTCGGCTACAATAAAATATGTAAATATTACATATTTGTGCCAACCAGTTCCTGTTCTTTTATCTTTTATATCATGTACTCGAAAAGTAATGTTTTGGTACTGGATACGTTAATGATATCACTGAATTTACCTGGATATTCTTTATAAAATGTAAAGAAACTTGTAATTAAATATATGCTTTGTTTGTAATTCAACATCTGAAGTAAAATATGAATTGAGGTAATGAAAGAGAACTCATTAACATAACAAGCATGATTTCCAGGTACTCCGTATCCAGTTCGTTTGACGATTCTTTGTTGAAAGATACCATTTGATACGGTACACCTGCAACACGATATTTGTTTAGTCCTTTCCCCTTGGATATCGTAATTGTGCCCTCATTGACCATTGTTAACGCTCTCTGAGATCAAAAAGATCACTGGATATCGGTTATCAAAGCTGGGCGGGGAGGGGGGATAGGGGCGGCGGCCTAATGGGGAAATGCCTCCGGGTAGGGGGCCCTTTGATCAGGATCCAGTGCCCCTGAAACATAAGAAGTCTAAAGTCATAGAAAACCTCGTTATCCTAATACGACGCGGGTGGGGCAGCAGCTCCTCTTTCCTACGTTAGGGATGGGATTCATGGGGGCAGTTTCGTGTTAGCTCTTCAGCTGAGTACCCTCCAGAGTGTTGTTGAATTAGGTACTGTACTGCCTAACTCCTCATGCCAAGTGCACATTGCTGTAATTCAGTTCGTATCTACCTTGATTAACTCAAGTTTACTCGCCTAATAGAACGTAAACTTAATGGAAACAGTGCCTTATCCATTTCCTAATCCAAGTTTACCTTGAACCTGCTATCCATAGTAAGCCACATAGTAGGCAATTATATTATAACGAACTCCATTATTCGTTTGTTTTGAAACAACTATTGCATTCCTTATTCTCATTATATAAAGTATCTTAGGTTCTTATTAGGACAAAGGCGGTCCTTCTATTACTGGTCTAACTACTATGTATACCGTTTGCTCATGAATGATTTTATTTATCACATTTGGCATAAAATTCATATTCTATTGTTACTGGCGCAAATAATCGAATACCAAAAACACTTCCATTGTTTGCCAACTGTAAAAAATTTCTTACGTGTATTCTTTTAATTAGTTAATTATTAGAATCCCTTGAATGGTAATTTTTGACAATTATATGATCGTTAGTTTAACTCTTTTATTGGGTAGGTTCGGTTACTTGATTATGCTAACGAATTAACTGAATCAATTAATTATCCGGTAAAAAAATTGAAAGAAGACCTGCCATGAAAAGGATAGGCTCTAAGTAGGCTAAATTAAAAAAGCTTCTTTGACAATATTCAGATTCTTTGACCGTCACCTCGGGTTCTTTTATTGTTGACTATATGATAACTATAAATTACCTAAAAAAAGTAAAAGAAATAAAGCTGATGATTCATTGGTAAAACTTCACAATTGACAAACTACTTAGGTAGTCAGACAGGCAGGCGAACATTGCTGTGGGTCAATCTCATCTATATATGGTCGGTGTTACGCCAAAATGAACTAAGCGCCAAACACCATATTTTGAGAAAATTGATGTTAAAGTTGAATTTTGTGAAACAGGGTTGTGCTTACTTCTGTCGCTTTTGAAGAATAAGTCAATTTTTCAAATATAAAGAAGCACCATTAAGAAAATAAAAAAAATATTAAATTGATTAGGCGCTTAGTTTTCACTATGGTTTTACATCGACCGTATGAAACTGACACAACATGATAAATTTTACTTAAATCAAGACTGGTTCCTTTGTTTTCGAGAGACATTCAAGTCCATGCATGATACGCAGATAGGCTCGGTGAATTACATAAACCCTGACAAGGAGCTCTGAATCTGGGACGCGTAGAGGCGGAGGCCCTTTGCTCCGAGATGCCCTTTGTACAGCCCGAGCCATGCCAATAAATATGTAAATCCGATCTGAGCCAATTTCTATGCCTCCCGTGATCTAATTAGCTGATAGAGGAAAAGCTCCGTTTGGCACCCCATTTACCTCCCACCCCCAATATCCCACTATACTCTACAATACTCCTCCTAATCCCGAGGGATTAATTCCGGTTTACCTTCTTCACATCATCAGGTAAACCCTTTGCATCCTCGCCCTGTACATAAATTAACCCCTCCCTCCTTAGTGCCGTCCCATCCTGTTTAAATACAAACCTCTCAGCCGTTTTAATTAAAGTCTTTAATTTTAATTTTACGCATGAGCCGGTTTCCTATTCCTTCTAAACCTTGATGTAATCTGTATTACAAGGGGTGATAATACCTTATAATCGATTTTTGGTACGGATTATTCCGGCATTTTGGACTTGGTATTTTAAAAAAAAAATATATTTTTTCTCCACAGCAATACCCAGATTGTGTTAGTGTAGTAAACTGAGTTCCACTATTTTTTTTTTTCTTTCTGTTTCATTTATTTGTATACATATTTTTAAGGATTGACAAATAATAAAAAGAGGAAAATAGCAATGTTCAATATGAAACAAAGAAGTAAAATAAAAATGAGCAGATTAGTTCAACCAAAAGGCATTGAAATAATGTAGTAATTAAAAAAATATTAGCAAACATCTTTATATTTTAGGATAGAGGAAGCATAATAATATCGGTCAAATGATTAAGATTTATGAAGAAAATTTTCGGATAAAAGAAAACATATTTTCCGGAAGCTGATATAATAGAAACAGTAATAGAAGCTGCTATATTAAGAAAATAAAAATATTTAAAAGAACTTAAATTGCATAATCAGTGCGGAACAGTATTTTATTTTTTTGCAAGTTGTAAGTTACCGGACTGGCTGAATTGTTTTAAAGTAAAGCTGCACCCTGAATTCTTCATGACCGCTTTCACCCCAAACTTCATTAATATTCCGGGCTGTTTGAGCTGCACTGCGGTATAAAAGTATATTCGATGAAAGTTGTGTTTGACAAGGCGTTTACCCTCACAAGAATTTATAGAATAATAAAATTAACACTTAAATATTATATTAAGATGCAAATAAAAAAATAAACAAAAGTCATGCCGCACAATGCCTGTTTACTAATTCACTAACACTAATATTCACTACGTAGTCGCTCTTCGGAGAGTAGGTTCCTGAAATTAAACTGCATTATGTGTCTTTCAGATACACCACACGTTCAATGCAAGACTACAATAACTCAAAATAATCATTATCAGAGAAAAATAAATTTCTAATGTTTCATTTAATCTTGAAAATCCGCTAGTTTTTTCTTTCCTTTGCTAATGCAACACCAGCACAACTCATAATGTGTTGATATTTCGTACAGTATTTTGTTTCAGTATTGGTTTTCGAACAAAATTTTTTAAATTTGCACTTTAACATTTAGAATTTATAAAAATGACGAATCAACGAATACAAATATTAATAAATCTATTAAATTTAGGTTGTATTCTAAAATATGTCGATTTCCCAGTTTGTAGACCAGTAGCACTGGCTTCAAGGTAAAAATTACAGAACTCTACAGAATTTTTTTTTTTTTTTTTTTTTTTTTTTGATGCCTAGAATCTTAGAACTGATTTTATTTTAACTATGTATGTGGCGCTGATTCCAATAATGCAATCAGATCTTTTCTATCAGCTCTACTTTTCTACCTTCAGCATACCTTAATAGTAGTTTTATTTAAATTTAAATACCTATGATATAGGGTAACACAATCCGAAATAGAAGTATATATGAATTATTTTAGCAAGCTTTTCACCTTATTTTAGAATATTAAAATATTAGCTAGCTTTATATAATTGCAAGTATTAAAAAATAATAAATCCAGTTATAACTTGTAACAACGCGTTTTAGTATGATTTTACCCACCGGCAAATCATTCTAATTACTTAATGTTATGGTATACTGTCGAAATGCTCAACTGGATCATGGGGACCCACATGATGGCAGATTACTGCTGGAACCTAAAACGAGACTATTTGAAGAAAGTCACGCAGAAGAAGCTTCCGAAGTGTGAAATAGAGTCTCTTCGACATGTAATTGTTTTAGTTACAAAGTGATTATGTAAATAATGTGTCTGTTTATATCGTTTTAATTGATTTAAAATGTTTTATAGAAAAAAATTTAATATCTTTGGTTTTTTCAACTTGCTATTGACCTGCATATGTATTCGAGTGATTATGTTTTAAGAGGTAAGTCTCGCCATTTATATATCTCAACAACTAGTGCTTATTAAGGAAAACTAATGGCAAATTTGGATTCAGCGCACAAATTATACTTAGAATCAGCTATGAAACTCTCGGCACCAAGACCATTGTAAACCTTTGTTATCTAACACATACATAAGTCGAAGTCGAAATTTTTCACGATCGCAATACTTCCCCTAAATGAAAGTAAAAATTGAAACCGATCCAAGATAAAATAATTATTTTATCCTTTTCATCAAAAAGCAAAGAAAAAAACAAAAACAAAAATAAACAGAAAACACCACTGATTTGTTTAATTAGATCAACTTACAAGGGGAGGCTACGGACGTGGGGTCACCGATTACAATGAAACTTTATTTCGAGTTTCTAAATTCAAATATATTAGATACGTGTCCGAGGGTTCTTGCCAATGGGCCTTCTGAGCCGAGAAAGAAAATTTCTTAGGAACGAAAATAGCCAAAAATTGCATCAACAAAGTTGCCGCTGCTCAAAGCTCCTTCAACCAATTTCAATGAAATTTTCAGGCATATCAGAGTTTTGAAAACTATTAGACACGTGTATAGGGGATTGGCGAAATTAGCCTCTGGAAGCCCAGAATAAATCATTCAATTTTGTGTTATATTCGCGCTCTCGGTAATGTTAAAAATCAATTCCATTACTTTGTAAATTGAATAAACTACGTTTTTACAGCTTCTTACTTCAAAAACTAAATATTTATATTTAAAAACAAATTATTTTGAGACGAACTTTTTTTTTTCTTTTTTTTATCTTCTAAATTTATATTTAAATATTATAAATATTTAACAGGAAATATTTTTCATAACAAAATTTCCTTGCTTGGATTGAAGAGATTGTCACCAAAAAATTTATGCTCGTAAAATAGTAGTACCTATATTTAAATGTAATGTGATAAATTTTTGAAAAATTAAAATTAAAAACTTTTTTGTCCAAAAACATATTTTTGTCAGGAAAATGTTTCAGACTTTTCCTGGACTACATAAACATTATAAAATATCAAATTAACCTAAAATACTAACTAGGAAATTAAAAATATGCGTTTACACCCCACACTCGTTTGGGTGATATTTATCAAAAAAACAGCTAAAACATAAGTTTTTTCGGCAATGAGAGCATTTAATAAAAGGTATACCTTTGCAGTTGCAGTTTCCATCCTTTTTCATTCCATCAGGAAAACATATTTGATTGAAATTTTCAAATATTGCTCTCATTGGAATTAACTTGGATGCAAACCAAGCATATTTTACCATGTCAACAAATAATGGAGTTGATAATTGGTGGTGAACTAAGGAATGAATTTTCAGAGCATCTTCCCTTGAACTAATTTCCTTACGACTATCACTTGAAGTTTTTTACTTGTCGAAAAAAATAAACATCACATGGTTGACAATATGCTGTTTTTTGTATTTAGAAGTTCGTACTGTGTTAATAACTGCAATCCCTTAATTCAATAAAAACAGTTGTCGTCTTCCAAAGATTTATTATTCTTAATTTTTAACAAACGTTTTAAATCATAAAATAATTCCTTAATTCTTTGGGCAAGGGAAAACAACAATAGAAATACTTTCAGATTCAAAATTCAAACTTTCGAATTCAATTTTTCGCAAAATTAACTTAAATATTTTTTAAAGTAACTATGAAATTGTGCTTTTTACATGAAAACTGGAACATATTTTTTTTTTTTTGGTTGATAATTTTTCTTTAGTCTAAGCAAAAAATGCTTTTTCATGAAAAATATTTCCTGTTAAATATTTAATAATATTTTTAATACAAATATTTAGTTTTTGACGTAAAAAGCTGAAAAACGTAATTTATTCAGTTTACAAAGTAATGGAATTGATTTTTAACGTTACCCAGAGAGCACGAATAAACCACAATATTGAATGATTTATTCTGGGCTTCCAGAGGCTAATTTCGCCAATCCCCTATACACGTGCCTAATATTTTTCAATACTCTGACATCCCTGAAAATTTCATTGAAATTGGTTGAAGAAGCTTTGAGCAGCGGCAACTTTGTTGATGCAATTTTTGGCTATTTTCGTTCCTAAGAAATTTTCTTTCTCGGCTCAGAAAGCCCATTGGCAAGAACCCTCGGACACGTATCTAATATTTTTGGATATAGAAACTCGAAAAAAAGTTTCATTGTAATCGGTGACCCCACGTCCGTAGCCTCCCCTTGTTAGTTTAGATTTGTATTGGCTTTATTAGCAGAAACCAACTGATTAACTATTGATAGTTCTTTTAATGAACAAATAATATACAATCAAGTTATTATCGTTGGTGATTAAGTAAATTAACTCAGTTATAACTTAGAACTAGAGGAAAGAAAGGAAAAAATAAATTCCAATGATAGATCATTTATTTTTAGTTGGACACGAGTATCTTTGACAAATCGCTTTACTTATTAATAACCGTTCTTTAATGGTAGAAAAACCAGTCCAGTTTCGATGAAAAATTTGGTTTTATTTTTCACTTATTTCAATGTCTTTTTTTCACTGGGAGAAATACGATACGAAGGGATTTTCTTCGTGAAAAATAGGGTTTGAATGGATATTTTAGTGGGGACAAAATATATTATATATATATATATATATTCTATATATATATATATATATATATATATATATATTTATATATATAAATTAAAAGTTTTATGTGAGACGTTCAGATTTATTTTAAAAATATATATTGGAATTATAAGTACAATTTTATTTTTTTTTTTTCATAAATTAAACGCGCAAAGAAATTAAATACTATTATTGTATACTAGATTTTTGTGTTGTTTTTTTGATGTTCTTCTATGATGCCTTAATGGTACCACCTATGCTCTTATTTTAGGAATTTCAGTTGTTTTGATTTTCTCAAGTTTTGATTTTCTCATTTTTTTTTAATTTCTTCACTGGGGCTACTCTTGTATTCTTTTGGTCGATGTATTCTTTGTCTAAGGCCCTGATACTTGAAGAGGTACTATGGATTGGAAAGGTTCTACGATGTTATTTTTATTGTTAAAAATCTGAAATAATTTTACCTCCACTTTTACCTCATTCTCTCTTTAAAGGAAAAACGGCGGAATTTAAAAAAAGAAAAAAAATTTTAAGCAGCGAAAAATTAAATGGTTTATTGCACACTGGTTACATTAAATCATAAACAAACGAATAACTGACTTAGAGAACACTTAGCCTATTCTTCCGAAACTTTTCGCTTACTTTATGTATTTAAAAAAAAGAATACATAAATTTTCGAGTGTAGGTTATTTGTTGTTAAGCATAGATATACTCCTACCCAGAAGGGAACCTTTAGAGGTGAATGGTAAATAAGTTGAAGCCAGGGCGTCACGTATGGCGGAGATGGAGAAAACGAAATGTATTAGGCAATACTTGTGAAACAGCGGCCCCCTACTTACAGCCGAAAGTAAGTCCCAGCGGAGGTCTCAAATTCCAGCCACGTACTCTGCCAGACAGAGACCCGATACCAGAGATCCCCATCACAGAGAATCAACAGAATCTCGCTCAGGCCCGCAAACAACTTGCCATGAATTACCATTTTCTTAGATAGCGAGTGACTGAGGCGGCTCGGGGGAAAAACAAAAAGAAAACCCTATCTTCTCCCTTTACCGCCTTTCTCCATTTTCCTTTTTGAATATCATAGTGCACCTACCGTGTGGGACTTGTATGGCTTTTTATTTTCAGTATTCCTGGAGAACCCCGTCTCATTTTCTTGTTTGTGTAAACCGTTTGTATAAAATTATAAGAAATAAATATTTTTTTAATATATATAAAATGTGATTTTTAGAGAAGTAGTAAATATGTCTGCATTATTTAAATATATCTTTTGAAATCCAAACGCGAATAGTTTTTTAGTGACAGATTCTATGTAGAATAAGCCTCAGTGATATTGTAAATATAAAATACACAAATAAAAATAGCAACATAATTTAACACAAAATAGCTTTAACAAATTTAGAGCTTTACCATTAAAATACGGTGCTTGTGTAACCAAGGATCCATGCATGTCTTGGATGTTACTAGTTTGCCGCTTACCGTCTTGCAGCACTTAACTCCAGTTCTTGTAAAAAATTTTACCTGTCACAATTTCAGCGCTTCTGTGTTTTTGCCTAAAAAAATAATAATAAAAATAAAAAATAAATAAAAATAAACCGCACCATATTAACTTAACTATTATTCACTTGACACTTACTTCATTTATTCATTTATTAGGTACATTTTCGGTGCCATGTGCAACATCAAAGGCTAGAGGCTAAAATTTAAAATAACTTTAATAAAATAATTCTAGTAGGTTAATGTCTAGTAAATTATATTACAGTTATTCCAGATTAATATTTTAACTTAACAGTTTTACTCTTTAAATACTTTATCGTGTAGTAAGCCTCCATGTAGATTTAGATGTTTTTTTTCATTGGATTAAATAATTACAATTCGTTGTCATGCTTGGCTGCTTTATAAAGATTTTTGACTATCGGCTTTCTTTTTTTATTTTTTTATTTTTTTTTCGGAGTAACGATGATGAATCTCTGAAATAATGAAACGGCGGCCGCTGCCCCCAATCATTGAAGCTCCCATTAACGAGATGCCTCAACCACTCCGCTATCATTTCGTTCCGACTGCGACCCAACATGAAAAAGCATTTAAAATCCATTTTGTTTGTTGTTGGATATGGCTGATGTTAACAAAATCTGAGAGGAAAAAAGTCAGCGGGGAATTCGAAAACAAGCGAAAGCTTGCTTGTTGAAGGGATCCTGTTGAAAGAAATGTTTGTTTTTATTTTTAAATTCCGTATATCCCTCTCGAAATATGAGGTGTTTTTTTCGTTTAAATTTGCCACCGCTTTATTTATTTTCAATTGTTCGAATAAATCTTATCTGAATCTGTATGTATTCTCGGAATATGATTTTTATTTTTTTTAATTTTCAATATTTGAATTATCTTTTGTCCCCGATACATCATAGAACCTGAACTAACAGACACTTGTATATTGTAGTAGGAATTATTTGATTATTTTGTATTTATTTAATCTTTTAAAAATCAATTAAAAAAACATATGTTCTATAATATTACAAAACACATTATAAAATATATCATTAAAAGATTTAGGAAGCTAAACCAATCGTTCCTTTTTCTTATAGTTTAACCATCATTACAATATACATTTAAAAAACTAAAATAAATATTTTAAATAGATTAAGACCTAACTATTAAACGTTTCCTGCCATTCGTGGGTCTTATATCCATTCACACAAGACACTGAACTCCAAAATATTTTTGTTGTGTTAACTTTTATTACTTTTAGGTGTACCTCTATTAAATATATATATTTATGAATCAGGTTTGGATTCATTTTTATATTTTCTTGTTATTACCTTAAACATTATATTTATATAACATTATATATTCAACAAACATTCATGCTTGTACCCATTTTTTTATATTCTAACACTATTGTTTTTTTTTTTTTGTTTTTTTACAAGAAAATAATAATTCACTATAACTAACACACAATAAAAACTCAAATTATTAAGAAGTTTAGAAAAAGTGTCTACTTTTTACGATACAGTAATACAAAAGTAATAATATGATTTGATATTGAGAGCAGGAGTAAGACTCCAGTCCATTGCTTGTTATTGTTAGTTTGAAAAAGAACATTCTAGAATTGTGTAGAAAATTCTTGGAGATTCTAGAAGCTCCAGAACAAGTCGGTACGAGAACAGTTACGTAACTGTTCCAACAAAACGTCTAGAACTTCCTTAAACATAACATACAAAATCAAATGGTTTTATCTCACCTTACAATATTTTCTTATTTTACTTTTAACAAAAATTTGTCTTAATTGGAGCCAGGAAAAAACATTTGAGGACAAAAAAAAAAAAAAAAAAAAAAAAAAAAAACGTCGGTATGGAGGGGTCTTTATAAGTTCATGAACTGTTGTAATGTGAATGTCATTAAACATGGTTTCGTTAATGCCGTGTCATGGTGCTTTAGTTACGCGTCTTAATATTTTTGATTGAAAGATTTGAAGTCTGTCTTTTCGTCCGTATATCTGTGGAGAATAGTTGATTATATAATTTAGTAAGTACGAATTTTTATTTAGTTTCGGTCTCATTCCTATTTTTATTGTTTTAGACAGAAATAAGTGAGTAAAGTGGGTTAAGTCTTTTTTTTCAAAGGATGATATCACATGATGATGTCACACAAGACAGTGTGACATTGTGAATTCAAATATTTAAATATATAAGTTGGACGGCAAATATTTTATCGAAGAGTAAAAGTTGTGAATTTTGATTTTTCATGATTTATTCGAATTTTCCACCAGCCGTTTTATCTATGCAGGCAATGTTGTAAGGTTAATGAAGCATGTTTATTTAATTATTTAATTGATGCATGTTGTAAGGGTATCTCGTATAGAGTAGTGAAGCCGGTATTGACTGGACGAACTGAAGAAATTTCTATCATTTTCGGTCTGAGAAAAAATCTTTCGAATAAGTATGAATGGAGGATGAGATGGTAGTTGTACGGTAGTATAGTAAGTTGAATTTCATAGTAAATTGAGTTTTACACATACAATAACATAATAATAAAATTAAAAATACATTTTATTTCATTGGACAGGCCCACTTCGGGGGAGCATGAAGGATACAATATGAAATAAACGGTGTCCGGTGGCAGTATTTCGTGCGGCCGATACCAGACTGTTAGCAATTCTCCCTTCAGCCTTATCGTGCTAAAACACGGTGGTACCATAAATATGGTTTCGTTGAAGGATTATCTGAGTGCTTTATCGCTCCAACGCCAGCTGGCTAATAGATCGCTCATCCGTAGTCTTATCCTACCTCCCTCCCCATCAGTATTCCGTTTTACTTAAATCGGGTTTTTCAACTAATATGCCTATTATGGGCGCCCAAATTATGTATTTAAATGAAGATCTAAATTAAAAAATCATTTTAAAAACGAACTCTACAAAAATATTTTGTTTCTCCTTATTTGTTCTTTAATTCTTCTTCTAGAAGGAATAGCTCAATATCGAGGTATTTAGATATACATTATCTTCCTAAAGCAATCTTTCGTTTACCTAATACCTAAAACCTTTTAAATTACTATTGTTTTCTCATAGATACCGTCAAAGAATATTATAGAATAACTTTGGGTTTGAAAGTAATAAATATGTTTCTTTTTCAAAAGTAATAATAATAATAATAATACCTTAGTTAGTTTGATCATTCCTTTTTAATTTTTTTCGTCATCTGCCGAAAATAGTTTTTCATGTATTCATTAGATTATTTCTCAAGGCATACACTCTCAAGACAATAATCTCTCTATGATATGTTGATAAATTATCAGTTTTTTGAGTTTAATCTTTTTTTATTTAAGAAATCCAACATTTCGGTCCCTACATATGGATGTTCATCAGGCCTAAAAGTAGACAAATATATGAGTGTCTATGTTAGAAGATAACAATCAAATGTTTATCATTTAATTATAAATTATGTTATTATTAACTAGCTAGAGTGCCCGGCTTCGCTCCGGTAATAACAAAAAAACTTTAAAATTAAAGGAAATATAGAACAAAATTAGCACCTTCTTGAAACTTCGGTTTTAACTTGGTATCAATATTAAGATTCGAGAACTGCAGAGTCCGCCCAAATAAGGAACCCTATATACTTTCTAGGGGGTTGAAAATGGAAAATGAACAATTAATTTTAATGAAACTTTGTCGAGTTATGCATCGTGTTTTATGGTTTCTGTAATTCTGAATCGAATAAGCCCATTCCAAGCAGTCAGCAGATAATAACATATTAGATTATAGTTGAAAAATCTAATACCTCAGTTAAAGATATTATATTTCGAGTATAACTTAAGCGCCGAATACTGTGAAGATCCTATTAGATCCAGAAGAATAGAAACTACCGAAGATTCTTAGAAACTTTTTTTTAAGACTTTTCCTCCATTTCAATCTCCCTTAAGATATCCACCCCGTAATTTGACTCTGCAGAACTCGAATCTTATTACTATTACAAAGTGAAAAGCAAAATTTCATGAAGGCACAATTTTTTCACCATATTTCTTTTAGAAGAACCAAGAGGGATGATAAACTCTTATTGAAAAAATGCTGTATTTGGAGTTAGTCATTTTTCAACCGGAATGCCTATCATACATAGTAATCAAAACAACTTCTTTTTCATAACTACAATAGAACACTTTAAACTTTTTATTTTCGATTTATATTCAGTCAATTTATCTCTTTTTTTTTATGTGTCTTTTTATTCGATCACTGTACTATTCAGAAATGTTCTATTGTATTTCGGTAATATTTTCATATTTCTATTAAAAAATAAAATTATGAGATTATAAAATTTCATTTTGTACTAAATTTAGAAATAAATTCTTTCAGTCGTATTGAATTCTGTGGGTCACAATGTAATTTATTAAGTATTGAATTCAGTAAATTTAATTTTTTTTTAATTTAATGATTTTTTTGTATTAAATTAAGTGTTTTTTACATTAACCAACTGTTTTCGACGGCGAATCTCATGTCTAATGTAGTTGTGTATTCAACTGTAAATTTATTTAAACTTTATACAGTTTAAATTTAGTTATCCTACTTCATTGTATCTATTTATCTATACAAGGTGTCTGTATCTATACAATCTAATAAAAATAAATAACAAAATCAGAAATAGATGAAAATTACATTAAAAAGGTATAAGGGTCAAACTTATTTTTAAATTTATATAAATAAATACATTTTTTCTTTGCGTTTTTCCCGCTTTAGTTAGCGCTAAGCATTTATTTCTAATATCTACCTTGTCAAATAATGATTTTTATTGTAAAATTAATATTTTTATTTACATATTGAGATAGAACAAAGATGGCGGACCACTCCAATGTCGGTATTAATGTGCTACAAACTGAAGAAGCTCAGTCTAACACGCGAAGGCATCTGACAGCTTATCTCGAACTATATCTGGGGCCCCACTTCTGAACGATTACTTCTACCAACTTACTTATATACGAAATTTTCAATTTTATATTACATATATTTATACTTTTATTTATTTTGATTTCTTTAAAAATAATTATTAGAATAGTAGAGACATTAACTTTTTCTTATACGCATTTATTATAGATGTTTATATGTGATTAATGAATAATCTAATTGTACTTATATTTGATTTTTAACACGTTAGGTGCGGCGGCGTATTTTAGGGGTATACTTAATTGGACGGTATCGGTCCCCGGTGTCCGACTGCTAGTATGAGCCACAGACGATATCGGACGTCGGGTTCCGATGGGAATACTTTCAGGAAAGCGTTGCCTTTTGATTAAAAGAGAATTAAATGAGCGTCTCAAGGGCATTTAAATATCTTGGTAAGGATTGGAACTATACATAATAGGCGCAGGACAGGCCGATACAGGATTTACGCCATTCTTTATCGAAAATCGGACCTCGGAGTCCGATTCTAAAAAACAACAGAATTTCAGCTGTTAGCCACATTTTCTGCACTAAAATGCAATAATCTCATTAAAAATCGACTAAATTGAGTATTTGAAGTGTTCGGCCTTTCGGACATTTTCATGTGAAAATCGGCTGTTAAAAGGGAATGTAAGAGATCGGACCCCGGGGACCGAAGCCGCACCTAACGTGTTAAGTTAAGAGTGTATTAATGTATGAAAATATATTCCATGGTTAAATAATATATAAATCAATAATTAATAATCTGAACTCAACTTATGAAATTAATTCATTATTGATAATATAACTTGATAAGTGGGATGTTAATCGAATGGTAAATTATTATTAATAACCTGTGTTACACATAGATACTTGGAGCAACTGCTTATTCGGTCCCCCCTTCTCTTTAACACGAAATATTTTAATACACGCAATTACTAAAAAGGAAATTTGATGGTAAATTTAGTATCAGAATCAATACCAAATGACCTTAAGTATTCTGAAAATTTATTGAGGCAAACAATTCATTTTAAATTACTAATTTTATTTTATTTGTTTTGTTTTGTTCAACATTACGAGCGAAAAGGATTGTTTTTGGCCCAGATATACGAAAATATGCAAATTAATATTTCCTTTTTACTGATTTTCACATACTTTTTGTAGGTATATAATATATTTTAATTATTAAATTTACAATCATTAAGGTTGAATAGGTCATTTTTAAACATGAATGCTTTTTAGTTTCTATTAAATTTAATATTCATAGACACATGCAATAATGTATTTTATTACGAGAGATTATTGTCTATTTATCATTCATTATGAATAAATTTTAGGATTAACAATACTTTTTTTCTTTGATTTTTTAGGTGAGTCTGAACATGATTTTTTATTCTTGGGAATAATGTAAGTAAATTGTTAGTTATATACAATATATTATTTAGAAAGTTTATAAATAAAACTATATTATAAATAGCTTTATAGTTTTTTGATGTCATTCATAACTTTGAATTCTTTGTTGTTTTGGTTCAAATTTTTTTCTCTTCCAGATTTTTAACTATGATAACTATGGCGAATCTATGAAATAAAAGCATTTTATATTATATTAAAAAATAATAAGTGTACCTAGACTTATTTAAGTACTTTCTTAATGTTTTTTATTATACCACAAACGAAATCAATTTTTATTTTTTGTTTATGATTTAAAATCTAAAAATTGGAATATACTATCCAATTCTCTCTGTTCTTCTTCCCATATTAGTCCCTGAATGTTTGAAGAAACGTAAATATTAAACATGATTCAATATGAGTTGATTGCGCTCGACTATTCCACTGTCACGTGTGTTTAATTATATTACATTAAGATGTATGGAGTCATTATGAGCTGTCGCTGCTTGCTTCACAACTCTGTTCCGCACGTGATAATGAATAATATTCAACGTTCAGTAATCATAATATTTAAAAACTCTTTACAAATTTAGCATGATTTTATCGTAAATGATATAAAATATAATTGAATGATATTTATTATTGTTTTTTTTTTTTTTTTGGAAAAGTGACTATTATAAAATATGTAATGTACCTATAAAAATATGTTCTCTGTAGAAAGAGTGTAATTATTTGTTCAGAATCCGTTTTAAATGTTCTTTATATCTTGATTAAGCAATGTTATATTTAAAATTTTTATCCAACGCTCTGATGCTGTCACAATCTTGAAGTACCTATCCCTTTACTTATCTATATATAACATTTCGTATCGTAAAGTTTATGAAGTCCTAAAGGAGGTAGGAATGTCATGTATTTTAGTATTTCTCCAGAGCTCAATGTCTTCTATCCACACAAGTGATGCCAAAATGTAATATCTTTGAACTTCTGTGGGGCTTAAAAATCAATAAGCTCCTAATCTCTCTACAGATGTCTCCACCACAGTGTCTATAATAAAAAAAAATCTTGCCAGAGCCCTTCACTTCTAAGAGTGGATCACCAAGGTAAAACCCAAAGGATAAGTATGGACCTCGGTGATTTTAGGGCGCTATCTAAGCAAGAGAGAAAGAGAGGGAAAGAGAGAGAAAGGAGCTAGAACAGAGGGCCAACCAATGTTCGGCTTAAGGTGTAAGGAATAACGAAGATCCTTGCCAGAGCGACACTACTCTTCTACCCCGAAAGGTAAAACTGATCAAAGCCAATTCCACGGGAGAAACGTGGGCCTTGACAGCTCTAGGGTGCTTATCTAAGCAAGGCAACCTGAACAGAGGGCCAACCAATGTTACAGGCCCTGGGAGGACAACCCCCAGGATTCTATAGGTAGGGTAAAGGTAAAGAAGGACTGAAGATCCTTGCCAGAGCGACGCTACCCTTTTACCCCGAAAGGTAAAACTGATCAAAACCAATTCCACAGGAGAAACGTGGGCCTTGACAGCTCTAGGGTGCTTATCTAACCAAGGCAACCTGAACAGAGGGCCAACCAATGTTACAGGCCCTGGGAGGACAACCCCCAGGATTCTATAGGTAGGGTAAAGGTAAAGAAGGACTAAAGATCCTTGCCAGAGCGACGCTACCCTTTTACCCCGGAAGATAAAACTGATCGAAGCTGATTCCACGGGAGAAACGTGGGCCTTGACATCTCTAGGGTGCTTATCTAAGCAAGGCAACCTGAACAGAGGGTCATTCAATGTTACAGGCCCTGGGTGGACAACCCCCAGGATTCTATCGGTAGGGTAAAGGTAGGGAAGGACTGAAGATCCTTGCCAGAGCGACGCTACCCTTTTACCCCGAAAGGTAAAACTGATCAAAGCTGATTCCACGGGAGAAACGTGGGCCTTGACAGCTCTAGTGTGCTTATCTAAGCAAGGCAACCTGAACAGAGGGTCAACCAATGTTACAGGCCCTGGGAGGACAACCCCCAGGATTCTATAGGTAGGGTAAAATTAGGGTAAGGAAAGGAAATAAATTAAATAAGATAGATAGGTTTCAACATCCTAGAGACACCAGGAGCTATCGGGCAGGGAGAGGAGTGTACAAGACCGACAAAGTCAAAGACCAGATGAAGACTAACTAATTTTGGGCAAAACGGCCCTATTTATACCTCAAGGGACAAACAATTGACCAATCACAGCCCTGCTCTGCTATAGTTGAATAGATAGGACCTGGTATCTTTAGGCTTTATTTTATTGTTTTATGTTTTTACAAGCTATTATTTTCAAAAAGATGACAAAATACAAAAGAATTTCTCTTTTAAAATAGATTTTAAATTAAAAAAGTTAAAATAAGTTAAATAAGGCATTGGCTCCCAGCTGATTACAATAGATTATATTTTCTTTCACATCTGTTTTTCAAGCATAATGTCATTCTTTTACATTACTGTACTGCATTATAAGTACAATTAAACAAAATAAAAAGAATATTTAACTATTTACAGTGAATAAACAATTAAGTAATAAAAACTAAAGAACAAGTAGGTTATGTTATTGATAACAATATATCTAACATTTAAATGAAAACAAGTAGTAGTACTTTCCTTTACTATTAAATATTATTAAATGACATTACCTTATTGTAATTAAACATTTAAATAAATACAAGTAATGAGGTTCTAAAATAAAGAGATACTAACATTATTTCAATAAAAAGGTTTACCTAACTGAATTAATATTCAAAGATAACAAGATTACTATATTATCACTTATAAGAATTATGAATTATTAAAAAAAAATAAATAAACTTCTTTGTTAGAATCAAACCTATACAAGTACTATTTACAGTTTTATTTTAAAAATATTCTTAGGGCCTCTCTGCATATTTTACAGTATATATATATATATATATATATATATATATATATATATATATATGTCATCAATGTATGGTATCAATTTATAGTATGGGAGCCAGTATAGAATATAGAACCCTCGCGACTTACCTGCTGACTATTTGGACTGAGATATTTCTGAGCGCTGCCTGATTGTGAAAAATCTGTTGAAGAGAAAGAATTTAAGTATGTGAGGGGGTGTGAGGTGAAATATCTTCCCCGGGTTACAAGAAAAAAAAAATAACATTAAAAAAAAAAAATACACAGATAGCTCATTTTTTTGGTCTACTGTTTCAGCGATGTAGTCAGTACCTTAATTAAAGTGATTTTTTGTTTTATTAGGTAATAGAAATAAAATGTGTATTTGAAAAAGATTGATTTTATTCATAACGGAGTTTGAGAAGGTACATTTTAACATTGGAGGGTACATTACTGATAAATAATAATTTTTAGTTCAATAATATAATATGAGATTGTTGTGTTGTATTATTGTATTGTATGTTGTTTAGTGGCAAGATTTGAATAATCGAGCCAGCCTTAGAGAATTCAACGTTAATTAAAGGATAGTCGTGTCTCTGAGGACTCCACTTCTAGATTGGTTTTGCTTTATCTACATCCAACTGGCTTTGAAGGCCTTTTCATGTGGTTCCTTCGTCTATGAATTAATATCAAAGCCTAAAATTGTTATTTAACTAATTGCATTCCCATGTCCCTTTGTAATGCCATATCCCTCTTCCCTCTAGCTGGATTGCTAATACACAAGGTTTTGGTGTGAGCTTCGTCCATGTGGTCATCGCAATCAGCCCCCTCTGATGTCTAATTGGGATCCCCTCCCTCAAGACAACACATCAGTATGTATATTCATGCCACCGTATACATATATTCATGAGATTCCGGACCCGGTCTTTTCATTCCTGATACGCAAACATTGTCAGGGTAAGAAAAACAGGTCAGTGTGTACCGACGCCTACATGCGGAGGATTGGGATGATTGTGCTAATCATCGGTATGTTTGCTTTCCCTTGGGACGTTACAGGTCCCACGGTATTGTTTAATTGAAGGGTGCTGACTTATTAAAAATGCTAAATTTCTAAGGGTTTCAAAGCATAAGAATGCTAATAGACGGGGAAAAAACCAAACTCCAAACCAAACATGTTTGATCACTAAGGTTAAATTCGTCGCTGAAAAAAAAAAGCAGTAAAAAAACCTTGAATTAAAAAAGATTCATGTATTATTTTGTTAATCATCTTGTGATTGCATTTTAATCGGCCTTCATTTGTGAAGAATACAGTTCAATACTTTAAAATGTGTATACTTTATCCAAAAGTATTGTGTTTTATTATATTAGTTATAGTAGTACTAGAGTTTTTGAGGTGGAGCCTAAAGTGATTTTTTATTGTATACCGTAAATTTGGTCAACAACTTGCCACATTTCTTTTTCCACAATGAATTTTTTATTTATTTATTAGTCTCAATAAAACTCTATTCGCGGGCGCAATCACCTATAGGGTGCGCTATAGTTTTGCAAAATGTCGGAAGGAACGGGGATCGATATAGTTGATGTGATAGAGATAATTGGTAATTTTAAGAGACCATCAATTAAAGGGCAGGCTAGGCTTGATGCAAACCACATAATTACATGTGGAATAATATGTAGAATTAAAAGTAACAGTTATTTTTCAAGCCTTGTGCCTTCAAACAATCGATCTGAAAGGACTGCCCCATCAAATAAAAGTGGAAATCAAATTTATTAATAATAATAAGCAATTTTCTTGTAATTGTACGTGCAAAACTGGTAGTTCTGGTAAATGCAAACACATCATTGTAACTTTAATCACCGTTTTTTTGGTTAGTAATAACATTAATTACCTAATCACACAATCATTGTCATGACAGCTTAGTTACTTTGTCTTATTATTTATTTATTTGTCAAAACTTTCAGGCACCGCATTGAAAACTTAGAACCATTAAGCACAACGGATGTAAGTCAAAAATGGGGAAAATTAATAAAGAAAAACAAATCTATGACAGTATGGCCTATTTTATTTGCTATGGTCCGAATGTTATTTGCATAAAACTAGCATTTTGTAATAATAAAATGTCAAATACTAATATTTACCTGGATAAATCAAAAGGAGTTAAGTCATCGAATGTGAAGCTTAAATAACGATTTACCAAGCTATTGAAAATCATTATAAATTCTTTCTTATTGCATTTCTTTATTCCAGAATAATAAATGAAACTATATTCTTTCAACAGAGACTAATAAATTATGAATAACAACGAAAAAATTATAATCTATTATGGATTTTAAGAAGACGAGACAAAAAATTTTTTTTATGACTTAAGCCCTTTTGCCCAAACATGAATGAAATATAGCCACTTTCTTTGAAATGAAGACTATATATCGTCATATGTTTCGAAACAGGCTTATCTATTCTTAATTTTACAATCCACTCTTTACGAAGCTTTTTATTTTTAGGAAATAAATGGAATGACTGGGTTTTTTTATTTTCTAATTGAACACTGAGGGACCGAGCAACACCTATTAGACATTTTTAAAATAATATTTTGCTCAATCGTGTTTTAATTATGGAAAAATAAATTTAAAAACCCTATGAATCCCAGGTACTGGCCCGGCTTCTATCCCCGTTCCTTTAGTTCCAGTCAAGAAGCAGCACCGTCCCTTGCGCCTGCGAATAGTTAATGAATTGTCCAGTTGATTAATCATTCTTCCGTCCAAATACTCTCCGCAGAAATTCAATTTCACTTTCAATTGTTACTAAATCTTTAAGTTTTACTTTATTTTCCGCAGTTTACTTATATGGGTGTAGTTATAATGTAAATTTTACAATGAAGAATATTTTGTTGCTTTATATAGATCCATATTGTAGGAGAGATCTGTTAAATGTGACTGGAAGTCGAAGTAGGGACAAGGATTATATAAGGGTCCAAGTAGGGGACACCCAAAATTAGAACTGCCAGTCTTGTGACAGCCTGCGCTCGGGGGCCAATATATATCGCTGCCTCTGCTCCATGCAAAGTGCGTTATGCTAAAATCTTATTGAGCGGAACGGTATAAGCCGTATTGAGCTCAAGTATCCTCTCACCTTGCCCCGCCATTTTTCTTTTTTCCCTTTTTCCTTGCCCCTTTCCCTCCACGTAATCCCCTTTCCCGTAAAAGGGAAACACTGTACGCTGGAGATGAACTTAATAAAAGCGATTTCGCAATCCCATCTTTTGTGCAGTGTGCACTGATTAGCATCCAGAAACTACTATATCAAAGTAAGTGCGTTCAAAATAAAGAATACATGGTCAATTGATTGAATATACTCAAAATTATTTATCGAATTTTAGTATGTTTTTTTATTTATTTTTCTTTTTGCACAATTTAATAAATCTATCCATACACATGGATGCACTTCACAAAATTAAAGGTGCAGAATAAATATCTTTACTTTTTTTTTTTTCAACGAATATAACAAATACGTATATGAACGTTTCTTTTTGTTTTTCTTAAAGAATTTGCTTTTATGTTCTTAAAGAATTTTCCATTTATTTAAAAGACATTTATAGTACATTGTTTTCTGAAAACTCTAGATATCTTCGATGATGAGCTTTATTGTCTTGAAAATAACGAATTAAGTAAACATATTTAAATGTTTTTGATTAGTAAAATAATCAATTGCTTGGACTCCTAGTAAAATTATTTATTTTGAAGTTATATTTAAGAATTACCAGCGTGTACTTATACAAATGTGAAATTAAAATAATACTTTGTACGGAAGTAATATACATATCCTGGTAAACAGTTAAGGGAGGAAGCGATTTGACAAAATTTCGCTTAACCTTTTAGTCTTGTTTTTTACACTTAATTAATTATTTAATTAATTTCCACTTGTAAGTATTACTTTTGTGGTGAAGAATGTATAAGATTTTTCCAAATGAAGGAATCTCTTGAATGGCGTCACAAAAGTGAACATTACAACGAGTAGATAACAAATGAAAACGGAAAAACATATCAGAAGATTAGGAGAAGAATTCAGAAAAAACTTCAATTAAAAAAAAAATATAATATAGAAAATATTATTTATAGAAGATGGGTCAAAAGCCCAAAACGTTGGGGAAATAAAATAAAAAATAACCCATAAACCCATGGAAGAGGTAACTTTATTTGGAAAAAGCTAATTATTTAATTAAGAATATTATGGGAATAGGTAAATCATTACACATTATGTAAAATCTGTATCTGTATATTTCAGACATAATATATACATTGTAGTATTTTTTATTTATTATGCCATAGTTAATTTATAGTCTTAAAATATAAGGAAACGCATAGTGTATTCCTAATTTAATTACGAAAATAGTTTTCTTTCTTTTTAAACGTAACATAGAGTGTTTTGATATTGGATATTACCCCCAGTCCTCTGGAAGACGTTTTAGGAAGTTCTATTTTCGATCTAACTGAGGATTCTTCTCTTAAAATAAACTAGGCGGGATCTAAAAACGAGCTACGTTATTTGAAATACTTAAAATTCCTAATGGATGAACGAACTGTTTAATTAAATATGTTTAATATATCTGATTAATTACACCACTTAATAGATACTAAAAGTAATAAGTAAAACTTCCAAGTAAATATAAAAAAAAAATTTCTTTTTTTGCCTATTTTATTTTCGGGTACTTTCCGTGTTTGTACCTCGTATTATTAATGATGTTTGTAGGTGAAAATATTATTTTTACCCCTATTCAGTTTCTTGTTGGTCAATGAAAAAAATAAAATTAATAAAGATCTTGATAAAATAATATTTCGTTTTTATATTATTTTTTCTTTTTTAAAACATAAAAAAGTTCAGAAATTTTGTTGCAATGTAATATCTTATACACCTTAATTTAAAGAAATAGAATGCATTTTTTTACCATTACTAATATTTTTCTAACGATTACAACTATTTATCTATATGAACTTTAATTATTTGTTTATTTTTTTCTTCTTCTTTCTTTACTCATTGAATTGAACTTGGTAAGGGAAAACTGTAAATTTTGTTGTTGCTATAATTTTTTTTTTCTTTTGGCTTTAAGATTTTATCCAAATCCTGTTCAGGTTGCTATAATTGCCCTGACCTTCGGTGAGGGTCGGTTCGAGAGCCTGTTAGTTCGGTCCAGTTGTTCTGTTCAGCCAAAAATCCAAACACGTATTGTTGATATTTGCTTCTATAAACGATACGATAATGATTTTTACACAGGAATAAAGGTCTGTCAAGTGGGTCAGTGTGAATAAGTTTCTCTCTACTTGTATTGGATAACTGAGAAAAACCTAATTTAAAACATTTTGTAAGTATAACGTCTTGAAAAATGTTATATTATGAAGAAAAAAAAAAATTCCACATTCGGCTTGGCTTTTAAGGGCTATTTAATTAAAAAATTTGTGTAAATTTTTATTTAACACATATAAAAATTCCATTTTTTAACGAATGGAAAGAATTTTCACAAGTTTGCCCTTCAGAGATTCCTATGCTTTGATGATGAGGTTCGTCCCTGATAAATTCGAAGTACCAGCGATATTAGGGTAAATTGTATAATATATCTACCATAACTCAGGGTATATTAATCAGATATAATGCCGAATATAAGGAAGTAAGAGTTTACTTAAATCTATACTTTTGTTTTTTTAGTGGGCATTGGTACGATGAATACTACAAAGTTTCACACAATGAGTAATATCATTTACAATAAAATTGCCTTGATTACATATATCAGTACATAATAAAGTACTGATAATAAAAACACACAAATAGCAAATCAAAGCGTTAATGAAAACATTAGTAGCGACTTAACCACTTATTTAGACATTTAGTTAGCAGTGAATTCCTACAGTATTTTTCGCGATCGTTCAGAATAAGCCTTTTAAATCAAAACCCCCAACAAAATCCTTAGAAGTTGCCATCTTTTACATTAGATTCATTATTGTTTTCATTGTTTACAACCTCTTCACTTCAGTATGCTTCATCTGCTACAGTACTGTAAAACAAATAAAATTTTTTCATCATCGATGTACCATAACTTTATGAACAAATACCTACCAATGAACAAACAGCTCAATATACGACCTACTGGATACGGATTCAATAACCAAAATTAATGAAGTATTTCACATGCATATGTATTCACTTATCAAAAGAAATTTTATTTTTAAGTTATACAAAACAAAAGTCAATGCTCTGGGAGATAATAGTTCGTATTGTATGTATAAACTAGCCTAAATAACCTTACTAAATTTGTGTTGCCAAAACTATATTTGGAGAAGGTATTTTTCCCATACACAGAGATTCATTTCATTTCATTTCTCACCTACTTTCTATTTATAGTAGCCCGTGGAGTATTTAGCACTGTGCTAGAAATAATGTGGATATTACAAATCCAATTCCTCCTGAATCTTTAATACATTTAAAAGTTAATCCTTTGTGTAGCCGTTTATCAATGGCATTAGTGATTTATCATTCTAATTAAGTTTGGGCAATTAGAATAATATCGAAGGGGTCTAGAGAAGTAGAGAAGATCTGTAAAGTTGTTGCCGAGGGTTTTTTGGGGGGGGGGGCTGGTGGGAGGTGGATGGGCTGCTGTTTATAAGGAAGGCCCCCAGCCCCGAGGAGATGAGAGCTCAGAATTAGCCGAGATTTATGACTGCCCTCCCGCGGCCTTGTTTCCTAATTAAAGATTAATCCGAAAACTTGGGGGAATAATTAGCGCAGATATTATGCAACAAGAAACTTTTAATTTACAGCCTAAATGAAGCGACGTTAAAAGCAGTCCTTGTTCTGTTCTGCGGCTCCTTTTGACGAGTAGCTTTCCCCTTCGGCTAATGAAAATCGCAATGATTTCCGGGAGTATTTAGGTTGGGCAATCTTTAGAAAATTCCCTTTTCAGTACTCTCCATTTAAAGAATTCAAAGATGAAGGGACCTTAGTGGATTTCAAGAGTTTGATGACCGTAGAATTATATTTCTGTGGTGTTTACTTATAATATTTGAGGGTAACAAATAATTAAAATTCAAGCTATTAACGACGTTGCAAAACTTCTGTTACAAAACTAACAATGACAGATACAGATGTGACAATCTAGGTACTGATTAAAGCGTTGCTCTTTACATATGTAGTTCGAATCTAGTCAGGTGCGAATTAAAATTCATTTCTCCTTTTACTTGAATTGTATTCGTCCTTACTTCACGATCAAGATGTATTAGAAGTAACATCTGTCATCCCAGTTAATAAGTGGTTAAGTAGAATTTAGCCCCAAATAGATTAAGGGTATGTCGTATGGATTCTCAATATGAAATTTCTTCGCAGTAAATAAATGTAAGCTGGGCGTTCATTAGAAATGGAGTTATGATATTTGCTTTAAATCTGTCGTAATCGGTCGTTGAACAATTATTCAACTCTAATATCACATTACTGATAAGATCTGCGTAGTTAGTTTCATTTAGTAATCAGTCGATTTAGTAAGTAGTAGTAATTTTTTTGTTGTATTTTACGAAATTTCAACACTGGATTATTAGAATAGTGTTTTTTTTTTTTTTATTAGAATTGTGTTGTGCGTCGGAAGGATCTGACGTGCTCAATTCTATGCCCTTGAAGTTAGTTGCTGATTTTATATCATTACTGTTTGAACTCGAGCTAATTTAAAAATTATTTATAAATAATTAATAAAACATTATTTGCCGTTAATATTTCTATTTGTATAATAATATAATGCTGGTTTTATCCTTATTCATCAGGTCGCAGAAGTATGTATTTGATTATATGCATAAGTATGCATTTGATTATATTTTTCATTATAATTAAAGTTTTCTTATTTTTTAATTGTAGCTTCACTTATATATATATTTTTTCTTTTTTTAATTATTGGTATGAGCTTGTCATTTATTATCTGTTGTCACTGAGAAAAAAAAATCATAAAATCGTAAATGCTTCATGCAAATATATAAATTATTTCCCACTAATAATTAGCATTTCACTTCTAATTATGCCCACTTTTGAAACTCTTCTCCACTTTCTTTTTCTCTCTCATTTTTTATGCTCTTTTTCAATCAATTGTTCTTATAGTTTTACTTGAATTTACCAATATCTATATTTCTTCAATTCCTTAACTAATGTTTCATTATTTCTTTACTTACTTTTAGGCCTAATGTCGATTCGACGCTGTTCATGACAGTCCTCCGAATCTAAGGTCGAGAAAAATACGGATACGGCATACGACAGGTTCTAAACAAGTAGCGATAAGAAAAGTGTAAGTTATTCCGAGGGAGGCTCAGGTGGCGCACTACACTAAATCAAACTAAGTAAATATGAAGAAGGGGTAGGGCTATAGATCTGCCGACTTACATATTCCCGAAGGGGTTGGGAAATCAGAAGCCCCTAGCTCCTATAAATCGCCATCCTAGCGTCACCGCATGAAACATTAATCTATCTCCTTTCTGCTCCCGCTGTGTCCTCCTTCGGTTAACAGTCAAATATTTATCCTCTCTCGGTCCTTGTAAATCCTCGTCCCATCTTGTAAGGCCATCCTTGTTAGGATTCACTGCCGCCGTTGACGTTCTTTCAGCTTCAGAATTTTTCTAGTTCTTGTTCGGAAGAATGTCGTTCGTAATTAAGCTGACAGATTAATTAATTAAAAAAATATTAATAATAAAAAAATTTTTATAAATAAATTTTTTTTTTTTTTTTTTTTTTTTTTTTTTTTTTTTTTTTTTTTTGACATAATTGATGATTGAACATTTCACATCATAAAGTTTGCTTGCAGTTTAGGAATTACCTCCCTAAATTAAAAAACATTGACATTAGTTATTAGTTGTTTATTATTATTGATATTAGTTGTTTAATATTTTTTGAGAGATTTGAGGTTTAATTTT
Organism: Aelia acuminata; assembly: GCA_911387785.2. Classification (NCBI taxonomy): domain Eukaryota; kingdom Metazoa; phylum Arthropoda; class Insecta; order Hemiptera; family Pentatomidae; genus Aelia; species Aelia acuminata. The sequence continues at coordinate 87,588,415 of OU426979.1, read as the reverse complement.
GAAATCTGGGAATCAATTATATGTACCTATTAGTTAAAAAAAAAGGTATACTTTTTCTGTGTTTAAAACTATGAACTAAAAGCTAACTTTGAATCTGATTCAAAAACCTATTTTCCTAAAACCGTATTATTTTAATTTTGTTTTTAAGAGTGTCTTGGATAGACACTCCATAGAAGAAGAACATATAAAAATGAACATTGGAAGAAGAACATATAAAAATGAAAATATATAAAGACTTGTGAAGATGGATAAAAATATTTTTCCTTTTTTTTTTTTTGTATTTTTAATGTAGACTAATTTTACTTTTAAATTTTACAGTTTCCTAAAATATTCAATTTCCAAATTTTGTTTCTAAATTTGGAAATTTCTGTTGATAGCTTTACTTTCCGTCCAATTTTCAAAAACAATACAGTGCTTTGATAGAGCCCTTAACTCTTGGTTGGTGACAATTAATCCTTAGAGGGATTAGAGTTGAAAGGGCATCGTTCCCCATACGGTAGCGTATGAGCATGACGTCAAACCACCCTTTGCCCCATTCAACATTAATTTCCATCTGGATCCTCCCCTACCATGCAACCCCCTCCCTTCCGCGACCGAAGCTGTCTTCATCACACGGATCGATGGAGATTATTACGATTAGTCTCCTTTCTCTCTCAGCACGTTCCTGCTCCCTAACTCGATCCGTTTGTCTTCTATATTCAATTCTCTCTATGAGATCAGTAATGGCCGCGCCGCGGAACTCAATTAAGCATTCAAGGGTGTTGATTAGTGAAGAGTCTAAATGAGAGTAGGGGAATAGCTGTAGGTGGAATACTCAAGTAAGAAGTTGGATGTCCGAATTTACCGGCGAAACAACAGATATGTTATTTATGGTTGTGTGGTTTTGTGAAATAATGAAATACTACACTTAATAAATGCACAAATACAAGCGAGCTAATGTTTGGGTTTCTGCATTCAACCAAAAAGTTTATTGGTATCTAATGATGAATTGATAATTAGTGGGACATTGGCGGGAGAGGAGACCCCGCTTTTTTCATTATTACGCAGGATTTTAGCTGATAATAATTTCTTTAATGTGGGGATATTCTAGCAGCAAATTTTTAACTTGCTGTGGAGTAATATAACATTCTCCATTTGTAAAAAATATATAGTAAGAAGGACTGATTTCCATTCGTCGCGAGGGAATGAATTATAGGTCCTCGTGGACCTGCCGACTTTTATTTTTTTACTTTCACTTACCTATATATGAAATATATAGTAAGTGGAAGTATTGCGATCGTGAAAAATTTCGACTTCCGGTTTTCAACGGAAATACACGTTTTGGGGTCCCCTGAGTCGAAATGACCAAGTCCCGCGAAATGGTCTGTGTGTGTGTGTGTGTGTGTGTGTGTGTGTGTGTGTGTGTGTGTGTGTGTGTGTCTGTGTGTCTGTGTGTGAACAGACTAGCTCAAAAACTATAAACCGTGCGATCATGAAATTGGGTATTTAGTGTAGGTATATGCCCGCGATGTGACAGCATAAATTTCATCAAAATTACTTATAGGGAGGGGGTACTTTACTTAATAACTTTTTAGGTTTTTTTCGATTTTCTCAAAAACGGCTCTAACGATTTTGATTAAACTGAGTATTTGATGTACTAATATGCCCGAGATATGACTGTAAAAATTTCATCAAAATTGATTAACCGGAGGGGGGACTTTACTTAATAAATTTTGTAACATTTTCAGGTGTTTTTTTTTATTTACTCTTAATCGGCTTTAACGATTTTGATCAAACTGGGTATTTGATGTATGTACATGCCCGAGATATGACTGTTAAAATTTCATCAAAATTGATTAACCGGAGGGGGGACTTTACTTAATAAATTTTGTATCATTTTCACGTGTTTTTTTTATTTACTCAAAAACGGCTTTAAAGATTTTGATCAAACTGGGTATTTGATGTATGTATATGCCCGAGATATGACTGTTAAAATTTCATCAAAATTGATTAACCGGAGGTGGGACTTTACTTAATAAATTTTGTATCATTTTCACGTGTTTTTTTTATTTACTCAATAACGGCTTTAACGATTAACAAAAATAAGATATGAATGTAGAAAAATGTGTGAATTTGGGAAATGATATTTAGCAAAACACGTCAATTTCTAATCTAAGTAAGTTGGTAAGTGAAAGTTGTGTGTTGCGCGCACGCACCAGATTTTTTTTTGTTTAAGGACAAGTCGACCATTAAGGTCATTATAGTCCAACTCTTAGGGTAATTTTTTGACAATTTAGATTAATACTGGTTAACAATTTAGATTAATACTAGTTTTTTGACAATTTAAATTAACACTCTATAGATAGATACAATTTAGATTAATACTAGAAAGTGGATAGGATAATACTAAAACGATTGAGGTGAAGTTATTATTATGAGATTATTATTAACTTATAATAAATTATTTTAATTTATTTTATTTTTCAGAAGATATTAATATTGTTATAGTATTTTTAAATAAGATTAATCAGTTTTGTGGCCCTTAAAAATTGAAGTAAATTTGATATGGTAAAAGGTTCGTTTCCCAGAAGTTCACACGTTTGTTGCGGCAGCCCATGTTCCTCTCTTTGTTTTTGATAAATTAAGCATTAATCTAAAACATGATTTACACTGTTTCTTACTCCACAAGCTTCACATATGGAGGGGGGCTCTCCTTTCATTAAATATTTTGGCTGAATCTTGCATGTCCTATCCGCAGTCGGGTTAGGGCCACTTCTTCCTTTCTGTTTCCAGAAAATGAGGTGCTCCATGGCTGAACGCTTCTTTTTAATACCCTTAACTTGTTATCGGTTTGATCATCCCATAATGATTCCCTCGATGTCCAAACAGCGTGCTTTAGGTTGGGGCTTAAATCCAATGCGGGGATTCGCATAGTGGATGCCTTCTGTGATCCCTTTCTTAGCTTCTCTGTCAGCCTCCTCATTACCTTCAATACCGGTATGACCCGGTATCCAGTAGAATGTGCTGATATTCATCCTCTTTAGGCTGTCTATCTTCTCGAAGATGTGCACTACGAGTAGGTGAACCCAAATTTTAGGTCATCATCAGGGCTAAATGAGAACAACAAGAAAAATAACCAATCAAAGAAATTATATAAACAAATATTATATGTATGTGAAACATGGAACAGTAAACAAAATTAATTATATTAGTTAATGAAGTAATGAGGTAAAATGTAGCATACAAAATAAGTGTAGTTTACAAATAGGTGTAGTGGTGTATCAATCGAAAATGTAAAAAACTAATGAGTTGAATGATATAAAGATATTTTATAAAATCAATCACTGAATGAAGGGTATGAGATTTTAGTATACACTATCATTAAAGAATGGGAGCGGGGTAGCCCACTGGTAAGGCAGTGGATTGCCGTGCTCAAGGTCCCGTGTTCGAATCTGACATGGCTCATGATATCTTTATTATTCGCCAGAGTTCGTCTCTTGGGCCGAGAGACCCTCCTGGGGCAAACCCACCTCTATAAAGTGGGTACCCTTAATTGTAAAATTAAGGGGGGAAAAACCTGGCGGTTGAGCGTGATCACGGTCAAATCACCTCCTTGCACGACCGCTCACCAAGAAACAGTGCTTTTCCTTACATAGTACTGAACCCAAGACCCTTCATGGGTTGTAGTGATACAGGTTTTTTTTTTTTTTTTTTTTTTGATTAAAGAATAACCATAACAAGTACATATGTTATTAAGGGTTTGATGTATCCATGTATGTTGTAATATAGTATGGCGTGGGACTAAGGGTATGTAAAGTTATATAAATTAAGACTTATATTTTATAGGATAATACTACGACGATATAAGTTGTTTTTGACAATATGATAATGGGTGGTGGAAACGTATGATAAGTTGGGAAAAGGATATAGAACATAGAAAAATGGGTACTGACCTCTTTGACGGTTGAATGTCGAAAGGGGAGAGGATGATTCATGTCAGTGAAAAGGGTTTTGACCGGCCGGATCGCCATCTCCAGCTTTATTTGTCAAAAATCAGAGTTACACTAAAATGCGTAGTTATAGTGAATTGAGAAGATCGGGAGTAGATATAATTTTAAAACTGGAAGAAGGAAAAACGTGTGTAGTGTGATTAAAAATAGCAAAGGTGGTCGGCATTAAATCCAAATTAAATAACGAAGAGGTGATTTTGCATAATTCGGTATTAGTATACACTATATAATTAAACTTGTTGAATAATTTATATGTTGGTATGGTGTTGGAGTAAAAAAGAATATACAATTTTAGAATTTATATTGGTGGTGGAATGACGAAATACAATTATGCAATATACAATTTTGGAATAAATTTGGGTGGTGGAATGACGATCAAACAATGTATTTAATATTTTCTTCTTGCATTCCCATAAATTCAATTGTAGGCTCAAAATTCAGGTGATAAAGGAGTCTCGTGACAAAAAACATTTGGCTACCAATGGATGAAGATGACATAAGCACTTATCACCTTCATCCATTAACAAGCTCTATCTTTTACCTCAGGATTCCCCGTCAGATCGGCTTGATTATGATTCCAATGTAAACATTGTGCAATGATCCTGTTGATTTTTTTGTTTTTTATGAGTAAAATTTTTTGGTTGTATAGTAATTTGTTGATTTTTCACTCACTTTTCTTTTTGATGGAAAAGTTACATACAGAGGTAAACTAATTTTTAGATTTAAATTTAAAAGCTGATATTATTAGTGTTCCCGAGCCTGTATGGTGTCTGGTACTCGTTAAAGATCCCTATCCTCATTATACCTGGATAGGCCAAATTTAGGACTCCAACTGTAGCATGGTCCAATTAGCCTTAGTAGCATAATATAAAGGGACGTTGAACAAACAAACAACTAATACTGATAAAGAGTCCACAATATCTGAGGAGGAGCAAAATGTAAATTTAGTGTTATAGATATTACCTAATCCTATGATTCACCAAAAAAATCCTTAATATAATCAATGTCTTTCAGCGAATAAAGAAATTAAAAAACATAAAAATAGAATTAAAAAATTACAATTTCATTCATAAAAATTAAACTGTTTTCTACCCTTTACATAATTTTTATACATACTTCAAAGAAACCTGCCCGTGCCAAACTTTAACATATGTTTTCTTAGGCCCTCTGCACATGAGTGTACTGGAAATGAACTATACCAGTTGGTAACTTGGGTTTCTCACCAGTTACAGACTGAATGGTGACTTGACTCCGCACACAAGGCTACTCAACAGCAACCGAAATCTCCAGTTCTTTAAGTGTTGTCATGGATATCGCTCTAGCCTTGTGGGAAAGTCGAGTGATATTTATAAATTATAAACTATCGTCTGTCATTAAAGGCGTACTGTGCATGCGTGGGCTCTGTTTTATGAGTTGACGGAATATCTTTCTTTTTCATATTTATCTTATTTTAAAGCTTAACGAGAGACAGCTAATTTTTCCATACAAAGAAAAACAAAGAAACTTTATAGGAAAATAAAAAAGGCCCCATCCCCATTTAAGCCCCCTCAGAACATTTTAATAATGATAAAGCTTACCTGATATTAAAGAAGACTTGATATACCCCCATTCCCCGTTTGACCAATTTTGATGAAATTTTTGCTGTCACATCACGGGTATATTCATACTCCAAATGGTCAATTTCAGGTTTTGGGGCTAGTCAGTTCATATATATATATATATATATATATATATATATATATATATATATTCCCTTACTGTATATTTCATATAAAGGTAGGTGAAAGTAAAAAACTGGAAACTCAAATCACCAGGCAACCCGACATGCGAATCACCCCGGCGACTAGTTACAAACGAGTTCTTTGAATCACAAATCCGTTCCAACCGATAGCGTCGTGTGCGGTGTCCCATTGTAATGCATAGATAGTGACTCAAAGTAAACTAGTTGGAAATTCGCGTCACTAATCAGTTTCTTTTTAGTATCCCCGTGTGTATAGGGCCTTAAAAGCTTTGTAAACCCTTCAATTGTATATGTATATATATATATATATATATATATATATATATATATATATAACTAAAATAAAGTACTGACAAAACGCTGTAAAATACGGAGATTTGAACTTCATTATTTTGTGGTGAATATTGGCTACGAATTTTCCTTGTCATTCAAGTTCACGTAAAATTTTACTTGTTTAAGTTTTCCTGTTTATAAGTCTCTTATGTGGAAGTGTTATAATAATTGTGCTGGAAGTGTCGTTTAAACTTAGCTTTATTAATTTAGTATTACTTCTTTTGTTAAAACGATTGTCAGCACCATGAATTCCTTTTAAACTACAAGAGGCTAATACCTGGAGTCAAATGAAATTGGGTTAAATGCCAAACTGTTCCGAATCCCAATGAGCAATGTAAATTAGTGTTTTCTTTTATTCGTGCACTCACCGCCTTCCCACCCCGCCCTTCAGGGACCCCCTTAGCCGGCTAATGTTTAAATTTGTCGAATGTTTAATTAAAGACTAAACTAGGTCGTTAAAATGTAAATGACGGGGGGGGGGGGAGGTGAATAGGGGGGGCGGACTAGGGAAGGGGAGCGCAGAAGGTCCCGGGTCGTCGAGTGCCCTCGAAGAAATAAGCAATTGTTGCTTTGAGTGCCTCCGAATCGAGTTTGAGGCTGTCGAATAATGTCTTCTAATTAACATTATCGATTATCTTAACCGAATCCAAGAGATGAAGTGGAGTGAGAGAGAGTGGGTGGGAGAGAGAGAGAGAGAGAGAGAGAGAGAGAAAGAGAGAGAGAGAGAGAGTGGATGAATATTTTATGTTGGTGTGTTAGGATTGACATATCCGAAGTCAGTGCTAATGGCTCTTGTCACCAGTACAAGGCTTTCCTAATGTGATATTGCGATACCTCTGATAGTTTATGATGAGTTTAATCTTTTATGACATGCTGCACAGATATCATTCATAAAACATACGGAATTATCGCTAAATCTTACTCTTATAAAATTCACTTTTCATAAATGAGACGTCCTATTTTACATCCTCGAATTTCAATCATAGAATGAATTTGACAGTTAGACATATGGGATACCGAAAATAAAAATTAATAGGAATCATGAAAGAACATAAAAGTTCTGCTATCTTCACTTTTTTAGGTAGATTCCAGCCTTTTATACTCCCAATTTAACTTAAGAAAAATAACATGATAGTACTTTAAATAAAATGTTAGAATATATGTATATATATGTACCTATCTAATATCTCTTTTATAACATAAATTATAAATTAATTGGAAATAAACGCAGTATTTCCTTATGATAAGCTTAGCAATAAAAGCGTAAAAAAAAAAAAAAAAAAGTAGTTATAATGCGGATATGAAAAAAAAAAAAAAAATCTACAATATTATTATTTGTAACTTTGTACAGACCAAAAATTATTTTTTTATCCGAAGAGGAAATGGTTGGGGGGGTGCGGTCAAAATAAAAGACAGTATTATTAGTACTACATACTTAATTGTGCCGATATTTCTAAATGAATTTTAAGATTGTAATAATTGAATTAAGGCTATGATAAAATTAATAAATAAAAAATTAGATAACAATCTACATAGCTTATCTGAGGTATGTACCTAATCATATTAATACTCGGAGATTTTTTCTACGATCTCACATTTTTAAAATTCTATTTTTTTATTTTTTTTTTTAGTTATTTATGTAACTTACATACAATTAATATTTTCTAATATATTTTCTCTTATTGGTTTTCAATGATCTGGTTCTTTCTCATTTAAACCTGTTGACTTGAAATTTGGATCGAAACGTCGGCACAATGCTTGTCTATCATTATTATTTAATGCTATAAAATATTTAATATAATTAAAATATATAAATATGATTATGGTTTTGTTTTATCATAGGATATAATTATTATAACAATTAACATTTTTCCTTATTTTTAAATTTTTTTTAATCCGTACTTGGATCGTTAAGCCAATGTTATTTGCAATGAAGAAATCTATTTTTACTGGAACAAGAGAAAATGTACCTAATATACTTTAACCGTGGAACAGAAGCCTACAGTTCCTAGAACCTCTCTTGCTCTTGAATTGCTAGTGCCCTAAATTAGGTTTTTATCGTGAAAATTCTTGTTAATAGCCAAGCCTTCATTCCTGGTAGTTTTTTGGTAAATAAATATCACATTACTTTTCTTTTTTCACATTCGTAGACAAGTGTAGTGGGTAAATTCAATGCTCCGACAAAGTAGTTTTTATGAAAATACATATAACTTTTTTGATTTTTTAAAATTTCTATTTACATTTTAATTTCAAAAAAATTAATCTTCACAATTCTGCTAGATTAACGAAATTTTTTTTTTTAAATTCTTTTCATTTGACTCGCGTTTGAGTGTAATAAATAAATATTTAAAAAATAGCTATTTCATTTAATAAGTTCTCTTAATATATTTTAATGTTTCCATTTGATTAAGAAATAATATTAAATAGATAAGAAATATGAAATAAATGGGGTCCTATATACCTCACTGTGTCTTAATAAGTTGGCAAAACGATGTTTGCCATTCGTGGGATAAAAATTATGATCGATTTTAACATATAACTATAATAGTTAAATCTATGTTGAGAATTTTTTTTGATTTTCGTTTTACTTTATCAACCCAGACTGGCAAAGCTCCAAAACTGCTATGGGATACACCCTCATTTCAGGTTTAATAACTAAGTACAAAATGATGGAGGGAAGGATCCAATGCTGTGCTCCTAAAGTGTTGGAGATGTGACAGAGCCTTCGTGTTGGCAACTACCTAATCAATGCTAACTTCTAGATTGACCTATTTCCATGTTACCCCCGATAGCGGTTCTCCGCAACACCCTGTCTGCAGCCCTGTTATTAAGGATAATCGAGTTTTTCGATTGCTAGGGTCTCATAAAAAATAATAATGAATGCCTAAAGCAAGAGGATTTCGCGGAGGTGGTGTTCGTTGGCCAATGACATTTATATATAGGTGCCATTGACATTGATATTTCTTTTTTTTTTCTTTATCTCTTCATTCATTGAATTGCACCTGTCAGCGATCGTTGATAATCAGCGAATTCGTGGTCTGCAGCAACGCATTAATATGTAAGGCATTAAGGCATGAGGGAAGGAAAGTGCCCAGCAGCATCTCTTTCCGGGCTTGACACTAATTCAGGTGAGGAAGTCTCTCTTTTTTTTAGCCGCCTTCTAACAGGCATGTGCGGTTAATTAATCTGTTGTTGTGTCTTCCAATTTAACGAAAAAGCGTGAGTAAAGCGTTCGTATGTGTTGTTGGATAGTCGGTTGTTGTAAGCCTGTATGTACGTTTGGTTACTTACGTATCTGGGAGCGTCCGTAATTAGTCTAAAAAGTTTTGATTGGAAAGTTCGTAATTTTTGTAAGTGCGTCTTTTGAGCTGAGCCGAAAATCTGAATACATACATATACTTACTTAAACCCATTAGGACATACGCCTCAAAGATTGATATTTCTTGAAAAGTAAAACAAATGACTATACGAATATTTAATGCAACAGCATTAACCAAGTAAGCATTAGGCGCTAATTATCAGCTACCCATATAACAAGCAGTTGCTTTTTAAGTTTATTATTAAGTCGCCAGTAAGATTTTCAGTCCAATGTCCATTACTCATGTGTTTTGACGATAATAAAGATAATCAAGAAATATATTTTATTCTATTCTATTCATTCGGCACGACAATGTGATGCCAAGTCTTGGCCTCCTGTAAGAAATATATGTTTCTAATAAAAAAAGCTGCGAGTCTCGTAATCTTATGTGTGAAAAGTTTTTAGATTTTAGATCATACTGTTAATAAATGTTTAATTATAAAGAAATTTCAATTGATTAAATTGTTAAGTATTTTTTTTTTTCTTTCTTTCCCTCATACAGTAACCCTGTATAAGAGCTGTATATTTGTTAATGATCATGCACTAGGCATAATACATGTATCAATACATTAGATTTTACAATTATACATATAAATTATATAGGTACAGAATTAATTGGGTATTTAAGGAAAACAAAAACAAGAAAATAAAAAATACGGAATACAAAGATGATATTTATAACATGAGATATAACACTAAACTATATTATAACACAGAACTTTAAATAAAGTGTGTCAGAAAAATAAATAAAATAACAATAAAGTAAACTAAATGAAAAAAAACAACATCAAAATGTCCGACTTTTCAATTCTCTTGGTCTTCTTGAAGAAGTTCAAAATCGATTTCATTTCATTTATGTTTTAAATTCTTTATTATAATTCTTATAAATATCCTTTTCATTTAACGACCAGCTGTCTCCTTTTAAAACGATGCTTCTTATTAGGCTGTATGTTATGTTAAGTATTTTAAAAAATGTAATCAAATAACTGCCTAATTTTAATTTTTGTTTCTTGACCATCTGGGTTTGATTATACGAGTATCCTTCCGCTGTTCAATGTCACTTCTTTTTTATTTTCCTTTTTTATATTTGTCTATTGGTTTTCAATAATAATCTTTTTTGATATACTTGGTTTCTTTTTTCCCCCCTGTTATTATTCTTGTTTGGTAATATTGTTTTTATTTATTATTTTTCCTGCCTGTCGCTCAATTCCTCAGAACATATCCTTATGTACCCTCGTACCCTCAATCTCCGTGTGATTCCATGATGACAGATGTTACGTTGTTATACTCTGAACCCAGGTTGCTGTCATTTTTGGACTGCTAATGAAGTGATGTGGATGCATTGTATTTGCTTATATTAAGGTTGTTTTTTTCTCCTAATTGGCGACATCCTGCAGTTCAATTTTTATTACCTGCATATTAGAAACTTGAGCTGAATTTTATTGGAATTTTCAATTGAATATATATTTATTTTAATTTAAGGAAAAGGTAATGTAACTAATGATGGATATACAAATAGTGATAAGAATAAAAGAGATAAATCTTTTATCGTAATCAATAAAAAGTAACCACATCTAAAAGATACACTATATATTTAATGAAAACTGTTATATTTAATGTAGCACTGAGTGAACGGTATTGGCCCACTTATGACACTCCTGCTTGACATGTGGGCGTGGCCTCTTCATCGGTCTGGTTTTGGGAATTAGAACCATACCTTAATAATTAATAAAATAAATAATAATTAATAAAAACTATATATAATTTAATATATATATATATATATATATATAGTTTATAATATAAGTTATAATATATAACTTAATAATTAATAAAACTATATATATATTCTTTTTTGCAGGTATGTGACCCTATAATAGATGTATGCCAAAAATTATCGATCGTAAGTACATATTGCAAATATATAGTTAACGATTTTCATATTGTGTAAGGGGTTATACTTTGGGTTTTGCTGCAATTTAGTCCATTGAAGTACATATTATTCCTAAACTTACGGCTGTTTTTCAGACATCTAGGGATATTTGAAATAAATGTATAACGAATTCTAAATAAAACAAATTAAAAACTCAAATTAAATTTAATGGGTTGCTGGTCCAGCTACTGTACATCTTCAAGTGTTCCTCAGGACGGATTAAGTAATAAAATTATATTAAATGATAAATTAAGTATCCTACTATAAACATTTATATACCCATTTACAATATTTACATCCATAGTCAAAGGTATTTCTAACCGATTTTCACAGCGAAAATCATGGCTATTCGTACTAAATTAGAGGAATTCAATATTTTTTTAAAATAAAAAAAGTAGATCTTTTCTTGATTTTTTTTTTTTTCCTCAAGCCTTTTCTGATTTCCTATTCTTGAGTTATTGAACATTCAATTGAATTGAACCATTCAATTCAATGAAATTAAACTGTCCAACAAAAATCCTTTATCCTGCTAAAAAGCATTTTATGTTGTCCTGATGTTTAACTCATTACTTTTAGATTTTGAATTATTCTTGGTGATAGGCTCACCTTTGACTTGAGTGGATCTTAAACTCTAAAATCTTTATTTAAAATTTATTTAAAAATATTTATTTTAGATATTTCTATTTTTTTGTTTAAGAAAAGTTAAAAATCAATTTAGGGAATGGAAATTCAGTTAGGCATAAGGTGGTATTTAATAATAAAGTTTTGGGTTGTGGGTAAGGTGGGAGGGGAGCGGTTGACACTAAGACCATAAGGCAGGGAAGATAGATACCCCCCCTACCCCCCCCCCCTCACCCCCTGTCGGCGATGAAGACAAACGACTTGAACAGTCCTCAACACAATGAGTGAGCTTCGAAATGACAAATTAATTGCATCTGCTATAATGGGAGCCTTTACTTTTACTTAAGGTCATTGTGGTTATATCTTCATCTCTGAGGAGTTTAGGCCTTATTGTTACCCTATACTGAGTCATACACATCATATCTATTGTTAAATAAAAGAATATTGCACTATACCGAATGCTATCGGAGGAAGATGAGATGGATTTCTGGTTCTTAACTGCGGTAAACCAACCTATCTGGTTTATCGCAGTTAAAAAAATAATAATTATTTTTTTTTTAATCTAAAACTTCTATTATCCCAGTACCAAGCTCGAAAATCTTTATTAAATGATTGCATTTTTGTGTTTCTTTTTTTTTTTTTTTGCGTTAATCTGCAACAAATGGGAAGAGTTTTTTCAACCTAAGTAGGTGAAGGAGGAGTGTTTTTCGGGAGATCATCATTTTTTCCCAGATACGTTTTTCGTACTTTTCAATTTTTAAAAATAAAGTACGCGTTTTTACAGCCCTTTCTGGTTAAGTTAAAATATTAGTAAAGTTTACGCGCATCGAGTTAGAGAAATGGTTTACTTTTTTTCATGATTTACTATTTCTTTCTGTATGTATTAAATCTAAAGTAAATTTTCGAAACCGGATGAAAAAGCAATTTTATCTTTTTCATAAAATTTACAAGGGACGAGGAAAACCTCAGAACTCACACTGAAATAGAAGCAGTAACTAAGAGTACAAGTAGGCTTTACGATTTAACAATTGGTTTGAAAAAAACGCTACAGGCCCCACATAGGTAGGTAGTAAAGAAAACCTTACTACCTACCGGATAACTTAACATTTTATTTATAAAAAATGAAAGATGGATGATTTTGCAAATTTTTTATCGATATATTGTACATATTAACCGGTTTGTAACTTACTCGTTTAGTCTGAGTGATAAATGCCTATCTATTTGTTTGGATATGATAAAAAAGTTAGTACTATTATAATTTAATAGAGACCTCCGACTAATCGGTTTAATGAAACAAAGAATAAGAAAGAAAAAAAAAAAACGAAATTGAGAGAAATGTGGAGTGAAAAATTGTCCCTAGCACTTGGTCCCATTGTAGCCGGTTTCCGCAATTTTTCCTTTTCCACCGAGGCCCACACTGGAAGAGAAAAATGAACGGGTTAGAGTAGGGATTAAAAGGGACGATATAGTTGAAAAGGAGTGGCATCACTTGATGAGGGATTCGGCACTTTGATAGATTGTCTGCTAATCGCCTGATTGAAATGTAACGAAAACAAACGGTCCCTTTATGTCCTGTTTCCTCCTCTGTCCGTAAGTAATTGACGATTTCGTGAGGGGGCCTTCTGTAAGAGGGAAAATAATAATATTTACATTCATTAATTGTAGGCTTGAATTAAATTCTGTACCCGGTAGGTAAACAACACCATGTCACTTCTTTGTATATATATTTCCAGTACTTTTAGCAATAAAAATGTATTTTTTCATTATTTCTATATGTTTTTCAAATTGTTATTGGCGGTAACTAGCACCTAGACGTATTTATCATTATATTTAAATGGACCTAGTGTTGATATTACACCTACATATTACCAACTAAAAATAAAAAAATATATAAACTCTGGAATATGCTAAACAGCTAAAAAAATATAAGTTGGTACCTACTTATGTTCTATTTTGTGCTTGTTGATAAATTTTACTATTGCAGTGTGTAATCAAGAGTAAATTTACGATATAATTGATGATCCTCAAAATTATTATTGTTTAAGAAGCGTTTTATAGTTCTCTTTGTGAATGTAAACATTTTTATGAATATCTAAAGTATCCATGTCTTATATCAGATTACATTATTTGTCATCAATATCTTATCAAAATTTTTAAGACAAGCGGATTAAAATAGTAATTTAATTCGGTTTTTACTTGAGAAGAAATTGATTAAGATAAAAAAGGATGATATCTTGAAGTATTGAAATGCATAAAAAAACATTTCATATATTTAAAAAAAAACTAATGATAGTTATTCATAAAAAAAAAAAAAATAATGCATACTCTTCCCTCTTCCGGCAGTCAGCTGGGGTCCCTCAAGGTAGCATCCTCGGTCCCATCCTCTACACAGTTTATACAGCTGATATCCCAACCCATCCTAACACTGTTATAACCACTTATGCTGATGACACCTGTGTGCTATCAGTAAATAATGATCCAGTTATTGCATCCCAAAACCTTCAAGCTCGTATAACAAACCTTGAAAAATGGTGTGAAAAATGGAGAATCAAAATCAACCCCAACAAATCCCATCAAATTACCTTTACTCTCCGTCGAAAACCTACGACCTCCTGTCCTACTGTATCCTTCAACAATTCTCGACTAGTCCCTGTTGAACTGATCCGTTATTTAGGACTCCACCTCGACAAACGTCTAACTTGGAATCCCCATACTAGATTGAAACGACAAGAAACCGCTCGACGCTACCGCCTATTACAACACTTGCTGGACAAACGCTCAAAATTACCAATCTACTACAAAAGGCTCCTTTATATGACAGTAATAAGACCTATTTGGGCTTACGGAATCGAGCTTTGGGGCTCCACCAAACCATCAAACTCCTCTCGAATCCAATCCTTGCAGTCCAAAATCCTTCGAAAAATCCTTAACGCTCCTTATTTTGTAACAAATAAAATAATCCACAAAGACCTTAACGTTCCATATGTCGCCGATTTAGCCCGATCCAGATACCAGTCCTTTCATGGTAAACTCCTGATCCATCAGAACCCACTCGTATCCTCCCTCGCTTCCTCCTCTATCCCAGGTAATCCTCCAAGGCGTCTGAAAAGAAGAAGGCCTCGAGATCTTTTAAGTTAGACACTACTTGAGTGCTATCAGTGGATAGTTTCTGTACATGCTTATTCAAGACATTATTTTCTTTTATTTTAGCACATTTACTTAATGTATTATATGTAAATACAGATGTAAATTTCAATAAATATTTATTTAAAAAAAAAAAAAATAGTATTGTGAGGAATTGAGTATCTAGTCACTTCAGTTGCTAAGTTTAGAATTTTTGATGAAAATCTCCGGTATACACACTGTTTAACAAGACTAGAGAAACGTTATCCTTTGTTGAATTCTTAATACAGCAAGAGAATGGAGAGTAGAGAGGGAAACATAGCCTTGATAATTGAGTCATTTAATTAAAGTAAAAATAAAGCGTTGAAGTTGTGAGGGGGGCCCGCATAGCTCGGCCTTCACTAATAATGGAAGCTGTTTCCCCGCCCCCATCACCAGCTAGGGCGCACTTTGACAAAATTCATTTGCGCATTCCTCACCAGCCGGCTTAGGGTGATTTTTTTTCCTTGGCACATTATTTGTCCGAGGGTGCGTGGGGCTATGCCACCCTCTCTAGGCTCTGAGGGTCATCCTCTTATTTCCTTATAGAAATCTAATCTACCGCATTCATCACTAGAGGGAGATAATTCCTTAAGGTGGAATTTATATATATATATATATATATATATATATATATATTTTTTTTTATTTTTTTTTATTTTTTTTTTTTTTATTATATCTCATGGATAGCTATACATACAACCGAAATAGAATACCAGTGTGAGACCGATATTTGTGTTTTGCTTAATAATAATAATAATATGCTTCACGTTTTGATTCTCTACATGCTTGATACTGTGAAGATATGAATCTATTAATTTTGATCCAGGAAAATCCATTTCAAGTAGTCCAAAGGCGGTTGTTTTAACATTTTTAATTTTATAAATATTTTTACCATGGGAAGTACAGTACGTTAGAAGTACTTTAATAATCTCATAAATCATAAATATTCCGGGTGCGAATAATTTAATTAGCGTAAAACGAACAAAAAATTAATAATCAAATCGAGCAATATTACAAAGCAGTAACTAGACAGGGCAGTGACACAAAATTAACATTATGATTCTCTGTTGAAATCGATACCAAGACATTAATCGATCGCTTATTATATTTGGAGCCCCTCATGAAGTCGTAGAACATTCCAAACACATGATCACACACTAATATATGACTGTAACCGCTCCAGGCAATTCTAGAACTTGTGAAATGTTACAGAAAGATCATCTGTATTGTTTTCACGTCACAATATGTCAAAAATATTGTAATATATTCATTGGTGGGTCAAACCATGTATACAACTTTTAAAATCTTTAAATTTACAAAATGTTAAAGGTTAAAGCTATCTGTTGGGCATGAAAATAAAAATTTGAAATTTGGTTCAGATTTGGTCCTTGGTTTTGCGTCCTTGGATTGGTCCACTTTTGCGTTACAATATTTATGATTTATGAGGTTATCGAAGTTTTTTTTCAAAATTAATTGTCTTTACAAAAAAGGAAAAACAACAAGGTTTATTTGTGAATAAATTGAAGTTGGAGTTTTGAATATTGGATAAGTACCTATATACCATAACAGTTTTGATACGTTCATTATCCTAATGCTATTAATATTTTTAATTATAATTGCTACGTCTGGCAGAAGACCTCATTGTGTTCTATCGAAAAGAATGAATGTGAAACATGTTAATTACTCCTGGAACAATTAGATCATTGTTCTGCATTTAACGTTTATTAATGATTTCTTTTTTAAAATTTCTCTATAGTATTAACTAGAAAATACATC
This sequence comes from Aelia acuminata, assembly GCA_911387785.2. NCBI lineage: Eukaryota > Metazoa > Arthropoda > Insecta > Hemiptera > Pentatomidae > Aelia > Aelia acuminata. Next base: position 87,571,499 of record OU426979.1, on the reverse strand, counting down.
GGATCATCATGGATTCCCATCTTTCTTTGCTGGTCCCCTTAAATGTTTTTTAAAATAGTAAAGAAATCTATTTCTTTATTTTTATGTAGGTATATAAAAAATGAATAAATGCTGGATTGAATTTAAGACGATGAAGGGAAGGGTAGATAATATTTTTATCTTGGATCTGCAATACGGAGAAAATAAAACATTTATTGAAAAGAAGAAAAAAACTTCGATTGTTGGATAAGGATTCTTTAGATAAAATAGAAAAACTGAGATCTACCGAAAGGGGAGTTGTGAAGGTATCTGCATCCTAAATGATTGGATATGTAATGTAAATAGATTGGTTCCATAAAGCATCCAATTCACTTCATTCATTTTTTAGTAAGACCCAATTAAAAGTTAGCAGTCATGGGAAATTATCTCTGTTCTGAAACAAAAAAAAATATTTTTTCTTTTCCGTCATAAAATCAATTTTATTTTGCATTATATCGAACACACTTTTATGTTATACTAAATAATTGCATCAACAATTAATTTTATTGTGGCAGTAAATGCTGATCCTGTTTTGAGCAATCTTTAACTCAATCTCAGTATATTTTCTGCATTGTTTCCCCTTGAGTAGTTAATTATTATAAAAATATTTTTGCAGGGTTTTATACATGATAGCATTTACAGGTTTATTTCTGTTTAACGCTTGTTGCCTTTTGCTAATATATTATTCAAAATCTTCTGTTTAAAACAAACCAACTGGCTAATGTTATGGTGTGTATGTGACGTAATGTGTGTCATGTCCTGTAACCTGAAATACTCGTAATTGTTTAAAAAAGTTCGGATTCAATGGCGCAGAGGTTATTGTCACATGGAAAAATGTTTTTCGGTTTTTCTTTCTTTTTCATTTATTATTATCGCTTTAATTTTTATTATAATTTTATATTATTATTTTATTTATGTAGTAGGTCCCACTATTAGGTATGATACCATTGATTAGGACCAAGGCCTTAGAATTCGAATTGAAAAATAGTGCATATATGTATTAGGAAAAATTAAGAAACTTCGAAGACTTTTTTTGAGAGTAGAGGGACTATCTCTTTGTCAACTAGTTTTTTTTTTTAGAGAGGATAATTGCAGGAAAGTAACCGATACACATCAAATTAGAAATTGTTATTTTGGATGCTTGGGGATTACCCTATTTATTAAAATCAAACGTAAAATTCTGCCCTTTATATAACCTTTTTTGGTACATAGTTGTAACGAAAAATGAATAAGGTTTTACAGTTAGCAACCCTTTTCATTTGCATGCAGTGCCTTTTTAAAACAAATTATTTTTCTCTCTCATTTTTTTTATTTAATTTTAATTGGCAATTAAGTCTAGCCTTTACATTTTAAAAGATTACTTTAAAGGTTATTAGATTCCTTTCTTTCCCGTTGCATTCAGGCTCAAGCAGTCTTCAAGTTTCTATTACTTGGCATCTTTATTGACTTTCTTTCCTGGAATATTAGATTCGTATTCTTAGAGCGGCTTATGTAGCGTATCTATTTTGCCTGCTGGAATCTGGATTGAAATTGGAGTTGGTTTTATCTTTCGGAATATTGGATTTTTTAGTTTCAACTTGACTTTTTATACATTTATTTATTCTTTTTTTCTTCTTTTCTTTTAAGGATATTTAATTTGAATATTTTTGACAAAAATGTCTTTAAACAAGATATATGACGAAACCTGCTGAACCTGGTTATTGCATTTTCGTATAAAATATAACTATGGGCCTTAGAACAAGAGGGGTCTAAGTGTATTTTTTTTTTTTCATTTCAATAAATGAAAGTTATAGTTTGAAAAAATATTATTTATGTTGATTTGAAAAATTATTTTTTTTTTATTCTAAGATCTCAATCAGGTCTATGACTTTAAACATCAGTTCTAACAGTTTTAGTATTTTTAAGTTTAGGGCATTTTATTTATTTATTTATTTATATATAGTTTCGGGCTTTTCGACCACCTGGGTCATTCTCGCCCTGTAATACGAATTTACAATTTTGAAGTGAAATTAAATGCAGTTAAATACAATGGGGTAAAGTTAATATTGAATTACAATTTACATATACAATAACAAAGAAAATACAATACCAATACAATAAATGAATACAAGAAATATACAATACGAACACGAGAAATATACGATTACAGTTACAGTTTAAAAAGTAAGTTAAATTTTATCAAATATGTTATTCTGTTGGAGGAACAGCATTAAGTTGCTTACAGCTTTTTCTTCCATTTCAAGAGTTTCCTCAAGGGTTTCTTTTAAAAGTTGCTCTCGGGAAGTCTCGTACGCGTAGCATTCAGTGAGGATATGGCTAACCGTGAGTGGAACCCCGCAGGAACTACATTGAGGAGGAGGTTTCTTGCACATCAGGTACTCGTGGGTAAGTCGAGTGTGCCCAATCCTCAGCCTGGTGATTACGACTTCTTCTTTCCTGGTCATCTGGATACTTTGATTTTTACGGTAAACATACGGCTGTATGATTCTGAGCTTGTTATCCCTTGTTGCTGACCATATTCTTTGCCACACCATCTAAGGTTTTTCTTTAATTAAAGTTATGACTTCGCTAAGTTGTGGGGTGTTAATTGGTTGGCCTTTATTGATAGCTTCCTTAGCCAAAGTATCCGCCTTCTCGTTACCTTTACTTCCCATATGACTCGGTAACCATAGAATAAGAACCGTACAACCGGCCCTCTCCAGTGTTGTCAGTTTATTGAGAATCTCTAAAACTAACCAGTTTTTTGAAAAGGGGTCCTTCAATGATATAAGTGCGGATTCTGAGTCTGTACATAGTACCACGCGGCTTGTTATATTGGGGTCAATGGATTTAACGGCGTAGTGAATTGCTGATAATTCAGCGGTAAAGATGGTAGAAAAATTTGGAAGAGAAAGTTTTTGATGTTCTGTTTCCGTCACTACGGCGCACAGTGGTTGAAAATCGACTAGTTTCGGAAAAAACCTTGTCAAACCCGATCTGTAAGCCGCAAAAAAATAAAGTTGATATTAGCATTACCACAATTGAATTTCCTATAAAATGTATAGATAGGAGCCCCGCTTAACCGGCTATTCGGATTAACCGGCAGTGTAAGGAAAATGGAAAAAAAAAATATACATCAATTTTCGACTCGAGATCGGCTAGTTTAAACACATTTGCTGCTTTATGCTAGTAATATCCTTGATAGTACTTGCAATATCATTTTATTTCATGAAAAAACTTAAGTTAGGTAAAACAAAAAAAAAAAAATCATCCATAGGAACTATCAATTATTTTTGTCATTATGTTTTAATTCTAAACTATTAAATATATATCATATTAAAATATAAGATTGGGGTCATCCGACTTTAATATAATTTTGATAGGAGATGGTGGGATAGACTGGTCAATATAGATTTAATAACTGCAACTCTATCTGTGAAAATTCAGATCCCTTATTTACGCTAAATAATAGCTGAACTATTTTTTTACACCAATTTTCTAAAATCAAATGGATGCTTAAAAATGAAAAGTGCCGAGGTCATGTTAAAAAACTTATTATTAATAATTTCCAAATTCATTCTAAAATCACGGTAGGTGAAAAAGTTGATTTATTATCGACCTAATAACGATTCAGACTGACTTTATAAATTATACTACAGACCTGGTAAGTAAGGCATGATGTTTTACTAAGCGATTAGTAATATTCTAATTCGAAGCACAAGCTCCATAGCGAATAAACTGCACGAAATAGCTTAGGTATTTCAATGAAAAAAAAATCCCACATGTACAGACGCAGGTGGACGCAGCTAGAATATGTTTTAATATTTCCTTGAATGTATCTTCTTCTTAAAAAAATGGATTTTAAAACTGCGCTCGGCTGCGCTTGAAAAATATGGATTACCAAAAAAAATTTTTGTCTTAATTTTATTGCATTTATTCGGGATTTTATTTCTGGGTTAAAACATAGACCAAGTAGCATCATTTTTATGCTAGTGTAATATGTGAGATCGCTTTTCATGATTATGAAGGAAAATCGCTCTGAGAAACAAAAATGCGAGTTTTAAAAATTATTATAGTGTTATAAATTTTCCATTGAAAAATAAACGTTTTCAATGATCGGTTTTCAAAGGGTCCTAACAAGTTTAAAACTCAGAATATCTCCGAATAAATTGATGGAATGTGTCAGGTTACTATTCTATTAATTAATAATGAAAAGAAAAAGAATATTCCAATACCTCAAAAAAATAGGTTTTTTCCGCCTTTCAACCACTGTGCGGCGGCGCCTACTCCCTGTTTGGTTTTAGAACCATCAGTGAAAATAAATGACCATGTTTGATGACTGTTTTTGAAGTGGTTAAACTCCGTTAGTGCTATAAGTGGGGAACTGGTTTTAAATTTATAGCATGTTTTTAGATTTAGGGCATTTTATAATTTATTGTAGATAAACAGGAAGTTAGGTTAATTACCTTTTTATAAATCAAGGAGGGTGAGTCTGATTTTTATGATCTTGTATTATATTATGACATCGGAAAAATAGAGGGGAGGGCTGGTAGAGAAAAAATTCACAACATTGTAATGTATTTAGAAAAATTCATATCGTTTTTGTAGTATAAACCTTCTTATAGTTCCCCACAAATATTGCGCTGGATAAATTTTAGGTAGGGGGGGGGGGGATTTTTATTTTTTTCTGATTTCGGCACACTGGTTTTTAACGAACTTTTTTTTAAACTCACGACTGTGATTAAATCCATTTTGATCTCTTTAGCAATCAAAAGATTGCCATTTTACTGCCATATTCCGCATGTAACCTAATTTTTCAAAAATGTCACTTAAACTCTTTTTCTCAAAGGTCCTTAATTATTTTCCTTGAAACTTAGATTTTAGATGACACCTCACTAATTTAACCAAACCCATGAAATGAACTATTATTATTATCGCAACGTAATGCTATCGAATGAAGTTTTAGATGTAATCTTAGGTTCAAATAAACATTTTGGCACCCTCCGCCATCCGCAGAAGGACGAAAGATCCTATAGAGGCTCCCCCAACTCCCAAGATCCCCGGGGAGCAAGGCCTTCGGAATGAGATCCCACCGCAGGGTTATGTCGAGAGTCTGTCGGAGTTTCTCTTCTCCTCTGGAGTGGCATTCCTCTCAACGCTACCTTCCCACTATCGAGGAGTTGCCAATATTTTTATTCTTCTTTTAAAGAAAGGAAAAAAAGTCATTGTCTACAATGATCTGCTGTATGGAAAAAAGTTTAATCAGAGTCTCATTATTTATTTAGAGTACCTACATTCTACTTTTAACACTCTCCTAAAAATCTTTTTTTAGACATGATGTTTAAAGGAGTGAGCGAGTGAAAGGTAAATTTCAAGTTATGTGAGGAAAAGTAGTGAAAACAGGATGGTTATATTAGCCCTGTATGAGCATGTGGTGGAATTTATTATAGGTCGTTCACACCGATTTTTTAGATACCAAAATTGAGTACTCTGATTTTTGTTCCTTACAACGACCTTACGTTTGAGTTAAAAAAAAAATTGCAACTATTTTTATGCAATCCTACAAAAAATAAATAAAAAAGTTATGTTAAATTTCTTCTTATTTCAAAAATTAAAGAACATTAATACATAATGCTTTGAAAGTATATTTTAAGCTTATATATTATAAATGAGATTGAAAATGAAGGTCTTGAAAACTACCTTTTTTTAGGTAATTTATTTTTACCAAATCCTCCAATATATCAAATATATTAGGAACAAATGCTGGGTTGCACGCAAGGGTTTCTAAGCATAGCGAATTTTAACAAGGTTATAAAATTTTCGAGGAGACAAATTTTCATGGGATTAGAAAAAATATTAGGAAAACCAGCTTAAATAACGAAAAAAAAAAAATGTTTATAGTTCTATTTCATTTTTAGTAAAAAAAAAAATGAAATGTCTTTGAAGGAGGAGGAGAAGGGCATGCGTCATTGACTTCGCGGAGGGAGGGGGTACCCTGATTGATGAGACATTTTTGATGGTCTGTTGTGACAAAACTGTAATATGCATCTATAAGCCGAGTTCAGCTTTAGCTACATATTTCGCTGAATCTAAATTAATCTGCTATAAATTCGTCCTTAAATTAAATATTATAACTTTAGATCGAATTGATTTTTTTTTTCTCATTTGGAACATTTTTTATTTATTTCTACACTTAACGGACACCGAAAGCCAATTTTAAAGTCATGACTATTACAAACTTTGATCCAATGAGTTTATGTTGCCTCAAGATAGTTGACTGTAGAAATAAATGAAGTGGAAATTGTTAAGGGATGTGGTCCAATAAATAACACATATTTGTAGGTTTTGCATTTATTTATCTTGACCGCACCCTCTCTCCCCTTAACCATTTATACTTCGATTAATATTAAATATTTGATTCAGAATTACATTCACTTTTTATCAACCGAAAATTCGAATGTATGAGAGATCTAAACGTATTTTAATGCTAAGGGGTGTGCTAATGTGGATCTAAATAATTTTTATGTAGCGAAAATAATATCTCATAATATCGGACAAACAAGAAAAACAAATAATTAACAATGTTATTATTCAATGGAATTATTCACTTGTAACAATACAGTAACACAAAAGTCACCATATGATTCGACCTTCAGAGCGAGACTAAGACTCCAGTCTATTTCTTCTTATATTTAATCTAAATTCGATCATTCTTGAAGATTCGCTAATAGCGTGGAAGATTCTTGAACAATCAAGTTCGCGACTGTTCTAGCAAAAAGTTTAGAAGAACTCTTTTCAATCATATGGTTTGTGTTTCAGGTTACAATTTTGTTATAATGAAGTTTTTTTATCATTGCAGAGTGAATTGAACATAATTATAATCATTCATAAAATAATTCCCTGTAGATATTCTCAGTCATTGAATTAGGCGATTCATTAAGAACTAGTAGTTAATGACGTTATTTTCACATGTATGAAGTCATTAGAGGTTGTCACTACCAGCTTCGCCTCTCCAAATGTGTTAAATAACACATCAACACATCCTGTTTATTCAGCTTTCGAATTTAGATAAAGCTTGTACACAATATTCGTAACAAATATTTTCAAAAAAGAAATATCCTCTTAATGTTATTTCGAAATGATTGTTTACAAAAATAAAAAAATAAACTAAGTGATCATTAATTTTATTATATCGTTGAAAAAATTGATATATTGAATTTATTCAGACGTAAAAGCTATACTTATATAATATTATGAAATATAAAAGAATGTTGTATCGTTGGCATGTTTATTTACATTTACTTTTATAGGTAAATAAAGTAAAATAATGTTAAAGGTCACTCCATATTATTAGTAAAAAAAAAACCCTTGAACATTGTTTATTGACACAAAGGGATATACACATCGCTTATATATTTAGATTTGTTCGATAATATAAAAAATGTGATGCCAAAAATCTTGAATGTTATCTTATTATTAGCAATCGATTTGAAAGTTACAATATTTTAAATTTAATTTAATATGCTTTTTTTTTTTAATTTTTTATAATTCTTTTCTTCACTGTTTTAGAAATAATGAAAACTACTATTGTAATGTTCTAATTTTTTTTTTAATTTGAAAAAATAATGTTGATAAATTTATAATAACTTATTAAAAAAGCTTAGCGAAACGAGAACCTTTGTTTTACCTGAAGTATAATTGATTACTTATTATTCCATTTATCGCAATGGAGATGAAATCGACTCAAGGGCGTCAGTACTTCAGGTGTATGTTTGGTTTTCTGCTAATAAAAACAGTATACTTGTCCTTCTGCAAACTTATCCTGCAAAACATAACATCAAATATTTGCACGGCAAATATTTCTGTTTCTTGGGAAGTGTAGAATGATATGTAGTATTTACTTGTGTAACAGAATATTAGACCGGCTTAATATTGGAGATAGCATTATTCCAAGTTGTCTAACTAGAGTATTTAGATTAGATTAGATTTTTTATTTAAGTTTTTATAACATAGACATTAATATTTATATGAAGAAAATAAACATATTGCTTGGATATAATCCGTTAGCAGAGTTGCCAAGATAAAATATAAACATATCTATATACTTTTACATGCAAGAAAAAAAGACATTAATCTTAATAACTAACATAATTACAAAAATATATACGATTCTTAAATTAGTATGGATCTAAATTAATAATTGAATTCATTAATTAATATCGCTCTGTAATGTAGAGTAGCCTCTACATATTTAACAAGCGAAACCCAATCCTGACCATTTAGGTAGCTACAAAGTTCACTTGGTGTTAATGTGGCTTTTTTAAAATATTTTATACGGTATGGTTTGTAAATAGGACATATGGCAATTACATGAGTTGTGTCTTCTACTTCTTTCAAATTACACACCGAACATAACTGACACAAGTCTGAATTGAAAGGCTTATAATTTAAATTTAACAGCTCACACCTAGCTTTTAATATTAATTTAACACTTTTAAAAGGTAACTCGTCGGAAAAATAATTAACATTATACTTTAATATGGGATACAACCCGTGGAATTGCCCATTTCTTGCCTTTGATTCGGCATCTTCTTTTTCTCTATTTACTATAATATCTAACTAGAGTATGAGTACATTATCTGTGATGAGCTACTTTAGATAATATTAGAACAATTTTATAATTATTATTTAGTGATTTTTACAATCTTAATAATTAGTTTCATACGAATAATTACTATAAAAGAAACCTAGAAAAAATTATTCCAGATAATTTTATGTACTTATTAGGATTAAAAAATGAGTTGAATGAACTACATGGTTTCTCTACGCACACTACTGGGTTACCATTTTTTTCTTATTTTAGGTTATCCGTGAATTCATAAAAAATACTACAAAAAGTTTTACTAGTCATCTTATGTGTAGTTTTAAATTTATTCAATTGGAGAAAAAAGAAATCAAAAATTAACTAACCAATACAAAACACATAATAAAATAAGATAAAAATAAATTATATTTCACATAATGGATGAAAAATATTTAACAAAAACAATTTAGGAGAAGAACGCCAATGAATGTGTTAATTCATTCACATTCAATCCAAGCTTTCAGTTAGCAAAACATGCATAATTTTTTTTCCGACAGATTTTTTCGAAGATTAGATGAATAATGGAGTAGATTGATCTTTTTTGTCTGAATTAATGAATAGGTGTGATGAATATGTGATACAGCCGTTGCTGCTGGATTTCGATTTATACTCCCAGATTAATTTTCAACTTATCAGATTTATTTGTTTTGTTATAACCTTTTATTCATGAATACTGAAATGATTTTTATGCTCATAATTTATAAAAATTCATCAATTTAAGAGTTGTATATTAAAAAAAACTTTGCTAACGCGGAAAACAAGATTAAGATTTTAGTGTTCTCGTGAACTAAAGTTTTTTGTACGATGTTCTGATTAAAATTTACCTTGATTGCATAAATTGATGAAGTAACCCTGGAAGACTGGAAATCGGAACTGGAATCGATGACTTCTTTTGAATGCGAAAAACAGGAAAAAATGAACTTTTCTTAACGAGAAAGAATAGACTAGATTTTGTCCTACTTTACTTGGGCTAATAAGAATTTAGGTGCTTAGTTCACTTTGGTTATCATATGTATGCACCATTCGTAAAATAATTATTGTGGATAATTCTGATTTCTTTATTTTTCTTTGTTTTTAACTTTTAAAATTTCATTTGTGTCAGAAGAAAAGTGCAAAATATATATATAAATATAAGCCAATCGAGAATGAAGATATAGAAGATAATTTAAATATTGGAATGTCATTGAGTATTATTACTTCTTGTCATAAAATGATGTGAAAGCTGTAGCTGATACTAATCACATGGTATCTTGCTCCTCCTGCTCAAGAAGTGGTCATTTTGATTTATCGGTTGGCTGCCCCAGCCTGATATTGGATCCCTCCAGCTTTCTTAACTTGTCTTCTTCAATAGCAGCCACTCAGTGGAGGGGGCCAGCGTGTTTTCATTCCTATTAGCAAACCAATTTTTCATCTTCGAAAATAGCAAAGAAACCGATGGAAAAGGACAGCTGATAGAACTATATAATATTCCGGTTTTTTTTAACATCTTCCTGTTGGACATAATAGTTCTAATGAATATGGAGAAATATAATCTTATAACGGGGCATGCAATTTTTTTTTCTCTTCATACTTAAATTCACACCTGTAATTTAAGTGTAAATGTTAAAATTCATAAACAATCGCAGTTAGTAGTGATATTGCCGACAGACCCTGTATAAGTTATTCTTCGATGATTATACTCAAAAATGAATAAAACAATATATCCATATGTTCCTTTAACTTCACTCACGTTGTATCTTATTGTTTATGAGATTAAAAAATAAATAAATTAATAAGTTTTTCTCGATCTTTATTTATTAGTTAAGTGGTGCGCCAAGATTTAAATTTTCAAATAGTACTTCTAAAATCTAATTGAAGAAAATAAAATCGGTTAGGTTTACGAGTCTGGACAAGGTGAACGAATGACATTAGAAACATATAAAATTAATAAAAAATATTAGGTGTATTTAGATATTGATAAATTACTGGAATATTTATTCGGAACACGAAATTGTTGAATGAAAGTCCACCCACTTAAAGCATTTAAGTCTTGCTGAGTGAACGACCCTCATAAGACCACATAAGTAACATATATAACCATAACTATAAACACCATACTTTGCTCCGCAATTACTAAAATATTTTTTTTAGGATTTTAAGGATTCTTCTATTCTTAAGGATCCTGTTTTTAGGATAAAATGGCATTTCCATCTCGAAATATAATGAGGTACAAATTATCGCATTTTTTTTAAGGAAAGAGTAGTGGTATTTATGATGTAGGGATATTTTTTCGTAATTATTTAGAAAATTTCTAAGCTGTTGTTTTTTATTATTTTTCTATAGAAGTATGTTAAGTCAATGTCTCGTGTGTCGTTCAGGACCTGATTATAGTTTTTACTGTTCATTATTACCTTGGAATATGTGCATAAGCATCATATTCTCAGAAATAGTGTATAACTTAGAGGACCCGTTTATACCACTATCTAATGTGGTACATTACTTGGGTGTTTTAATCGCTTAGGTCATTTACTGCTTAGAAATTATAAATTCAAAGGCCTTCATATTTCCTTATATTTATATTTATACCTATAAATTATATGTTTATATTCAATATTCCTTATTAATTAAGTGAACTCTTAATGTTTGTTCAAATAAATTTAGGAATGAAACACTGGTATCCCATTACAGTCTCAATAATATATATTTTCAATATATATTTTTTTACATTCTTTAAATTTGGTGGACGTTTCGGACTGTTGCGTCCATACTCATCACCTTCTCGTTTCTGGATATTAAAAAATTAATATTCTGATAGAATTTGTCAGAATACTAATTTTTTAATATCCAGAAACGAGAAGGTGATGAGTATGGACGCAACAGTCCGAAACGTCCACCAAATTTAAAGAATGTAAAAAAATATATATTGAAAATATATATTATTGAGACTGTAATGGGATACCAGTGTTTCATTATTACATATAAATCAAAGCAGTCTGACAAGATTATATAAATTTAGGAATTTTCAGACTCTTTCTTTGGGTTTATTATATATTTCGTAGTGATCCGCGGAAGGTCTTAATTTCGCTTGAGCTTTATAGTCAATTAGAATTAATTCACGCCCATAGCAATTACGCCCATTTAATTAATAGTGCTGCAACTTTATCTATCCCTTTGTTAATAATTGATTTCGTCACTTTCCAAGGGGTCAGTATCAGTTTATTTTGTTCCAGAGCTCAAGAGATGGCTTGATGGTTTCTGGAAATCTAATTTCAGGTGTGATATCGAATTGTAGGATTGATTCTTGCTCAAATGCTGTTACCGAAATCATTTCTACAACAATCAAATAAAAACGGTTCAAAATTTAATTAACTCATTATTATACAATTCCTACCAAATTTATGATGGTATATTAGTTATTTATTATACAAGTGACGAAAGTAGATCATTTTACAACTCGAGTGAAACGTTTACCCACACGAGCGAAGCGAGTGTGGTAATTTCACGAGAGTTGTAAATTCTACTTTTTTCACGAGTGTAACATTAAATTTTTTCTGTAATCTTGTAATACATCATCAGATCTAACCAGAATATGAACAAAATTAGGATGTTGTGAAGATTATGGTATGTTGTTGGTAGGTTATAAGCATGGTTGTGAAGTAGTGCAGTTATAAACAAGTGCAGGTTATAAACAAGGAAGGTAATTATTATTATATTTAAATTTTAAAATATATTGATTATTTCCACCAATAATTCATTCACATTTCAATTTATTTTGTTAAAATAAATTCTTACAATGTTAAGAAACATTTAAAAGCATTTAATTTCCAACTTCAAATTATTTTTTAATTTATACTTATTACTAATTAAGAAGGCAATTCACTTTCTTCACTTGTGAAGAAAGTAATCACTTTCTTCACTCTATTGCAAAATGTTTCACTTTCTTCACTCATTTCAGTTTAGTAATGTTACCATTATTCAACGATTACAGAAAAAAAGTCTTTTTGTCTTGAACTGAGAAAGCAAGCTTATCTAACATATATGGTAAAACTTCGATACATCATGAAAGGCAAATTATATGCATTAGCCCGATAAAATTGGTATTAAAGTGATAAGAACATATATGATAGAAACATTTTAATAAGTCGACCTCAAAAGACGATAAGTTCTGTGATTTTTTTCAATTTTGAACAAATCAAATTTAAAGAAAAAAAAAAGTTCTAACATTTTTCTTCTAGACATTTTAAAATATTGTTGATATTTAGTGTTAGTTATCCTATTTATAAATCAAAAGGGACTCGACGGATTTTTATGATCCTTGCTTTGTTTCCGCCCCGAAAAACAGAATAATTATTAATTATGGAGAAAATGGGGTTTAAGAGGGGGGTGATTTTTTACTTTTTATTACTTTATCAAAATTCGAAGAAATTTAAAACATTGCGTCTCGGGTGTTATGGTAGTCTAGAAAGTGTAATTCCACATAAATGTTTTCATGGTTTCAAGCGGGGGGAAGGCAGAGGTAGAATTTATCCGATTTGAACACCTTTTTTTTTAAAACACTAATTTATTTAAACATATCATTTCCATTAAATCCACTTCGATCTCATTACCAATCAAATGAGAGGGAACTTCAACATCAAATGAGCATAGACTTTACAACCAACTCGCTTTTTTCCAAAAAAGACCCTAAGACCTCTTGTCGTCTGAGATCTTATATGTACTTAAATCCAAGATTCTAAATTTTTAGTTAAAAAAAAAAAGAAAAAATTGTTAAAAGCATATTTTTGTTATCTCCAAAACTTCAAATATGCAACTTAAGAAATTTGAAAATTCGCTCTAAATTCTTGGCTGTTCTAGTATCTTTTGACAAATTGTTAAAAACTTTTATAATTTTTTGTATGTCCAATGTTGATTGAATGAATGTAATAATAATAATAATAAATGGGGGTTGGTTTATTAGTTCACTTTTGACCCCTTAATGTCTCCAAGTTTTCCGAAAATTTCGGTATCGCTCTGAAATTTATCAATCATACATTTTTGGCATTTATTAACATAGAAATAGAAAAAAAAAAGAAAAGAAAACACCATAAATTGATGTTATTTTCATTCAGTTGATGAAATCAGTTAAATAAACTATTTCTTTATTTTTATAACTATTTCGATAAATCAGAATATTTTCAGCCTTGGCATTGAAAACTAGGTGAAATTAGTATTATGAAAAAAAAAAATCTGGTGCATGCGCGCAACACACAACTTTCACTTACCAACTTACTTAGATTAGAAATTGACGTGTTTTGCTAAATATCATTTCCCAAAGTCACACATTCTTCTACATTCAAATCTTATTTTTGTTTATCGTTAAAGCCGTTTTTGAGTAAATAAAAAAACCCCGTGAAAATTATACAAAATTTATTAAGTAAAGTCCCCCCTCCCCTAGATCAATTTTGATGAAATTTTTACAGTCATATCTCGGGCATATAAATACATCAAATACCAAGTTTGATCAAAATCGTTAAAACCGTTTTTGAGTAAATAAAATAAACACGTGAAAATGATACAAAATTTATTAAGTAAAGTCCCCCCTCCGGTTGATCAATTGTGATGAAATGTTGGTCATCACATCTTTGGCATATAGATACATCAAATACCAAGTTTGATCAAAATCGTTAAAACCGTTTTTGAGTAAATAAAAAAAACATGTGAAAATGATAAAAAATTTATTAAGTAAAGTCCCCCATCCGGTTGATCAATTGTGATGAAATGTTGGTTATCACATCTTTGGCATATAAATACATCAAATACCAAGTTTGATCAAAATCGTTAAAACCGTTTTTGAGTAAATAAAAAAAACATGTGAAAATGATACAAAATTTATTAAGTAAAGTCCCCCCTCCGGTTGATCAATTTTGATGAAATTTTTACAGTCATATTTCAGGCATATAAATAGATTAAATACTCAGTTTAATCAAAATCGTTAGAGCCGTTTTTGAGAAAATCGAAAAAAACCTAAAAAGTTATTAAGTAAAGTACCCACTCCCTTTAAGTAATTTTGATGAAATTTATGCTGTCACATCGCGGGCATATACCTACACTAAATACCCAATTTCAGTATCGCACGGTTTATAGTTTTTGAGCTAGTCTGTTCACACACACACACACACACACACAGACACACACACACACACACACAGACCATTTCGCGGGACTTGGTTATTTCGACTCAGGGGACCCCAAAACGTGTATTTCCGTTGAAAACCGGAAGTCGAAAATTTTCACGATCGCAATACTTCCACTTACTATATATTTCATATATATGTAAGTGAAAGTAAAAAAAGATTTCGTCTGTAGTAATTTAAATAGCGTAAGGTAATTTGTAACTTATTTAATTTACTAAAATAACGCGATATTTT
The DNA here is from genome assembly GCA_911387785.2 of Aelia acuminata. Classification (NCBI taxonomy): domain Eukaryota; kingdom Metazoa; phylum Arthropoda; class Insecta; order Hemiptera; family Pentatomidae; genus Aelia; species Aelia acuminata. The sequence continues at coordinate 87,556,472 of OU426979.1, read as the reverse complement.
TCTATAAAGATATTTTATATACCTACTACGAGGGGTCACCTTTGGTGTAGTGGTTAGCATAGAAACCTACAATACTAAAGGTCGCGAGTTCGCGTCCCAAGGTGGCCCAGAATTTTTTAATGTGAGTAAAAAGTCCTTGCCTATGCCGTCCCTCGGATAGGACGTAAAATGGAAGTCCCGAGCCTGTACGATGTCAGGTACTCGTTAAAGATCCCTATCCTAATTATACCAGGATAGGCAAAATTTGGGGCTCCCACTGTAGCATCGTCCGATTAGACTTAGTGGCATAAAGTGACGTTAATAAAAACAAACAAATACCCACTAACTATACGTATATAATTTATTTCATAAAGTAGTACTTGTAATGCTTGTTCCGCTAAATCAAGCTGATATTATTCTACGTCATCTACTCCTCGCATTATCGAAACAAAATTTAATGTTAATATTTCGGAAGGGCGCTCATTAGTAGACTTAAAGCTCGGCGGGTTCAATCAAACTTGTGTTAAAACTCTTCCTCCGACCCTCGGCAGTATCAGTATTGATTTAACATTCGGTCGAAGACCCGAATGTATCCTACGTATCATTTATATCTCACTTGTCATATTATGGAGAGCTGTCATATATTAAAAAATAAAAACTGACTGTAGGGCACATAACTCCTACTTGATTCAAATTATTTTTGAAAGTGGGTATGACGTTTTATGACGCCTATATGTTCATAAATATTTTTTTATTTCCTCTCTGATTGACGGCGTGACCTAGGAGGTGTTTCTCCCTTTGCGAAATCTATACATCACACTTTGGATGTAGTAAGTTGCTATGCTTACATCTACACCATAGGTGACCAGATGATAAAAATATATTTAAATATAGATAGATCAAATACTGTATTTTGTATAGAAATACAATCACAGGAGGTCTGGCCTCCATTGAAATGAACTTAATACTAATAAATACTTGAAAAAGTAATTATTTAAGTATACAAATAATTAACAATTAACAAATTTTTATAATGAACCGAACAAACGAAAAAAAATAAAAAAGAAATGCAAATTACATTCTTAAATAAATTAAATTAACTAATTCGAAAAAAGTACTTGAAAAAGTAATTATTTAAGTATACAAAAAACAAATTTTTTAATGAACCGAACTAACGGAAAAAAAGAAAAGAGAAATGCAAATTACATTCTTAAATAAATTAAATTAACTAATTTGTAAAAAAAAACAAATGAACTGACTTAAATATTTCATTACATCTCTGTTTTGAGTGCTAGGACTATATATAAATAAATATTGTTTAATTTGTCTATGTCCTTTACGGATAAAAGGTCTTCTAAAATCAATTCTGGGGTGCCAAGTTGTTGAATATACTCGTATCTGGACAACAGAGATTGCCCGAGGTCTCCGAAGGCTGAACAGTTCAGCAAAAAGTGTTTAATTTCGTCATTGGAATTAGTGTTACAGTACTTACATAACTGATTGATAGTAAATGACCTGTGCTTACTTTTAATTGATAAGCGTGTATATTTAATTCCCGCCATACGTAATTGAGCAACCACTCTTATTTTATTTATATGAAAAGAAACAAATAATCTTGGCGATTTCCAAAAGTTACTATATTCCGATAATACAGGTAAAATTCTGAGTAGGCAACCCTGCCAAAATCTATGCTCCTTAAGTGGTTCGACATTGCCTCTAGAAGATTTACTTTACAATTTTTAATAAATTCTAGATTATTTCGATGACACCAAACATCCACAGCCCCAATCATGAAGAGCAATTTTTAGAGCTCGCTGACCCAATTGAATGGCATATTTGCGTTTAAACTGAGCTCAACAAGTCGTTGGTAACACATTTTGGGCAGTTGTTGTTCTTCCACCTCAATTAATCTTATCCACCAGTTAAGCATTCTTTCAAATACTTTCAATAGGGTGTGTATTCTGCCAGTTTCAGTCCTTACATAAAAGTTGGGCATGTTAAGGGGTAACTTTAATAGGTATTTGATGAACTTTAATTGTCCTCTTTCCATTAAATCTGAATATTGGCTTCCCCAGATTTCAGTCATATAAAGCAGTACGCTTACAGAAAGCGACTCATATAGTAAACATTTAGTATCCCAGTTGTCTGATTTACTGTTTTGGAGAATACTTCTAACTGTTGCGTTTGCAGCGGCGTGCTTCGTCAAAGATGCATTGCAGGCTTGCCTGAATTTGCCTGACGAAGATATTATTGCCCCTAGATAGTTGAAGAATATATTTAAATATGTATGCATTAAGATTTAATGTATATGTGAAAAATATGTAAAAAGGTAAATCTCATTTCGCTGAATCCGTTCGATATTATCATGTTATCCTTTCAATTTTTAAACTGTCAGATTAGGCGTATGTTAACATGCATTATTGACTTCAGTAGGCTTTTCCAAAGTCGTAAAGTCTCAAAGCGTTTAATTATTCATGTAAATTGTATGGTTGCTAAGAGAATAAAACTTCTGAAATATTGCGCTGATAACAGTAAAATTTGATATTAAATAACCTCCGCCGGAAATTAGAGCCGGAATGGCTTCCGAACACGTAAGCATAAATACGATTCCAATCTTTTTTTTTTTTTTTTTTTTTTTTTTTTTCATTAACGTGAAAATATTTCGTCTTTAATGTGCAAAAGATATCATATCGCTGATCTTGACAGCTGCGTATTTAGTACCTAGTTGTTGCGATAACAGATTGCAATATGGAGATAAAAAAAAAGTTGTCACGATATTAAAAATAATATCCTTAAAATTACTACATCCTTAAAATTATTAAATCTTTAAAATTCGAATTACAGTAGTAATCGCATTGCATTGTGTATTTATTTAATTATAAATTAAATTATTCTAGCAGCTAGTATTTAAGAGGATTCCAATGTATTATTAAATCACTTCCTGCCATTCAGCATGAGATAAATACACTTTTTTTTATTTTTTTAAATGTGTGTTTTTATAAAGCACATTTTTATGAAATTTCCTAAGTAAATATTTATTAAAATTTGAACTCACTCTGAAAAACAACGAAGTAGCAGTAGACAATGTTTTCAGTTTTCTTAAGAACAAATCAGGTATTTCATATAATTTTTTTTAAATATCGTTTTCATTCCAGTTCGGCATCTTAAAGCCAGGCATGAATCTACATAATAATACATCAAAACGAAGGAAGAACCTGTAAGAAATACATATAAAAGTGAAATTCGAATATCAAACATACTATAATTGATGAATACAATTTAAATTAAAAAGAAATAAAATAATAATAAAATAACTATACACATGCTATAAAATAATGTACTGCTTACATTAAATTACAAATTTATTTGTTTAATGATTAACTCCGGGGTTTTATTGAAAATATATCCTATCTTCTAAATTCTGATCATTTTCCAATCGGAAACCGTTGTTCATTTGCGAAGGTCTGCATGTCTAAAATGTTTAGTACTGATTGACGATTTTGATTGTCTAAACGTGTCGGATTAAAGACGTTAATTATTTTCGAATGTTCGCCATTTTATGTTCATGATTATTTTTATTTCACACACTTCTTTCTATAAAGCCCCCATACACTTGTTACTATTGTTAAATTCTTTTATACATTATCCAGTTTTAAATTGATATATTTTTCTGGGCGTTTTAGACCGTGAACTTCGTTTAGTGATTGCGTCAGTTGTATACAAGACTGTTTGAAATGTATAAGATGGGACAGTAAAGATAATTTGTTAGAAGATAGCTAAGATAAAGGGAGAGTTATAGCAGCTCTATAGGCAGTAACAGAGGCTATTACAGTCTGTTAATTATTACTACACATGCTGCTCTTGCATTATAATAAATTATGTTCAGACTGTCCTGGCTCGAACCATAAAATAGCACTACTAATTGTTCCTAGTTCCCTGTCCTAACATAATTGTAATCTATTGTCCCATTGTCCCAGATACACGAAGGAGAAACATTGCAGTCCTTTTTCGGTATATGTCCTTGATTTTCATGCCATTTTATTTTGATTTTATGTGACGCTTTAGATCAATTCCTTGAGATATGAGTTTTGGGTAGTTTTTGATTGATTACTGATCATATAACTTCACCCCCACGCTTATGAATACTCACAATTACTTAAATTAGGTATCAATATTGATTAAGTTCTTTTTCCTTGTGAATTGCCAAACACTGTACATCTGAATAATAGATATTGGGATATCATTAATATAGACTTCACGGCACAAGCTTGATTACTACTGATTGAATATAAACGCACTCTTTAATTCATTTGATTTAACTCTACGCCATTTTAGTCCAAGCCGAAATATTGATAATTAAACACACTGCATCTGGGTTTTGTTGGAGTGCAGTATCGTCAGGGTATGTAGCTAGTAAATTCTGTTCATTTTGAAGTCCGACGTATAGAAAACAGTTTTGTATATATCGAAAAGCAACGGACCAAGTACATTGACCTGTGGAGCTCTTCCTATTAATATAAGGATCTATTTCGAAGAGATATGCCGAAAAATTACTGTTTTACATTAAAGACATTATTAATCAGAAAACATATGTATTTTTATAAATAACCTCAAAACATAAACACAGATAATTAATAAAAGTTAAAACTGTAGACTATAATTTGCGATGTTATCTAAAAACTTCTCAAATAAGCACTCTTACTCATACCTTCTCCTCCGTATAAAGTCGCACAGATATGAATCCAGCATGCTCCTCCTAGTCCCGCATTCTCTCTTGTTTCATCGTTTTCTCGAAGCACAATGCGATTCGAAACTCAGGTGAGCGCCCGTAGTGAACTCTATGATGTTTTTGGAATGATTTACTACGTAATTTTAGTAACTTAAAAACAATATACAATAAGGGATGCCTTTTGCCTCACAACTTTGTACTAGATATGATCTTTTAGCTCTGTGAAAACCTAAGAGCATTGCCTTCAGTCCTGATATGCTCACTTATCTAAAATATATTCACAACGTTTGAGTTAAGATCACAAATGAAACAATATCAAAATTATGAAATTTGCTAAGGTTAACGCAACATAGTTTTTATATATTTTTAGAGTCAGAATTATTTTATTAAAGTAATCACAGTTACAGATAAAATCACTGGCTTTCCTCTTCCAAAATAGAACCTATAATAATTTTAATTAACGTTCATCATCTATGTTTCTAGATATTTCTCTATAGTTTTTACTTTCTTATAGGTTAATTATGAAATAAAGAGTGATCAATTACTTCTAACTTGTTTTTTCCTTTTTAATTTCCTTTCGCCCCGTTTAGACTATATGGAGTTTTCCTGGGACAGGGGAGAGGTTCGGGGATGAATGGCGAGTATTATGAAATGACTCCTGACTCCAGGATTTGAACTGGCTATCTTCATTTTATCAATTACATGTTGTTTGGAGCAACACGAATTCCCTAACGCGTTAGCCAACTTTGCCATCTCGCCACTCTATTATTTCTAACTTAAAAACTTTTAAGTTTAAGGTGGATGCTATATTTTTAAAAAAATATATTTTTAAGGAGCAGATTGTTTATCCTATTCCACATAAATAAGAAGGTACCTACCTCTGGTGTTTTTCATACCTGTTCCTGTGCAATTGCTAAGTTACGATTACATTCTTCCTGCGGTACATTTTCTTCCCCTAACCTATAAAATAAGGGGACCCCCGAAGAGGGCCTCGGAACGGTTATGATCTGGAGAGGAAGGGAAGGAAAAGAAAAGAGGAAGGAGGTATAGAAGTGATAGAAATAAAGCCTTGGATATAGAAGGTGGTCCCAGGTAGCGGGATTTATTCTGATGTCGGTATATAGTCTCCCGTAAACTGTCTTTATGTCTTTTCTTCCATCTCTACGTCTCCTTCCAGTCACTACCGTATATTTTCAATAATCACAAATTTCCTTTGCGGTTTCTCTCAGAGTTCGTTGTAGTGTAGGGGAATTGCTCCCAAAAGTTGGTTAGACCTTTCCAATTGTTTGTAATTGCTTTCACTAGTTTTATACCTAAAAAGTACTTGTCAGAACATATAACTTTATGAAATCTGCCATAAGTAATTACCAAATATAGTTTATGTGTATTTAACTTTAATCTTAATGTATTTAACTATTTAACTTAATTATGTGTAATAAGTTAAACCAAATCCCGCGGCCAATTTGTAATAACTGATCAGATGAGTACTTTCAATAATAGAGTGAAATAAAAAAAAAAAGGTTTGATACACGAGGGTTCGGGTTATTCAAAAATTTATTTCAATTTAGTTTACATTAAATTGGGGAAAATATGTAGCCAATTTTTTTAACTTTCAATTTCGGGATGAAAGTTAGTTTTTTTTTGTTTCGAGTACCGCAGTTACTAACCAGCTGTTTTATTGCATGCTTGATTTTGAACATCTGTTATGTGTTCGAGCATGCTCAAAAATAGTAAAATTATGCTTATCTCCGACTTCGATTTTGGCTAAGTTGCTTTGCTGATTAAAAAATTTATATATTGTACGATTCGCAACTTTATAGATGCATGAATTATGGAGAGAAAGGAATAATTTGTGATCCATAGTATGCGAATTATATGTAAAAGACCAAAAGAAATTCTGGCGAATACTTACAAATGTTAATTGTTTTCTGCCCACTGGAGTGAGCTAATTTATAATTATTGTTCTCGTTTTACACAGACACGCATAACGCCCTAATACTTCCATATGTAACAAATCGTTTTTTTTTTTTTTTTTTTTTTTTTTTTAGCAGTTTTTCTTGAGTTGGCATTGGAAAATGTTATGATTTTGGAATAGTTTTTCTTACAAAGTAAATTTGTCTAATTTCGATGATCTCGAAGCCTACTTTGAATTCAAGTTACTTCGTGAAAGTTCAAAATTGCACATTTTTCAGTGCGATGAATTGTTTTCAAGTTTTAAGGAAAGACTGAAAAAAAAAATATTATTTTAGGGGTCGCCAATTTTATAGATAGTGTGATATGACTATCCGATTCTAATACGTTAGAAGCATTATGTAATTCTTCTAACGCCAATACTACAAGGATTTAAGAAATTCCTCTAGAAGAGAAGTATTGATGCAACGTACAATGAACAGGATGAGAAGCAAAAAGTATGCACAATACTTACTGTCAGCATGGGAAACTCCATACCAGACTTCAGGCATTTTTGCCTGATAATTTTAAACTATAAAATTATTTTATTTACTATTTTTTAATTAAATTAATAATTTTTTTTTTATTTTTAACCAAACAATTACAAAACATGAAGATTATTTCAAAATATTGTTGCTGAACTACAGGATACCATTTGTCCCCTCTTACAATCTAGAAAAGGATTGCAGCAGAAGTTTAAACTCGTTGAAAGCTCTAGAAGATTCATTGGATGATTAAAGATTTTTAACAGCAATTTTTTTTCCTTTTAATTTATCGACCCCTCTGAAGATTAATGCTTTTGATTCCTTTTTCGACATGGATATGCAAATTTTCGGAATTTCAAACGAATACAATATAGATTTTATGAATAATTGCTGAGCTGTTCAAAAGAGTGAATTTTTAAAATGTTTACCTCCTCAGTATTCGAAGCCTAAAATATTGAAATTTAACTCTGTACTACTTTCGAGTTTAATTTTAGGTTCTCATATATTCATCTTAAAGAACTCTTAAGTAAATATATGATTTTTTAATGTTTATTGCTATTTTTTCTATTAATATCGTTTCTACACTAAATATTTCTATTAAAAAGTAATTAATGAAAGTAAGTAAGGGGCTCACCCTAATAGGTGGGCGCAGAGACATTTCAGGGGGGGGGGGGCGCAAATCAAGTTAAAAATAAAAAAATTCTCACCTAGTTAAAATTTTAGTTCATAATCTACCAAATCTAAATTTATTTTATATATTACTTTAAATATACATAATGCTTAGAAAGTAAAAACGATGTTTTCAATTTTATACATATTTGTCGTTTTTTTTTCATTTCCATACGGTTAGGAAGGTTAGTAGAACCCCTAGCGCTTTTTTTTTTTTTTATTTTTTGCAAAAATCATTAAAAAGTATATTAAATTTTAATTTAACCTTATGATTAATTTCAACATTCAAAATATTTTGTGGTGCAATAATTATATTTAGTGATTGGTTTTTCCTATTTTTAAAAGGTACCACAATGTATAATGTTGATTGTATGATTACTTAAAAATCATATTTAAAATAAAATAATAACATATTATATTCTCACTCATGGGTCTTTAATTGAATGAATGTACTTCAAATAAGCTATTGAAAGAAAAGTCGTACTTCTCTAGAACTAAAAAATATATAAATATATAACAGTCATTGCTTACTAAAAATATGGCCTTTCAGCAGATTATTTTATGTTTTCATTTAATAAATGAAGTGTTCTTTCGTTTGCTGTATTTTCCTTATTTTTGTGTTTTGGTAAATTCTTCAATAATATTTCTTCCAACAAATACCTCTAAACATTATGCTGATGTGATATTTGTATTTTAAAGTTGTACAATAAATAATGAATAGTCAATTATATTTAAATGTTTAAGTCAATTATGTTATCGATCCTGGAAGAATGAAAACATTATTGGAATGGTTACTATCGTCGTGCTAAAGATAAATGATGTCACATCCCATAAATGCTTTGGTAGGGAGTCGATATGTAAATATGTTACCTAATCTATTGGCTTGTTTACACGATTTAGCATACCCACCCAACTTCCCAGAATAGGGTCGCCTCACAGTATGTACTGAAGTAGTTCTTTGACAGTCAATATTATGCTTCACCATTCGATACCAATATGATTCGGTTATTTTTTTTTTTTTCTGTATTCTATTTATAACGAATCTTATCGTTTGGAGAAAGTATGAAAAAAGATCTTGGAACCTGGATTTTCTTCGCCTCCAGTCTATCTAATAAGACCAGGAGATAAATATTGTTTAAGATAAGAGCTTTCAAGATTTTAAATGTTAAATAATACCTAATGAGTTTATAAAACCCTGGTTATGTGCTATGGTCTAAACATAATTTTACTAAGATAAAATAAAAAAAACTCCTTACATAATGAATGAATTATTTATTAGAACTCATATTTATATGAATTATTATGATTTATGACATTATGAATGAATTTATAATTACTAAGTACTTTACTTTTTTTTTTTTTTTTTTTTTAAAGCTTTGTGCTTAAACTTATTGAATTTATCCTATTATCCATAAATTCTTTACATATATATCAAATTATGTATGCCACATGGAGTGATGGAGTAATGACATTATGAGTAAATGCATAGATATTTTTAAGAATTATAATATTGAATAATTTAAAAAATGCCAATACGTTTAAAAATATATATGTAAAATGCAGCACTGTAAGATAAAGTGGATTCCAGATGGTATAAAGTGGTCGCATCAATTTTATCTCTCGCTCTTTTTTTTCGTTTTTTTTTTTTTTTCTGTCAAAAATATTTAATGGATTTCCCTGACTAAAGTTAGCCGAACGAGATGATCGCATTAAAATAGGGACGTAATCAAGCTTTTACGAAAAAAAAGTTTTCCCCAAATTTGATTAGTAATATATCTAATTAAACAGAATAATTTTAACAATTATTGACGGTCCTCTGAACTTCAATTTAATCAGGAATATTTGGAATGATTTTCTGTACTAAAAAATTAATTATTATTATTAATCAGTTGTCGCAGAAGCTAATAAACTCTTATTTAGAGTATTAAAATCAACTATAAAAATATAAATAGAAACTATTTATATTTACACGACATAGTTGCATAGTATTATTTTTCAATTAGCTTAGTCTTTTATGTATTTATAAATATAATCATGTATATTTGGTAAGTATAATAGTTATTTTCATTACTAGACCCAATAGTGGTTGTTTTCGGTGCGCGGTCGTGTTTAACCAATTAGAAGAATTACCGAAAACACACTTTTGGTACGTGTTATGAACAATAATTTTCATCATACTGCTCATACTTGATTATGCTAAAACATTTTTATATTTCATTAATAATTTACAAATACAATATAAGAAATTAAATTGACATTTTTTGTTTTTAAATCATCTGTTTATTAACCTATAATAAAAGAAAATTAATTTTGGATATGTGTTCGAACTAGTTCAAATAAATTTAAAAAAATAAATACAATGATGAAATATAACCCTATATACTGGAAAACTAACTTTGAAGATAATTCTATCTCAAGATAAATAATTGGCCACATGCCAGGATTCAAACTCGGTTCTCCGTATTATTGTTGCGGTGCGCTAACCAAATACGCTACATGCAATAATTATTTCATATTGATTTTTTTTTTTTTATATTTGTCTTTATTTATAGAATTGGAGGCTTATAAATAATCTGAAAATACATAAATGAAAAATGTAACTCCTTCTTCGGAGGAAATATATGGTAGGGTAGAGAGAGCAATAAATTGTGACATAGTTTATCAGATATTCCCACCTTAACCCGTATAGCTGGATGATACTGGCCTAAGATTTAGTGTTTGTACAGTCACTTTATTGCGAGGGGGGTCTTAAACTATTGCGAAATATATGTGATCTACAATACACTATATGGGAATTATGGCAAAAATTCCCATCATCCTAGTAATATTTCCTTTTATGGCCTTAATATTTTCCTTTATAAAGAATAAGTTCGGCAATAGGTTCTACTAAATTTTTAAAAACCTGGTCTCAATGAAAGATAGAGACATAGTTATTCGTCTTCTAACTCGGGGATTTTGAACTGTATACATTTAATCTGGATTCTGTCCATTCGAAACGACGGTAAGTATGCTTCAATGTGAAGATTCCTATAAATAATGGAACTTAAAAAAATATTCAATGGCACGTACCTTTATGGTTACTTCGACTAGAAAAAATATCCCTTAAAGGAAATTAAGAACCCAAAATATGTATGTAGTTCTATATATTTTAAAGACGGTAAGTTAACAGGATGGGTATAAGTTAACATGTAATGTGCGTAAAATTATAAATGCAGGAAATATTAAAATAAATAAATAGCGAATTACAAATTTAATTGAAAACCAAGTTATAGAAATATTAACGTTGTATGTCCCTAAGGTTGAATGATTTAGCAAATCATAAAACTTCATTCATTATCAATTTGACGGCTTATAATCCGTCTTAAATTTTCTTTTTATGCTGAGCTATGACTGTCTTCCTTATTTTCAGTTGTAAGGGTCAATGTCCAATAAATTAACATACCCATACAACTTAAATACAGGCATAATAAATAAATTTATTTATTTATTTAGGCATACCTGTACGCACTACGAATGACTCGTCAAAAGCACTACTGCTCTTCTGACTTAAAAAACAGAACTTTTCAGTAGAGACAATTAAGGCTTCTGATAGTTACAGCTTCTAATAGCAGTCGCATGCTCTTTCCGATTGTTGAAATATTTTACAAACGCTCACTATCGCGATCTAAAAGTGGTCTTTCACAGAAATAGAAAGATAATTCTCGATAAAGACCCTGAAAAAATGCGATTTTGAGTTAGACCAGCATTGCTTTTGACGAACGTTGATGTTCAATTAGCCAGGATAACTCCTACCCCCAGTTTGTCTCCTCAAGAGGAGGGTAAGGAAGGACTGCAGAGGATCTCATAGCTTATCTCTCAACCGCATCACCATTAATTAATGCCATGGAGGCTGAGCTAGGTTTTAGCTCCTAGTACTTGACTTGAGGTAAAGTACTGTTTTGTACGTACATAGTTAAAAGCATTCGAGGCTACTTCCGTTCCTTCTAACCTTCTAGGGTATTTGTACATATGGAAGGAGCAGGATATCGTGCAGGAGAATTTGGATAATGAAAAAGTTAGAAGGTAAGTATTTAAAAAAAAATGTATGTAGCTGCCCAGGAACGGAAAAATTAAAATTTAGTGACTTAAAATAAATCATCTTGTAGAAAATTAATTCTTGAATGTTTAAGACTGTATTGATGAATCGTTAGTGTAATCGTGAAGTTCTCTTCTTCAGTTATTTATTTAGGTTAAAGTAGTAGGTTTTATCATTTTTTTTGTTTAATAAAGTCATCTAAATGTTAGAGACCATAGTCTTCTGTTTACTCCCTTTTTTTTCAGATTATCACTTCATTCATTCAACCCTAGGATTATCAGCGGGGGGGGGGCTCATGGAGCCATTAATATTTGTCCACCCTGTTTTTCGTCTAAATAATAAATCCAAGGGTTAATGACATTCCTCAGCCACCTCATTTTTAGCTTTTAGTTAGTAGTGTCGTGGAATTTCAGCCATAGCCTGTGTAAGATGAGGATTGTGATAGGATCTGGAGGGGAATATCCCGCTAGTTGTTTTAGGTTCGACGTACGGAAAAGAGGGAGATGCTCGGGAGATGATTAGCGGGCCAGTATGGAAGAGAGAACAATAAGGCCTTGAAGGGAGGTCGGTAGAGATTATCCTTTGTGAAGGTACGAGAGCAGTAGATATGGTAGGTGGAAGGTGGTAGTAACAGAGGCATTAAGATGCTATCGCTGGCCCTGGGAAGAAGCCACCGAACCACAGAGGGCTGGCTCCGGTCTTTGTGTATCTCGCTCCTATCTGTCTCCAACCTCGTCTCTGATTCCGCATCTTTCTTTTGAGCTTGGTCCGCTTTTGACGACCCCATTCTGCCTTATCTCTCTTAGAAGTCACCGCTTTCCATTTATGCTCCTCGACGCTGTTCTTATGTTTGGATGGATCGTTCTCAATCATAGAGATGACGTTAAAACACTATTAAGTTTATTTGTCTAGGTCATAAAGTTTGTCCATAAAGATGATAGATGGCAATATACTATTCAGCAATCAGTAACAGGACATATCCCATCCTCAATGCAAGAGTGAGATATTCGGAAATAATTATTTTGGGAAAATCAAAAGACTTTTCAACTTTCTTTGATCACAAAAAAGTCTATGGTTTTACACTGTTTTATCTAATATAATCAACCAATGTTATTATAGGAAATATCTTTTAAGGGTAAATAACGAATAAATACTCATTATGTTCCTTCCGGTTATTAAATCATCGATTTTTTTCTGAAAATTCTGTAAATGTCACGGGATTTCATTGCCAGCTCAAAATAAATTAATATAAAATCTAAAATTATGATTATTAATGAAGTTCATTATAATCATTAGTCCCTTTATGCTAGTAAGGCTAGTCAGACAAAAAGAAAAAGATAAAGGAAGTTTTCAAATGATTTTCGGTTAAGGATCAAGTGAGGTTCAAGTTACTAGATATGACAAACATTTTTTATAATTAAAATGTCTAAAATAAAAGAATCTATAAGTTTGTATTAATTTTAATACTAATTAATTACTGAAAGGAACACTACGAGTCCTTTCAGAGATTAATCCACTGATTGTTTATTAACAGAATTTGAAAAATTCTGTAGCTGTCACAGAATCGCAGTGCATGCTCCAAAGATTATTCATGGTGGTCCATTTTTGACTTCCTAAAATTATTATTGTATGTATATTGAACCAATGATATTTATTTACGAGCAGATGATATAAAAATAATTAATTATCATAAGCTTGCTTTATAATTAAAAAAAAGTACGTATTTTTAAAAAAATGACAAAAATAATGGGAAAAAATAGAAGAACTCCACCCTAAACTTTTGTAATACGTATTCTATTTCCAATGAAACAGGAATACAAATGAAAATTTTTTATGAAACAAAAAACGTTTTCTTAATTTTCCCCAAAACATGTTATTTCCAGATGTCTCACTCTTGCGAAGAAGTTCACACACTCCCAATTCCGTATAGGGAGAGGGGGGTCGCCGTTCGTTCACTATCGTAATTATCGCGATACTGCAAGATTATGGATCAATATTCGATGAATTAAGTGAGTGGAACAACTCAAAATGTGAAAAAAACGAGATGTCCCACTCTGTATTTAGGTAGGGTGAGGTACGAAAGGGTGGCAAAATAGAAAAACGAAAAAAGGTCCCGAAGCCATTCTCAAACAGTAATACAAGCAGTTCTTAAGATTTTCTGAAGAATTTAAGCATTCTTGAAATTAAATAAAGAAATGCTGCCATTTATGCGTTTATCTAGTGCTAAACATCGCCACAGTTCTTTGCAATCATTTGGAGGCAAAAAATGAGGAAAGAAAATTATGTTTAAGTTTATATTGTTATCCCGGATGATATAATAGGGTCATAAAAAAGGTGCCAAGTATCAGGAAATAAGCCATATCTGTATTTTTTAATGTCGTAAATCTTTTTCATTTTTTTTCCGGCTAGTAAAAAGTGTTAGCATATAAAATTAATCTGATAAAAACTTTACATAAATGGCATGATAATAAAACCTCATAAAACCTTTTTATTCCCTGTCCTTTAGGAACACAATTTTAAATGAATAGGCTATAAAATTAATTTTATATATTAAAGATTCAGTGAAATGTATTGATTGAGTTTGACATTGGTCATACTAAATTATTCCTTTATTGTATTGTTTGACTTAATCCATACCTTAAAGTCAATTTGCTATCCGCGTAGGGGAGACGGTATGAAAATTGGATGATGAGAGATCGCTAGATTATCCAGTAAATGCTGAACCACTCATCCCAAAGGTCCTAGCTCTAGCTTCCATTATAGTTGCAGCCAATTACATCCATGTCTCAATTAACATCAATTAGCGACAGGAGTCCACGATGGGTGGAGCATTGTACGCCATTGCGACCAGGGGTTGCGATCAACCGAGCGACAAACACGGGCCGTACTCCCGTAGGTATTGTACCCATCCGTTCCGGTCCACTCCGCTAATTAATCGTCAGCCAATTGTTCCTATAATTTACACTATTCTCGCCCCTTTTTTGTTGTGATGCCACCGTTAAGATATTCATAGTGGTCCAATGGATGGCGGCGATTTATATTTGATTGCTTTGTATATTGTATATTTGAAGCCTCTTAAGTTTTTCTGAAAATTGTGTTCCTAGATTCATTTGCGATAAAACCAAGATTCAACCTACTGAACTCAAATGAATCACCAAATCAAAAGTATTTTCAAATATCCTGTTCATGTTCGCACGATAACCCCCTTTTTTTACTGGAATAACTGTATTTTTATGTACTCCTCATTATTTATTTAGGAATTTTCGAAACAAGATTAAATCTTCTTTAAATCTAAGCATATACGCTGAAAAATTATTTGAACTACATATTATTATTTTTTTTTCCTGTTTTATGTCGCGTATGTATATTTTTTCTTCTTTAGATTACTATTGCCTGTTGATAACATGCGAATGTATTAGCCCTGACGTGAGTGGGCTTGTGTATTAACATTGTATTAAAATTTCCAATGGTATTTAAAAATCCAAATAATAATTTTGTAAGATAAAGCAAAAATATGTTTTTTTAAATTTTTTTCTTAATGTTTTTTTTTTTTTAAGTTAAAATGTTAACAAAATGCAACATGCCCTCGGTTAAACTACCATACTACCTAACTCCACTTTATACAAAAATTTGTTTCCCCTTTTGTTCTTTGTTTAGCTGATTATATAAACTAACGTTAAATTTTTATTTAATATTTATTAGGTCTACAAAAGTAGAAATTTCGTTTTGAACCTATAAAAGAAAGAATTATTAATTTTCTGTAAAATTTCGTATTTGGTGGTTACAAGGTTTCGTAGTTTAACTGGCTATATTGTTCATAATAATATATATTTTCCTTGTACATGTTCCTTTGAATCTTAAAAAAATATTTAATAGTACCTTCACCACAGCAACTAATAGTTTGTGAATATCACTTTATCTGTTTATTTTTGCTATTATTACAAAAAATAAAAATGTGAATAGTTTTAGAAATCTTTAAAAATTCCCTTTCCCACATCCAACCATTAGATTGCGAAGTGCCGTGGAATATTTTCCCTATTTTCACCATTATATGAATAAAGCATTGAAAGGACCCTCGCTGCAATAGCCCACTCCTGGATTTGGAAGCCCCCGCCCCCCGCACAAAATAGTCTCAGGAGAGTGCACTCACTGTTCGCAGAAAGCCCCCATGTATTTATGGGACGTGGCCATACTATTGGGGTTTTGAATTATTTCGATGGATATATTGATTATTCAGTTTCAAAACAAATCCATGCATTACTGCATGCATGTAGATTCTGTTGGCAAAATTATTACTAAGCTAAAAAAACAGGAGCATTGACAAGGTTCTGGCTAAAGATGAAAATTTTGGTTTTCCTGACGTTTTATAGGAAAAAATAAATAAATTACTTAGGTACTATATTTATTTATTTCTATTTCTATTTTTTTTTTTACTTTATTTTTTCCTGATATTGCCTTGGACAGTATTTTAACCGTGTTTCAACCCATTTTGTTTTATAAATAAATAAATTTTTCATAAACGATTTTTATATATTTCACCGATGACATGTATAGAAATAAGGGCTATAATATTTAACTATATTATTCTAATGTTTAAATATTATTTAAATTTTATTCATATCTATAATTATCAAAAAGACCTCTGAACCCTTATTCATAAATTCAGGCTTTTCGGCAGGCTGTGCAGATAGTAGCGAAAAAACCAACTACCTTATAATCTTCTATATGAAAAATTATCTTAACGCGAGAAACGAGAAATGAGGGAAATAGATTTTCTTATAAACATCTGGTATTTTTTGGTAAATATTTTTAATAAGTATTGATCTTCCGACAACTTTACCAGAGTAATTATTTATTATTTTTTTAAAATATAATTTAATATGTTATAAACATGTATATAGAAATAGCAATAATTAGGTAATAGGTTGATGATCTTTGTACCCGTGTTTATAAAATATAAGGATATAATGTAAAGGTCCATTCCTGGCTTGTAACCGTTGGCTGTTCGTGCTGTTCTTCAGGGACAATTTTCTGTCCACTATGGATATGACAAGGGAATGCTTTGTGAGCTGTGCCATTATAAATTACGAGAGGATATTGAGTGACGCCATAGCTAATATGCATTGTACCGGAGCACGTTAAACATGTTTAGGCCCCGTACGTACTATTGTGTCCCCTTCGTGTTTTGTTGCTGGCGCTGATGTCAATCCCCCCATTCTTCATATGAATCTTCCGAGTTAACAAACTCCGTGTCGTTTACCGAGATGTATGGTACGTTGTGCGTCGTGGTCTAGTCATTTCCTTTCATTTGTTCAAGTCTCTACAAATCATTAGTTGACAAGTTCTCGTACCGTAATAAAGCTAAAAAAAAAATTATAGAGTTGGCGCAAGTAAAAATAATCGCTTGCAAATTTTACAATTCTTTTTCAGTTTATTATCTTCATGGGACAAATTTTATTCTTTCCACGTGGCCCTTAGGTTATTCTTAATGCTCACTTTATTCCTCTTTCTAACAATAATTTCGAATCGCTTGAAATGGGTTATCCTACTAAGTAATTTATTTAAGAGCGAGTGAGTAGAGCCTATATATAGATTCTCTTTTATATAAGAACTCACTTCAATCAAAAGAATTATCATTAAACTGTATAACCCTGATTCTACAATTTAGTGTTCTATACTACAATTTACAACTTGTATATTGAATATATTTATTTATATATATCTCGGAGGTAAAGGAGACCTTGTCCATTTTTTTAAAAATTAAACTCAACACCATGGCTTAAAGTATAAATACCTTGGCTTAAACTATAAATACTTCCAATTACTTATCAATGCCAGTATAAATATGAAATAAATTCATTAAGCTGTTTCTATAAGTGGAGACGAAACAAATTTGAATAGCTCAAAGATATGAAAACATTTCATTCTGAAAAAAAAAAACACAAAAATAAGAACCCCCTTTACCTTCGGGGAATAAATATGTAAATTGGTTTCGATACGTGTATTTTTAAAAAAGCTTATAAAAGTGATGACATTTTTTGACATGCTCGAGATGAAATCATAGGAATCTTCAGCTACCAAACATTGGTTTAGTTAGCTTAATTTATTGAAGTGTCATTTTAGTTGGGAACCATGGAATACGGTTGTACAAATCATCCTTTCGCATGAGGTATTCATGCTAGATCAATCAACGGTGGTAAAAAAAGAAAGTGTGTTGGTTTGTCAGCACAAGGTTTAGCCGTTTGTTTTGAAATTCAAGTGGACGTTTGAAATTTTACAGTCCACCTAGTTTAAAATAAATGGGCAGCGCTTTTTTCAATCAAAGATTCCTCCATGTCTACCCGAAAGCAATTTAGGTTAGACATTTAGACGGGAAATGTTGACCCCGGGATGGGAAAAATTCCGAAGAGGCTGACAGGCCCCCCTCGACCCCTGCCGCAGGAACCGAAAAGATAAAACACAGATAAAAAAGAATGAAACAAAGAAGTAAGCGAGAAGAGAGAAGGAGTGAGAGGAGGTGGGTTCTCTAATAGACTACGTGCCCTGAAACGAAACTTGAGCTTAATGAGACAACTTGCCCTTCAATCACCCGACATTTTCTATTTCTTCCCTTCTCCAGTGTCCGGAAGGTTTGCCTTAGCAACCCTGCCTTCTTGGGTCTCTTTCTATCGATGTAGGATGGACTAGTTGTGCTGTCGAGGAGAAACTAATATATAATGTTTGATGGCTATATTATTCGTAGTTATATTAAATCTTTATTAATTAGTATGATTATATTTCTACTTAGCTTTCCGTCATAACAAAGAAAATAATTATAATAGAGGCATTTGAATCGATAGCACCCTAATTATCTGAAAATTTCATCGTTTCTTAAATGATTATCTTTCCTTTACTTAATACATTAACATCATGTTCCGTTCAGATGGAAATGGTTATTCCCACTAAACTAACTTTTAATACAAGAAAATTCTTTAACTTACGAACGCTTAGAAGAAAGACATATATATCGAGCAAGTGTTTCAAAATCCTCACTTTTACTACGGTCTGGAAAGACTTCTGTAATGGGATTGCTGCTACAATAAGTCATATATAACTAATACCTGTTTTGGGACTCAATGGTTTTTTTTAACTTCATGTCGCCCCAAATACCAGTATATCCAACGTTTGGTAGTAGTCTACAAAGATGGCTGGAAATCAGGAAGAAAGTCGATGTGATTTTACATTTTTGTGGGAAAATTATCTTAGTGTCTTGATCTAAAACATGGTGCTTTATTCCTTTTTATTTAATATTGATTATTTAAACTTTCGCTTTGACTATTTTCCGATTATCTAAACTATAAATTATTTTATTTTTTGTGGAACATCATTTCATCCTCTAAACGAAATGGGAAAAAAAAATATCTTTTGATAATGTTGTCTCTTAAGAAAAGAGATTTGCAGCACAGTTTCTATTGGCTATGAGTCCTAAAGAAAAAACGAAACGAAAAGTTTATATATTTATATTTTGTATACAAATTTATATATATTTTAGGAAAATACTTATTCAGATCATGTATACAACGTGTCACTCTACAATCGCTGGTAAACTGAATGAATTTATGATAGCTCACCATATGCACTGTTCTTGTATTAAATGACGGAACACGGAAATCATCGAGGCAAATTCATGAATTTGTGGTCATTGAAACAATCGAAACAATTCTAGTTAAATTGTATGCACGTATTCGATATCGATGTATTTCAACTGAACATAAAGTGGTATGATAATCATCCCAGTAATTAATGGAATTACGCCAAATTTCCTCCATTGATCAACCATTTTCCTCATTATTGTATGGGTTTGGTAATTAGTAAGTTCTTAAGCAATCCTGTTTGTAATGTAATTATATATATATACTGGGTGTCCCAGACCTAGTGTAAAAAAAAAATTGGTAATACTGCATGTTAAACGGGGTAGAATGGCGCCAAAACGAGTTTCCTATCTCAATCTGTTGAGGAGATTGAATTTTTTTTGTTTTTATTTTTTAAATCTTACTTTTTTCTGAAAAATGACAGTTTTCTCTACTTTGGGTTAGCGTAGAAACAAAAACGATGATATTTCCTAAATCAGCATTAAATTTTCTAATATGAAAATAAGGGGTCTGATTGTTTTAAATCCACTTTCAGTGGGACTTTCAACGCGCTAAATACAAAACATTTATTAAAACTTAAATTTTTACTTAAACACATATCCCTAATTTTGAACCATTTAAAATTATTTTATGATTGAGAAATCCTCAACAACACTATACTTTAGATAGACATTACTTTTAATTAATGGAAAAAAAATTAATAAATGTTCGAAATAATAATTCAGTGCTAGTTTGTAAAATTTTATAAATTTAATCTATTTTATATCCTTTAGATAAGCTTATTCCAATACGAAATACAGTGAATCTCGCCCTTACTGATCATTTACTATTTGGGGCTCAGAAAAAGCAGTGTCACGCCCCCAACACCCCTTGCGAAATGTCATGTCCCAACTATATAGAGCGGTAAGCCCCAAGGGGTTTGGCTAGATTCCCTAGCGGAATAAACTGCATCCAACTTATAACATATATCAGAATCATAGCTAAAATTTAATTATGACTCATTTACTCGATTTTAAGCAGTTAGTACTGTTGTGATGCATTTATAATGATATTTATAGTGATGCATGATTTATTTCTAATTCAGATACCACCTTGGAATCATTAACCTGGCGAAACTGTAGTAGTAATATAATAAAAAACAGATATTTTACTAATTTAGTCCATTGCTACTATTAAGTAACAAAAAAAATATATTTATTTACAAAAGTGAGATAATACCGGGACTTATTAACTTAACCGAATTTTATTAAAACAAGTACCTTAAAACCTTATTCATACTTAAATCATTACATTTTGCCTATCCATAAAATATTAAAACGTTAAAAATTTAAAGAAAAACATATGGCTTAAAATCCCAGACCTTCTGTTGGAGCGAACTGTCATAGCACTTGTTTGTGACTACGATGTTGGAGCACCATCCACGCCGTTCCATGAGGTTCTTAGCCTCTTGCAAAAGGGATGTGCAACGATTATGAAAATAAATTGTTGCATCAAAAAAAGAAAATAAGATCTTAAAAGTTAATTTTTATTTGAAGGTCTAATTATGAAATAAAATTGTATGATATAAAATATAATTTTATATAATTACGTTACTCCACGTTAATATTCCTATATTATATGAATTTGATATTACGTTTATTACTTATTATTATATATAAAAGTTCGAATTCAGTAGGTAAGTGGTATTTGGACTGTTCTATGATTATATATTAATGTTAAATATTTATGTTGCTTTAAGTACATTTACATACGTAGAAACAGCATATGACGAATTGTCATATGCAGTCGAAATTACAATACAGCTGTGAAAATAGTGGTTGAGTTGATATAATCAAATCAACCATGAAATATACATATGCTCTCGTCTAATTTAGCATACATACATATTCTATGAGTTAGGCAAATGGGACATTAATATGGAATATCTCAATGTACAGATCTAGCTCCGTGTCACTCCGAAAGCTCCTCTATATTTTATAAGTGAAACATGAGAACTGAGAACTCTTGTGTGCTAACACTACCTGACCATGACTGTTTTGGAAAAAGAAAATTATTGATGCTGACTGAAAAACATCTCGAGTGATATAAATTTAAAGCCAGGCTTACTGCTGACTTGTGAGTTTTTTCTCGAAAGACGGATTCTCCAGAAAAAAATAAGAGAACTCCAGAGGGTTGTAAAGATGGGAAATGTGGGATTGCCTTCAACAGGCTAAATAACTGATGATGTACGAATGTAGCTTCCCTTCACTTCCTTTTCCTAGTAGTAAATATCCAACCCTACTCCCTTATCCAGATCTTGGATCTTTTTCTGATTAAGTTTCGATTTTTCCATTTTTCTTTGCATTATTTTGTTATGTATATTTTTTTTTCAAAATATCCGATTTGATTTTAGATTTTTTATGATTATCAATTGGCTACCTCAGTTTCATAAGGTAATAATTAATGCTCTAACATTAATTTTAAGACTATTTAAATAGATTAATAATAATGGAAACTTATTAATAATAAAGTAATCAAAAGAATTTTTGTCTTCAGTGAAAGAAATCATTACGTTTTTCCTCCTTTATTTAAATAATGTTAATTTTCATTTGAAGATGGTTTAATAAAAAAAAAACATTTAATTTTGGTTTTACACATTATGTTAAACAATATCACAGTAAAGTGGGAAAATAATAAATTGACTAGGTTTATCTTGAGTTGCGACTTCCCAATTAGAAAGGCTTATTTTAATTTTAATGGAATCAACATGAATCTCATTTTAGCGACAAAAGTCAATTACACCCTTCTTTTAATCAAGATAACGATTTACCTGCAATCTGAGTAGTTTAAATTCGATCGAGAGTTATATCATTAATGCAGGATATATATTCATCTAATCTAGAAATTGTATAATTTTACCTTCTTTTTTTTTAAATTAAATGATTACCTTTAAGTATTTCAAATCTTGATAAAGTAATAAGTACCTTCTGTCAATTTCCTATCAAGTAAGTAGATCATATAATGCACTAAGTTTTACAAATTTGAATGGAAGGATTTTTTAGGTTCTTTCATTCTGAAATATATTAATTTTATTGTGCTATTCCGCTAATGTTAATTGCTGCTTAAAGATATTTATACCGTCTATTTTCTTCAACATACGTATTTTTCGTCTTACGTACGTGTTTGTAGTCTTATGAATTTAGAATATATTAAAATTGTGAAAATGAGTTATTCTCATATGAAGTATATAAAACATCCCAGTGACAATCCCAGATTAGATATTAAAAAAAATATTTATTGCAGCATAAATTTCATAAAAAGATTTGCTAAATAAATCAAAGGAAAACAAAATTAATTGTATAAAATATCGTTTTGAAGATGGATGGAAAATACGATACGTTGATTACAGATGTATGAATAATTTTTTTGCTGCGTTAGTGAGATGTGTTAATGAGTTCTACAACGACGATGACCGTTTTGTCTGAATGCTATCCAGCAATACATAAATATATAGTTAATTATTTAGGAAAAAATAAAATGGCATTTACTCCTTAATGACACCTTAAGTTACTTGTAATAATTTACTTGCAGTTTACGAAAGGAATAATTGTTTCATATTCAACCTAAACGAAATAGATAACACATCCCACTGACTGCCGGCTACTTGGAAAAGGTGCAAAAAGTTTTAGCTCTAAATTTTTTTATTGAACAACATTAAAACTAGTTTAAAAATGCGGTTGTATAGCGAGTAAAGAAAATTAACTTTGAGTCCAAAACATTTTGCACTATACTCTATAACAATTTTCCATTAAGAAAATTAACATAAAGATTAGGCACTGACTCTATTTGACTAAACGGCTACATCGTGTAAAACTTATAAATCCATAGATCAGCTGTTTTTCTAGTTTTGAGGTAACGAACTGCGATGTCCTTTGTTTATTTAAAATTAATTGATAATAGGGTTAATTAAAAAAGCCCGTAGATCTTAATTATATTTAATAATGGGACAAGCAAAAATAAACAGAATTACGAAGTGGAAGTGATTATTATTGGTAATAATATATACATACATACATATTGAGAAATATATCTAATTACTATTAAAATACATACTCAAATATTCAATTATCTATTATCATTAATATCTAAATACATACATAATATAATAGGCCGTAACTTGGTTAATAATTGTACAATTTACATCCATTATCTATTTGAATCATACTGTTTTCATGTTTTTTTTTTTTTAATATAATTTCTATCTGCCTATTAAATAGTAAATTATTTCCATTATAAATTTTACTACAATGTCTATTTAATATCATATTGAATGCTAAAAACAGGACCAAGCCAATGCCAATAAAAGAATATTATCCTTGAAGAAGATAGAGGGGAACCGATCCATCGATTACCGTTTCCATAATGGGGCCACTCAGTGGAAAGTTAAAATTATTGGACGAATGGTAAAGCTCTTCCGTTTTCCATCTTATTCCCATTACGATCATCTGGTTGAAGAGACAATATTTCTAATTATAGATTGACTTAAAAGTAATGGTAATTAAGGAGTCAAAAAAACTAGGAAAATATTTACCTAGAAACAGAAAGCATGATGATTAAAAAAAAAACATCCCGACGGATAAAAAAGTAGAAAATTACAGCGGGGTCATTAGACTTTTAAATTGAGATGAGAAAGATCGGGATCCTGTCTGTTACTCAGGTAACGGCCTTAATCTATTGTTAATATTAAATTAAGCTGCCATCAGCATAAGTAGATTTGCAATTTTTATCTCACCCATCTCTCATTTTAATTTTAAATTGTTTAATATAATGAAGAAAAAAAAGGAACACTCGCAAATATCTCGTTTCTCTGATAAGAGAAAATGAGAACCTGATGTTGCTACGATATATCCGTCGCTATATATTTTTTTTTTTTTATTCTTTATTCTTTTTATTTTCCACTGCGGGACATTCATGATTATTATGATTAAACGTGTTAAGTGATAATAATCGTTACACTATAGTATAATTTGAATTACTGAAATGTGCCCGATGAGAGTTTTTCGATTTTCGGATAAAAAAATGTATGTTATATAAATTTAAGGTGAAGTACAAAACGTAGATACAATTTTTTTCAAATATTAATAATAATAAATTGTTTTAACCACGCTTTAATGTTCACCACTTCCTCTTTTGGTCAGATTAAATTGAACCTAAACCTTTACTTAAACAGTAAATTAAACCTTTATAACTTCAACAATAAAATTCAGATGTAATAAAAAAAAAAAAAAATGAAAATTATCTTAATTGATTAAAAGAGGGGTCGATAAACGTCAAATCTTCGCTAAAAATATAGCTTCTAAATATGAACCAAAAACTCCTATACAATTTTTATCTTAAAAAGTTAACTTGTCCTAATGTTTCAATAGTAGAACAGCAGAACTCCGATGGATGAAGTATGAAACAGAATACGAAGCATCAGAGGAATTCCGAAGAAATACATATCTGGGCTGGGTTATTAAGTAGTAATTCAATTACTCTGAATTGGTTTTCTTGCTCAACATTATATCAATGAATATCAATGAAGGAAGTGGGGTAATATTTTCGGAATTGATTCAAAAGTACCTGCTAATGATTCCGAAAATTTAAGAACCTATCTCAGATACTTGGTTAATTATCAACACGCCACACCTTGCTTCTTATTGAGATGTTTTTGTCAGTTGTTTTCGTTTTATAATCTGATGAAATATTGCCGGCAGTTAGGTTTCAAAAAGACACGACAATTCTGTGCACGATATGCAAAGCTAATAGGACTGAATTTAATGCCACTCATGTTAAAATTAAACTGATAACCTAATTTATGTTGCCTAAAACCTTATTTTCTCATATAAACATAATCCCTAAGAACGCTATAAAAAATTATTCAATTATGTTATTATATTGTTATGTAATGTAAAACAATGATGTAGTAAATCCTGCATTTTTTTATTTATTTTAAATATTTATGAACAGGGCCAGGATTTACAATTATTTACAAAAATATTTTGATTCCTCATAATTCCTTTCTCCACAGTTTATTTTATGATTTTATGATGAAAAACAAATAATGTTTTTCCGCTCTACATAGCAATTATATACCATGGGGAATTTTAAGTATTTGACGAAATCTACAAAAATTTTACAAATACAGTCATTAGGGAAAAATCATATGATAATAAATAAGAAAAACAATAAGGGAAGGTATTTATTTTGACTTTTTTCTTTCTCTCCGAAATTAAATGCGCACCTCTAATAATCAAAAATGTGTTGAAAAATCATTCCATGTGACAGAGTGATATTAGATCTGAGCTAGGAATGTGAAAGTATAGCATTAAGGACTTGAGTTTATCCCTTCTTAAATCAGGAGAGGAGATCTCTCTTCCAGCTTCTTTTTAGTCGTTTGTAGTGGCTTTATCGTTTGTAATATGTTGTGTCCTAGTATTGTGTTATAAAAGAGTTATTTTAATACATATGAAATCAATTTGTTGATTTTTAGTAAAGTAGAAAATACCATAGGCCAGAGGAGGGTATTCTATCTAACTAGATTTACCGCTCAGTATATTATCGATTTGTATCGATATTATTTTTATTACTCAGAATTTCTTTAGCTCGTTATTCCCTGTACATACATATCTAGTTTATTGCTTTAATAAAAATTCGGACTACTTACGGAAAAATAATGTTTATTTTTCTCATAAACCAGAAGAACTCTCTCTCTCTCTCTCTCTCTCTCTCTCTCTCTCTCTCTCTCTCTCTCTCTCTCTCTCTCTCTCTCTCTCTCTCTCTCTCTCTCTCTCTCTCTCTCTCTCTCTCTCTCTCTCTCTCTCTCTCTCTCTCTCTCCCCCCCCCCCCTCTCTCTCTCTCTCTCTCTCTCTCTCTCTCTCTCTCCCCCCCCCCTCTCTCTCTCTCTCTCTCTATATATATATATATATATATATATATATATATATATATATGAGGCGTTTGGTTTCAAAACCGGCTACATCCATTTTCAACAATTTTTCTGGACTGATCAAAAAAAGATCAATTAAAAAAAATAATCGCTATAACAATTTTTTTTTGTTCTTTTTCGTCATTTTGCTAACAATTACCTTCAAACAAAAATTTTTGACAACTTTTTATCACAATTTCTTTTTTAAATCTCATTCAACATTAAAAATATGTTGGATGTGCCTGACTTTGATAAGAAAATATCAATTTTTGGTTTAATTAAAAATTGACATTTTTAAAAAACAAATCTTTTTATTTAATATGAACAATCTAGACATAGTTTTTATTTTTTAAATATACAAATCATCATTTAAATCTTGATTTTGACCCACATCCATTTTGGTATCATGCATATTTACTTGGATAGGTGACATTAATATTTTGTAGAATTCTAGGGTACCTATTGATCTCCAGTCTTCCCCATAATGTTTTTCTTAATAGAGTATCAACATCATCCAACTGTTTGGAAACATGGGATTTCGAAAAATTGAAGGTTTTCTGAAGCTTGGATGGAACCGCTTTTGATAAGAAATGGTATCTTTAAGTGTTGATTTTCGAAGGATCTAGACGTATTTTTAAAAAAACGTGTCTAACACATTACTTATAACATTAAAAACTTGAAAAAAGAAAGAAAACAAATGTTTTTTGGAAAAAATGGATGTAACATGTTTCGAGATTAGATCTCATAATCATGCCAATGTTGCTGATGGATATTGCGACATAAACTACATGGACTCTATCTATATCATTCTAAAGTACATTGGCAAGTTCAGGAAACATATCCGATATACATACGTGTATATATATATATATATATATATATATATATATATATATATATATATATATATATATATAATTTTTTTTTATCTTGAACCATCAGAAAACGTGAAAAAGGAATGGAAAAGAAGAAATAGGGAAGGGAAAGAGGGGGAAATGATTCCATCCTAGTGCCTCCATTACCAAATACATTCATAAATCTCAATACTGTCTCCCGCTGGTTTGTCATCTGAAACCTTGAATGTGTTTCTCCCGCTTAATTTATCGCTTGTTCCGTCAGGAAAAGGTCCTATGTGTATGAGAATAAAAACGTATTTTATCCCCTGCCCTAAAAATAAAATATGAAACCCACGTACAGCCATTTTCCACTCGCAATGGAAATCTCTTTTAATTATTTTCCCCCAGAATTACTTAAGTCTGTAGAAATATTATCTTCCTCCTTTATTCCTATACATTTTAATGAATATCCTTATATGAATATAATATCCTTTCTATTTTAATAAAAGTTCTTTATTAATATTCAACTCTTACTTTAACGTTCATAATTACCTATTTCAACTTACCTAAATACTTACCAACAACTAATAACTTACCAAGGTGTTACCTATTTCTATTTTTGGACAGTTGCAATTTGAATCACTTTGATTCCTGGTACACGTTGAAAGTATATATATCCATTATCCCCCATATGCAGAATATCGGAAACGGGTATTTTAACCACAACGGAATGGCTACCTAATCCCGCACCTAGGCCCACACCTAATCCGCTATTTTGGGAAGTTTCCAATTTGAATCAAAACTAGTGCGCCTCTGTACTTTTAGGTAGCGTTGGAGGCACGATAAACGAATATATTCTTTTGATATATCTTATGCTCAGTATTATCTTCTACTGTACATATATCAATTGTATGCTATTCTTATAGAGTTTGTGCAAAGATGAGGAAAATACATAAATATGTTTTAATAAACGCTGACATTATTAATAAAAATGACTTCAAACTGTTAATTTCTAATCACACAAAATGTAATACTCATATCATTTATTTTTGATATAAGTATTATCGATTTTAAATAAAACCAAATCTATAAAATAACATCCATTGAATAAATATAAAGATATTAAACATTCATTGATTAAAAGTTTCTTGTAACATCTATACTATATGTTTGTTTTAATTAATGTTCCTTTGTCTTTGCCTCTACCTTTGATGGTCATTGGAGTTGTGCTGCGTTATACTCGGTACTTGCTTTA
The DNA here is from genome assembly GCA_911387785.2 of Aelia acuminata. Lineage (NCBI taxonomy): Eukaryota > Metazoa > Arthropoda > Insecta > Hemiptera > Pentatomidae > Aelia > Aelia acuminata. The sequence continues at coordinate 87,527,917 of OU426979.1, read as the reverse complement.
GAGACTGAAATAGGGCAACTATTTTTGTATCGTTGTCTTGCAACAATTTTGTATGTGTTTTTTACATATTTAGTTTGTTCCGGAGGTCAGTAAACTAAGGACAATTTAATAAAATGTGCCAGAGCTACATTGTTACATTTTTGGCATATGGGTGCCTCCAGACCTCTGGGAAGGTACCCATGAGGGAAAGTATGCCCGATCCTCCCAATTAATTAATTTGCATTTTTTATGTTTGGTAGAAATAAATAAAGTATCTAAAAATATATTTTATTAAAAATGGTTATAGATAGGTAATTCATCTATTTAAAATCTGAAAATATCATCAAAACATTGAATTTTGATAAAAGTTTTAATTTACCCTCTTATTTTTGATACTGAATTTATATGTAAAATAATTTTTTTTTAAAGATAATAGCGATTGAAATTGAAAAAAGGTGGCGTAAACACTCTATTAAATCATAATGCCTCTCAGGTATGGGGATCATATGTAAGGAATTATAGAAGACAGGTGAGAACGATACGAAATGGAGTTGAGGAGATTGAGAGAGTGGGGTGGGGGGGGGGGGGGGGGGGAGGGTTGGGTTTCGGAAACCCAGTTAATAGTAGAGAAAGAAGTGTACAATAATTTGTTGGTAGCCAAGAAAGTTTTGAAGAAGTTTGGAGTTGGCCCCTAAAGGAAGTTTGGGAGTGGCAATTATCCGATTCGACCTCTGTTATTGCCTCGATGTAACTTCACACATATTCAACCCTCCAGGAGGGACCCCGGGAATTGGTTCGCACACCGCTCCAACTTACAGAATTTCCTAGAGGTTGTGTAACGGTCTGTATACATATGTCACCAAATACAAACCCTTTCTAATATGTCTACGTCACTAATAGCGTACATATCCTGCGTTGCTGCGATCTCAGAAACAGAAAATTCTTCACCTCCTCGTTCCCTAAACAATAACTATGCTTAATTACATTTATGAAGAATTCATCTCTGTATACTTCTATTTGACCTTCAAACATCCAGTGTGCCTATATTCGTTACAATCGGAGTTTCCAGTAAATGATCTCCGTATAATAACATTTCCGAAGAACAGTTATTTATTATACAAGTGACGAAAGTAGACCATTTTACAACTCGAGTGAAACGTTTACCCACACGAGCGAGCGAGTGTGGTAATTTCACGAGAGTTGTAAATTCTACTTTTTTCACGAGTTTAATATTAAATTTTTTCTGTAATCGTGTAATACATGATCAGATCTAACCAGAATATGAACAAAATTAGGATGTTGTGAAGATTATGGTATGTTGTTGGTAGGTTATAAGCATGGTTTTCATGATTGTGAAGTAGTGCAGTTATAAACAAGTGCAGGTTATAAACAAGGAAGGTAATTATTATTATATTTAAATTTTAAAATATATTGATTATTTCCACCAATAATTCATTCACATTTCAATTTATTTTGTTAAAATAAATTCTTACAATGTTAAGAAACATTTAAAAGCATTTAATTTCCAACTTATTATTTTTTAATTTATACTTATTACTAATTAAGAAGGCAATTCACTTTTTCACTTGTGAAGAAAGTAATCACTTTCTTCACTCTATTGCAAAATGTTTCACTTTCTTCACTCATTTCAGTTTAGCAATGTTACCATTATTCAACGATTACAGAAAAATAATATTCTTAAACTTCAATTTGACCTATAAGCAACCAGTGGGCTCAAATTCGTTGAAATTGTTCTAGCCAGTAAAAAGTAAATAATTAACTCACTACACAAAAAATACTATGTGTCACTAACTTTCTTATGTTACTACAAGAACGAAATGTTTTTAATTTTTCGTGTGGGTAATTATTTTTCATAATGTTATATTAACTTTAAATATTCTATATTCGAAAAGAAAATATTGGCCTCGTTATTCTCTTAAAAAAAAATATATTTTTTTAATATTTAAAATGTATATATAGATGTTTATATGAAATATGTATTATATGCTTGAGATTATGTATGTACAGAAATATATTTATGTGTGTCTTTATTTAACTACCGACTTACAGAAGAAGGAAGATTAATCCGGGAAATAAGGGCATTTATAGTATTATGTAATACACTTTATATAAATCGAATCTTTCTCTCACTCAGCTTTTTCTTTTTGGATATAGAAGAAGTATTTTATATTTTTTTTTCCTTAATAGAGCGTCGCAAGAGGTGAAACGCTCAAGAGACCGGACTCATATTGATCTACTCTTATGGACCGGAAGAAGCGATGTTTGACTTTTTTTAAATATATTTTAATTATTTGCTATTAGTTCAAAAATATTTTCCCTTCCATTTATACCACTGTCGATACATTTTCTCCTAGTAACTTTAACCCGATTTCCGTTGTAGTTCTTCTTAAATTATACTGCGATTAAATCATTCTGAGTTTCTTTTGAATCAGACCTGGCGTTTCCCAGTATGTTCCCTTGTCATCCAGCAGTTATTCTGACAGAAGATACCTCCCCTTTCAAATAGAATATCACGCGGGTGTGGCTCATTTGGATGGTATTGTCGCAGTGCCTACCGTCCGGGGTATGGGTCTTCAGTATTCAACACCTGTAGGAACTCAAGCTTAGCTGCATCTGTGCATACATAAGCCAGTCAAGGTTTATCTTGTTATCTGCGACCAATATATTCCCCCTGAATTTGCTATATTGTTTGATTGTTTGTTACCAGCTATAATTAATCGTTTAACATAAGACAAAGTAATTTACTCATTACCTATTTTTTATTTTAAAAATTTATATATACCTATTTATTTATATTTATATATTTAGCATTTGCAAATACCCAATTTAAATGCAATGTAATATAATATACTTTTATTTACCAGTTTTTAGATGACATTAAAGCATAAAGCATTCAGCAAGCATTTATTAAACTCTCACATTAGTTTTTTTTTTCAATTACACACAATACTTAATTATGATGCCTGATAGGTATCATAATTTCAAATGGCAAAATGTTTTTAAAAAAGATTTACATTATTTGGTAATTATTCAGGTTTTCATAAGTTACATATCTTGTTTGTTGATTTTTTCTTGAGTACGCTTGGTTGGACATTAATGTATTTATAGGTGCGTAATAGTGACCTGTTTTTCTTTACGATAGGTTGATAAATAATCAAGTTTTTCAGTTTGATTTTTTTTAATTTAGGAAAGCCAACGTTTCGATCCCTACCTGTGGATCTTCATCTGGGCTCAAAATAAGATTAATATATGAGCATCTATGCTAGAAAATGATAATTAAATGTTTAATATCTAATTATTAATTATAGATAGTAACAAGAAGGAGTAACAGAATAATGGAAAACATATCCAACTGATGGTATGTTTACATGACATGGATACTTTACAAAACTGATAATTATATAACAACACTTGAGGGATCTAATCGTTGGCTTTCCTAAATAAAAATAAATCAAACTGAAATTCCTTATTATTTATCAACCTATCATAGAAAGATCATTTGAAGTCTTGAGCAATAAATACTCTAATGAATACATGAAAAAGTTTTTTTCGGAAGATGAAGAAATGATCAAAGGAACTAAGGTATTATTACTATTATCATTACTTTTAAAAAAGAAACATATTTGTTACTTTCAAACCAAAAGTAATAATGTAATACTCTTATATTTATATTTATTGAGATATTTATTCTTTTATATGAATCTTTTCGTTTGGCATATGATGCAGGGTTTGAATACGTATTCCTTTTATCTGGGATAGGGCCTCGTGTGTTCCACATCGGAAAATGAAGTGAAATGGAATAGTATAGAGGCCTCGAAAAACCTTTTAAGGGCAGAGGAGTGGTGCGAGGAGGATTCCAGCGGTGGTTTTAGAAACCATTACATTTATGGGGCGCCGCTGGCTAAGGTGATGCAGAAGAATGTTATTTTAATTAGGGATTCTTTAGAGTAATCAAGTCCCATGGATGGGGATGCAGGGAGGGGGTGAAGTGGCGGGGGGATAGGGCGGAGCTTTTAAAAGCAGTTTAAATCCATTGCGACGAACCGCAGAATGGCTCTAGATTAGGCAGCGGGATCGGCGCTGCTAAATGTGGCCCCGCCGCTATTGTTTGCCTCTTTCCTTCCATTAAAACCTGACTACGCAACGTAAACGCCGGCTTATCGCGCCTAAAACCCCAGAGGATCCGGCGGTTTCTTCGCCTCTATTAGTGGTGCCCTACCCCATCCGCAATCCTCCATATCCCTTTCTCGCCGCAAACAAAAGGGCTCAACTCTAAAGCGTTTGCGAGCGAATATGTGTGTGCGACCCTGGAAGTGAACAATTTACGAACGATCTTCAGTTAATAAATCACAGAGAGTGAGGAGATTAGAAGAATAATAGCTTTTGTTTATAATCGATATTAAAAAGGGGGGGAGTATGAATTAAAGAAGTCGGAGGATGAATAAAGGAACTCATTGAAATATATTTAATATGAGTTCTCTATGAATGTTACAAAATTTTATTTGAAAAAGATATAAAAACTTATTTAATTTTTCTTGAAGGTAGATAGCTGACTGTGGAAGTTAATGTAATGAAAGGGTTTGGGGATGCGGTCAAATAAAACAACACTATTTGTGTATTAACATATATTGTGCCGACGTTCACGACCCGACATTCAGGTCTTCATCGGGGCTAATCATTAACAAGATTACAACCAATGAAAGTATAAATGAAGAGAAAAAATGAAAAATAATAAATTATTATAGATCAAAAGAATATCAATAAGCCATCAATAATAGTAAATAGTAATAATAAAGAGTAACAATGAGATCCTGAAATAATAATTAATAGTGAAATCATGGAGATGTAAAAAATAGGAAAGTTATATAAATCAAAATATACGCATATAATATAATTATGAATAGCAATTTTACGTGGTTAAGGGATACAGAATTGGTAGTATGAGGAAGTGAATGGAAGAGTTAAAAATTAGAATTGAAATGTATAAAAGTCAATAGATGGATTAAGATTAATTTTTAGGTTAATATTTATGAAGATAATGGAATATTTTTACTTACCTTGAGACAATTCGTTTAACCAGCTTCGGATGATAAGGAATTGAGGAGTGAATGCTTCAGTATTTATTTAATTATTTATTAAAATTACTGTAATATTAATACCATAATCATTATAGTCTTATAAAACTGTTTTTAGTACTTACGCATTGTGAGTGAACTATTTTATAATGTAGAGGTCACGTGTGGTGTAGAGGTTAGCATAGTAACATACAAAACTAAAGGTCGCGTGTTGTTGTCCCGCGGTGGCTCTAGGTTTCCCTATGTCAGGGAATACAAGGTTTCCCTATGACGTTAAACTAACTAATCATTTTATAATGTGCTATGTTATTTTGTAGGCAATAGGTCGGTAAGGGTTTTTGCCTTTATCAAAACAATCTTAATGTTGATTGATCATTTAATGCATATACTTGTTAATTCCTTTCTGAACTACAAGTTATATAACAACTAAAAACTTAAAATTGTATTATTTTCTTTGGATTATTTATCCCAGATTCCCAATTAGTATTCATTATTCTATTGATGAGCTTCAATGCTTTTGAATCATTTCAACGAAAGTCTGTAGAAACTATTGGAGTCGGGTTAAGCTTTTGATTGTAATGCTGATTCTGAATTTGAGGAGTTTTTTTTTTTTTTTCCAGTATAGGTCATGTGGATTTAATCTCTTTCAAATTTGCTGTTAAATATAATTCACGAGCTCCAGTATCTTTCGGGAAAATCAAGTTATGGATAAGTAATGAATGCCTTGCTCAAGTAACCTTGTTGGGCCAACTCCCAAATCGCCTCGTGGTGTGCGTAGGATGTTGAATTTTGGAGAAAGTCCGCTGTGACTACATAAATGATTCGTGTTTTAATCAGTAGCTAGGAAGGAACAGTCTGCCTAAACGAGACGGGAGCCCTCGATTCGGCTCTCCATAACCTGGCAGAGCGGGATATGATTGTGTTGGGATCGTTCTGACCGCCAAGTGCTGGGAGCCTAAATATTTGAGGAGGGGTGGAGCACTATAGGCTACCCCCCCCCCTTCTCCTTCCTGTTTACCCCCCTCGTGTCTGCTCCGGATCACATTTCGCTCCATATTTGCTCTCGTCTCATGTCCACAATAAACTTTTTATCCGCCTCCCTAACCAATCTAAAATCGACCGTCACTCCTTTTTAGATTTTTCTTTTTGTATTTTTTATATCAGGAATAAGTAAATATACGGTGTTAAACGAATCGGCCTACCCTTCCCTCTACTAAGAAAAATATTGCTCTAGTGGGGACGAAAAAAATTCTGTGCCTGGCACATTGGACCCTCCACCATTGGCACGTGTTTGTTCTGTTCAGTGTAGGTAAATAAGGAAATGTCATGTATACTTCATATCTCTAATCAATTTTATATAATTTTGTTTAAATAGTAACAATTTTTCTGAGAATGAGGATATTCCAAACATTAATAAATTTGTATTCATTTAAAAGAAAAAATATTATAAAAAAAAGTTTACTTGACAAATATTTTAATTAAATCAATAACGAATTCTTAGAAAATTTAGAGGATAGGTTGTTCATTTATTAAATGTGAAATGAGAAATTCAATCCATATCCCCCACCTACTAAATAAGTGTAATACAAAGTTTTTATACATAATCTACATAATTAAAGATGAAATTTTGTTTGATTGTTTATTTTTGTTTGTTTGTTTGTTCTTTATAGAAATCCATACGGTTTGTCCTAAATTTTCCTAATTTCTCTCAGTGGTTCTTTTAATACCAGGTGCGAACAACTGCCAATATTAAAATTGCATAACTTCAGCTAATCTCTGGGTATATTCTTTATTGATATAAAAATCGTTTTGATCTCGCTTTACAATGGTTTTTACGAAATCGACCGTTTGATTCGATAAAAGTTTCACTTCATATATTTAAAAAATAAAATTCTCCGGTATATACAACTAGTTGTTTTTTAAATATTAATGTATTTAACCAAAACTTCGGTTGTTTTTTTCAATAAAGTTATTTATTAAGAAGAAATATTAAACCCATATCTTGGATAAATTACTTTAAAAAAACTAAAAATCATCGCCTAGTTAATTGGAGATATAGACTGTAAAAATTTCATCAAAATTGATTAACCGGAGGGGGGACTTTACTTAATAAATGTTGTATCATTTTCACGCGTTATTTTTATTTACTCAAAAACGGCTTTAACGATTTTGATCAAACTGGGCATTTGATGTATGTACATGCCAAAGATGTGATAGCCTTTTATTTAAATATATTCAGTTAAATAATTCATTGTAAAATCAACAATTTACTAATAAGAAAGATGAAGTTTCCTCTCATTACTAACGAAAAACAAATTATTACCTATTTTTGGTTAATCTCGTCTCATGTTATTATATAAATAATTAATTATAATAAATAAATGGTGGCATAGCTCATACTTACGCAAAACAAAATTTAAAGTAGAACGGAGGTTACAAAAATATTAGGTTTTGGTAAAATTAAGCACAAAATGAAATGATATAACCTATAAATGACAAAAATGTTACTGATGCATGATTTACTCAAATTTTTTTGCAGTTGCAACGTACTCACATATTGGTTGCACCCTTCGAACAAACACTGTGGCCGAATCATACCGGGAAATACATCAAGTTTCGCTAATATGAAATACATTGGAAATACACTACATTGCGCAACACAGTTATTTTAACTATATATATTTTATTAGCATTTAAAAATTATAAATAAAAATAATATCTTTCCTCTTCAGATAAAAAACCATGACATTCATATACAACTAAAATGTTGATTTAGTTGACACTCAAGAAGGAGAAAACGAAAATTATGCCTTGTTCGTTTTTCTCGCCAAAGAGGTTGTGGGCATTCTTCATACTGTCTGTTTAGTAAGGGCATTTAATTTTTTCCAGGATTTCACTAATGCAGTTAATTTTAATTAATTCCAAATAGAAATTAAGTATTTCTAGTTTCCGTAGGGCAAACCCTTGGTGGATTTTTATTTGTTTTATTTTTATCAAACTATATGGGAAATTTATTTATCAGGTGGCATTTAATTATTCACATCTGTACTTTAATTTATGATATTCTTATTTTGAGTTTCGTCTAGCCCCGGAAGAAACCTGTTAAGGATGATGTAGCATCTCGAATAATTCATTCCGTAACTGGAGTTTCCTTCAAAGTTATAATGCTGATTCATTGATTAATGAACCTTAAAAGCCTTATTAATAAACATTGCAACGCCTTGTATTTCATTACGTTTTGAAATGGTCTTTGAGACCTTGCGAAGAGATTATTCATCAGATTTCTTACCTTATTCCTCATTCATGAGCTCTGTCTTTAAGCATTAATATTAAGTTCAAGCTGTTGGAAAATTTATTTTTTTTATTAAAATCCCTTATAGATCGATTGTATGAAAAAATATTAACTGGCTTCAATCATTTTTTTTAATGTAGTTTAATTTTGATGAAACCATTCTGAGCACAAAAATGTCTTCGAACCATGCAACTAAATAAAAATGTTCGTTTTTTTAATGTTTCAAGACAATAGCGCATAGGCACTTTAAATTTAATGTACAAGACATTTAACTATAATTAAATTAATCTTATAAATAGTATATTTATAATTAATTATTAGCCTTGCTATAAATTAATATATTTAATTAATAATATACGTGAGTGTGCAAGCGTAAATTAATAATTTATGCGATCTATTATTCCATTTTGTATATTCACAGCACAAATATTAAAAAATGGAAGAATATGTTTCGTTTCTATTCTCAACAATACATTCTTCTGTACCTGCAGTCTTCTTAAAAAGGTATTATTCGATATACTTCGTCTCATTACTCTCGTTTTTCCTTGTATCATTTCTTTAATGATTAAAAAAAAAAAAAAAAACCCATACCGTACACTCACCGAAATTATTGATTAATCTTGTTCTCAATCTTTATTTTTATTGCTTATTTATTTATTACCAATTATATTCTTTGAAAGCATGCTTTCCAAGGTTTTACTCCTTCATACTAAAACAACCAACCAACCAACCGAAGTTATTATTTGGGTTCAATTTTAGTGCTTTTTTTTTTTTTTTTTTTTATGTAAGATCACTTCATTTATGACTTTCTCTGACCACGCTATTCGTTAAATGTTGTATTTTATAGGCTTTAAGTTTTTAATCTTTTTGATTATTCATGGTAGATTCTTCTATTGTATATTTTAGAACCGAGTATAGATAACTCTTTTTGATTTTCATTTCCATTTTTTGTCAAGACGCAGAAGATATGTTTTATTCCAATTTCAATCCTTATCCATTCTATATAAAGAATATATCACTGTGATGCCTGATTTCCCGTTTGGTATATTACCTCTGTATGTTCAGACTCAATTATGTAGTTAGTTTGGAACGATCCACTTAGTTGTAGTTTCTCAACCACTGCGCTCCGAAACTGGTTAAGATGAATATTCATAGTTTTAATTTGTAAGGGCTTCAATTAGAAAAGTTTGTTGATGTATCCCATAGGGGACCCATTATATTATATACATATTATATACAATGGTTAGTATATTATCACGAAAAAGTGTCGGAAAGAACTTTACAACTTATGTTGTGATGGATTTTTAATCAATTCGAATAGCTCTAAAAAACCTAAAAGACGACATCGGTAACCGACCAATAGAAAAGAAGAATCATGCACAGTAAAAAAATATTCATTAATCCTGAGTGGCACCAGCTTATAAGGAAAATTAAAACTCTAACACAAAACAGTTTTACAAATCAATATAATAACAATTTTGATGTTTCTTTCGATAATCGCAAAAACTAAAAAAATGAAATGCAAATAAAATGTTTTTTGTCTGAAAATCAGCTGTTAATATACAATCGGCCTTTTGCTGTATCAACGAAGGTATTCTGTTTTAAATATCATGGCTTTTTTAACGAATTCACATGACTTGTAAACAATTTTTATAAATAAAATCATATCCTAAAATAAACCGATAAGGGCTCGAAAGCCTTTTTCAGTAGCCCTAATACCAGATCAGAGGATCCCATTAAAAATATGAAAGGGTTGATTCAGCCACTGATGACTACTTTTCGGCACTTCTGGGAACGAGGATCTAAAAGATGAAGGATCCATTCCCGCAGAGGAGGATTACAAGAAGTGGCCCGTGTTGTTGTATACCTCGCTATATGCCTTGCTCTATATTCAGTAAGGATTTTATTATAAGCATTTGAGAGTATTCCTTAAAGAGCTTCCACTGGCTTTGCAATGCCTTCTTGAAATGCCTTTTTTCTTCTCAAGATGTTCCGCAAAAATATATTTTTGGAATTTGGTATATCTTATTTAGCGACATTAAGTATTTGTTTATGAGCATATATTGTATAACTACAACTTTCATTTTATTTTTTATTAAAAAGTTTTTATTGTTGATATCAAATATTTCTTTTCTTTTTAATATAAGTTTTTAACTAAATAATAATTAAAGGAATCATTTACGGAGTTTGCAAGATAAAAAGTGTGCTTTTCTTAGAAGTAGTCTAAAAATTAGAATACACACTATTAAAAAGAAACGAAGGACGCATCTCCCTAAAGGTGAGCATTGTTTACGCCTGATGCGAGACAATATCCCGAAAAATACTACTTTCTCAATTTTTATTAATCAATTTTAGTATTTGCAAAGATAACTTAACAAAATTATATGGTAGATATATAAATTCATGGCGCCATTCAATGAAAAGTTTAGAGAATTTTATGTTCATTATATTTACTTTGAAGATACAGATTTTATTTATTTTATTTTTTGTATAAATCGATAGTAGGGGTCGGGAGTAGTGTTAACCCACACATTACTAATATTTCTGAAGTGTAAAATTTTCTTTGCCTTCAATTTACAGTAGATACTGTAGCACGGAAAAAAGTATTAAAAATTGTATTTTTATCAATAAAAATCTATAAAGAATTATTTTATCTCATTTTTAGGGCATAGTTAGGGCATTAAAGATAAGATTGCATTAATATTTTCAGAGACAGATAATAAGTAATGTTGTCGAGACCTTTATTTTTCAAAAAATGCAAACACTTTAAAGGCAGAAAAAGATAAATTAAGGTTCAACTCTAACTCCATTACTAGAAGAAACTTTTCGTAACTAGAAAGCCGAAAGCAATTTGAAAAAAAAAAATTAACTTTTCCTACTATTTGAAAAATTGATCTACAGAAGACTTGTTGACATTTTGACAGACCAAAACTTAATACCTGATCATCAATTCGGTTTTCGCACATTCCATTCAACAACACATCAATTACACAGAGTTACTGACTTCATTGCTGAAGCACTAGAGCAAAAAATATATGCATCTGGTGTATTTTTGGATGTAGCTCAGGCATTCGACAAAGTCTGGCACCAGGGTCTTCTCTTTAAACTCAAGACCATATTACCGCACACTTACTACCTCATTCTTCAATCCTATCTTTTCGACAGATTTTTCTCCGTTCGGCAGGGGTCGGGAGCTTCATCAATTCGTCCAGTCCTAGCGGGAGTACCTCAGGGTTCAATACTGGCTCCTCTTCTCTACATTATATACACACACGACATACCCGTAAGCAATGATACACTGACCGCTACTTATGCTGACGATACTACAATCCTCACTAAACATCAAGATCCTATTCATGCCTCACTAACTTTACAACAACATCTACATAAAGTAAACGACTGGTGTAAATTATGGAAAATTCGGCTAAATCATGAAAAATCTAAACACATAACGTTCACTCTTCGAAAAAATACCTGCCCTCCAATTTATATCGACAATGTCCAAATTTCTCAAACTGACACCGTACATTACCTTGGTCTTACTCTTGACAGAAGGATGACCTGGGGCCCGCATGTTAAGATGAAACGAAAAACACTTAACAAACGACTCGCCCTACTTTACTCCCTTTTTTCTAAAACCTCAAAACTAGGACTACGACAAAAATTAAATACATATTTATACTTACTGAAACCAATATGGACTTACTCTTCACAGATATACGGTACAGCCAAAAAGACCCACTTACAAAGAATTCAGACCTTTCAATCAAAAATATTAAGACTCATAGTTAAAGCACCATGGTACGTGAACAACATTACAATACATACTGACTTACAAATGCAAACAGTAGACCAACATATAAAGACACTCTACAAACGTTTCCATACACATTTACACGGTCATTTCAATCAACTGATTAGAGGCATGGCAACAGCTGATATGCCCATACCTAGGAGATTAAAAAGGCGCTGGATGAGAGATCTCCTTCGTTAAAAATCCAGGTTACCTGAAACAAGCCAGGGAAGAGGTACCGCTGGGTGCTATTCTTCCCCATGCCTAACATGCCCTTATTCAAATTAGCACACCTCACATTTGCTGATTGTTGATGTTTATTGACAGGCGCAAATTAAAGTTATGAAGCCAAAAAAAAAAAAAAAAAAAAAAAAAACTTTTCCTACTTTATAAAAAAAAAAAAAAAAAAAAAAAAAAAAAACAATTTCTTTCTTTTATCTAAATTTGGATATAATATCTTTTCGTTGGTCTGGTGTGTGAACTTTTCGCTTGTGTTATGTATGTTGGTCCAATGGACGAAAGATATAATGTGTGATATCAAAAAGTAATGTTCAAATCCCTTCTTCCCCCTAAAGAATTCTTCATCATCTTTGAAGTAATAATTGCAAATAATAATTTCCTATAGTTGGTGTTTGATGTTTTGTTATGACCATCATTCACTAAAGGATAAACTTTAACAACATCCGTAATATGTTTGTTATCCCTTTACAAACAGTGTTCGGATGAGCTCATATTATAATTTGTGTAAAAATTGATGATTGGGACAGCCTTGTATTAAACCTAAGACTAAAACGTTTACTATGAAGTAAAACTATCTCTTCTGCTGCAAGAGCACTCCATTGCCGCAACACCCTGAAATTCTGATTATATCCATAGTGTAGACATTTGACTAACACATTATTTTGTGGGTTAACCTGCAGCCGACCACTTCATATGTGTAAAATATTTTAAAAATTATAAAACATAACAAACAAAAAAATAGTTTACCTTTCGGATTGGAGGCTAACTTTAAGTCGAGCGCAATTCTACTGTTTTTCTTGGGAGATATTCTGTAGGAATATCTGTTACCATGCTGAAAAGTTAGAAAGATATGAAGTGGGGAACAGGCGTGAAAATTCAATAAACTAGAGGATAACTTTAAATGGTTCTAGATACTCGAAAGGGGAGGTGTTCAGCAGGGGTTGCTACAAGATCATTGATGGGAGTATAACATCAAATCAAATCTAAAGGGATCGAGAATAACTTCCAGGGGGTGACTTGTGAGGGATCACTTTTTCACCATCCTCAGGGGTTCGTTAAGCGTCTTGTGGAAACCTTCATGTTGTCGATAAGAGTTCAAGCTTGGCGAGGCACCGGGATGTTGAACGTATTGGAATATCTACTGATGAAATATATTTAAATTGGATTCAATCTCTTAGCTACATCAACCTTCTAGAACTCTCCTAAGGGGAAACTTTGTGTAAATGCATTTGAAGATATATAGACTTTTTGAAGTCCATACCTTCGGAAAGAATATTTTCAGAATCATAAAACAGTTTCTATAAAAAAAAGTTTAAAAAAGTTTATGATGATAGTAGGAAGATGATAGGATACAAAGTTATTATAAAAATGAACTCTATAGAATACAAATTTAGAATTTATTCTAATGTCTAGGCTCGTCCACTAATTATGAAATGTGATAATGTACTGGGCTCATTAAATTGAGATCATTAATAAATGTAGATCACAGATATTTGACCGATAGTTCGAAACTTTGAACCTAAAAAAGTTAAGTTTATCTCCCCTCAATGCCGTTCGGAATGATACTTAAGTAAGACTTCCAAAAAAACATTCATGCAAGGCACCTTGATAAATATTTCTCTAAATTCACACGCTAAATCTAAATGCTTCATAACAAATTCCGTTTATATGTTTAGAGAAAACATTTCTATTTTTATTTAGAGGTCTGGAGGCATAAACCAACTCGTTGTGATGAGAGACACCAGGCCAACTCCAGAAAAGATAAGTAATTCGAATTAAAAATACTTTAACAATGAAATATAACCTGGTTAGGAAAACAATTAACAAACTTATGGATATTCTAAAAGAATCTATGAAGAACAAGGAGAACGAATAATTATCAAATATACTTAAAGTTCGACCTCAACCATTTCTTGTTTTTGAAGGTGAGACTTACGTACTTATTTATTTTGTATAATTTTCTCCCTTCATACTTTCTCCTTTAGCATTTTACAAGCTTTTTCTTACAGCATTTATACAGAATATAGCATTTTTATAAGTTTATTCTTCAAATGAAGAAATCTCTTCCAATGAGTTATCCTGTATTTTATTTTCCCAATGTTTCGCGTTTTTAGGCCATCTTCTGGAGTTATCTACTTAGTGAACTATCCTTTTAAAAGTCCACATTTTCATTAGAAGACCTTTAAAAATCCACAAAGAAATTATAGTCGATCAGTGACAGTGAAATAGTCCAAAACCATGAAAAATTGTTATTAAAAGTTGATCAAGTATAATAACAAAATGACACATATCCTTATATATATATATATATATATGTAAATCTCGTGTCCCGATGTTTAATATGTGTATTGTCGGAGGTAAACTCAGGAACTACTCAACCGACTTTAATGTAATTTGCCTTAATGTGTATAGTTTTGTCCAAATTAAAAGATAAGATAGTTTTTATCTTGATTATTGACCTCAATATTTCTTTTATTGCGGAATAATGCAAATACAGTAGGTCGTGTTTCGTTTTATTAACATAAGTCGATTTCATAATCTTTTTGTTGTTTGTCAGGGGTAAATTCAGAAAATACTCTACCGATTTTTATAAAATTTTGCTCATTGTCTATAATTTTGTTGTCTTAAAAGGCAGGGTGGTTATTTATCTCGATTATTGGCTTCAATAATTCTTTTATTGCAAATTAAATGCTTATTAAAATAGATTTGAGTGTGATTATTTGTAAGTTCTATAAATTTCCAACAGATGGCGGTGTATGTTTATTTATTGACACAACATTTCATTTTCTTTCGATATTTAGGATGGTTAAGCAGAAATTTACTTTTTTCCGGCTTGGACTAGAAAAAACGCGTATTTCCCATGGTTTCAACAAAAGACAGGTTAAACAAAATCATTGTGCACCCATTAATACTAAAGTAAATAGAAATTGTGAATTCTAATAATAAAAAAATGTACATCATTGTAGTAAAAAGTTATAAAATTAACGTTATCTATCTCATTTATTAAATTTAATTTATTCAAATTAAATGTTTATGTTTTGATAAGCAGCATGTAAAACATTCAGCATGGTTTGAAGTAGAACCTCAACAAGTAGACGTTATTTCATTTCACCATGTGTTATATTCTGAATTTAATTAATATGTATTATGGCAAAAAATTAATTTGGTACATTTTAGCTAACTGTCTATTGTGATTGTACTAAACTCTATTCCAATCATATTCTTTATTAGTTCCTTTTACATGTGTGTTATTTATATTTAATCTCGCCTCTGTTGAAATAGTCCAATACACGTTCTTTATCAAACAATTTTTAATTTGGCCTAAAGCTCTATTTTAGATCCCGTTGATTTTTAGATTAGCTGAAACCTTATCTTTATCATTGAATTTTGATTTTTACTGTATTAAAAAGAATAGGATATAATTAATTCAACTATTCATAGCTACTGAAGCACAGCAACGCGTGGCTGGGACTGCTCGTATTTTATATATAACAATTGTAAGTATAGACGAATGGTGATGGAATTTTAAAATGTACCATAGATAACCCCAGAAGATGGGCAAATTCGCCGATACGTTGGGAAAATGAAATGCAGGATGACCCATTGGAAAAGATTTATTCATTTAAAGAAAAACCTTATGCAACAGAAGCTCTTCCTCATCAAGGTAAAGGTGCAGCATATTCTTTTCATAGTATAATATTAACTAATGTCTCAATCAAAAGTAAAGGAAAATTAGATGTATTACTTTGATGATCTGCTTTTTGGCACGTCATCTGTTTAATTAAAAAATATACGCTTTTCCCCTCTGTGCAAATTAAGAATATTTGTGTTCATAAGTGTTTGTCCGAGTAGAACCTGTTAACGAAATTAGAAGGTGAATTCGAATCTAAACTTGTTCAACCTCGTTAAAGGGAGGATGAAACTGTATTATTTAAAGTCTCTCTAATACTGAAGTAAAATTAACCATTCGTACAATGATAGATTCAATTCGAACAAAAACAAAACAGGTGCAGCTCAGACAGGAGCAAGCTACAAGGAAAGTTAAGAAGGATATAGCGAAAAAGACGACGGCGATGTAAACAAAGAGCTCATATATGATAGGAGTTAGGAAATTAAAGGCTAAGAGAAGAGTAGAGACAGAGGAAGAGAACTAAGCCCACTATTGGAGCGGACTGTCCATAAAGTCCCCCTAAGCCCGGCTTACCTCCTCTCTTACATTTATATTTGTATTTATATTCCTCGCTAGTCTCTTCTAGATTAGAGTTTATCCCTACCCCTTCCTTCTTTTTTCTTGTCTTTTCTACTCAGAATTATTTTCCCTGGTGAGCTCCAACTTAGCTGAGTGTCATATTTGCGTATATCCATTTATGTGTTCAAGCTCAAGCTTCGTTTCACCGTAATTAAGTCCTGTTTCTGGAGAGGAAAAATGAAAAAAAATATAAAAAAAATTAGTGAAACTTCACTATTTTTGCTAATGAAGCGAAACCTAATTGAAATATCTAAAATATAATTAGTTAATGTAATTCAACGAATGTTCATATCAAAGCTGTGTTTTGAACCGTGCTTAGGGTTTTTAAAAAGTTAATCAATATATAAAGTACATGTGTTATATAACTGTAATAACTCAAATTATAGAGGTGTGCGAATATACTTACATTTTGAATATGCAATTTATATTATAAATTATACATTTTTGGAACATAAGTGTTCTTGCTGAAATAGCTTCACACAGTGTGGCCTCTATCATCGGCCCTTGCTTTGATTATGCTTCTCTTTAAAAGCCACATTTTTCTGAATGGTAATGGCATGCACCTGTGCAGATTCTAAAACTTTTGAACCATGAGTTGAGTATTTAAGAGTGATGATTTAATTTCCTTGTATATTATAGAGTAAAAGTAAAATACGGAGCGCACTATTGTTTTACATAAAAATAACAGAGGTTGGGATCCCAATGGGCTCTGTGTTTTATGATCTTGAAATTAAAATTAATGTCCACAATTACTCCTACATTTTGTGCATATTCTATATTCCACTATTTTTCTATAAAATGAATGAAGATCGAATCAAGTTTAACATCCCGCATTTCATTTTTGGGTATCATTGTGGGTACTCGATGGTATAGGAAGAAATTATAATTCTTATTAACTTTAATTTGAAGAAAAATTTATATTTTACTTCTTTTACGATAAGATTCTCAGGGACACGCATCTCGATTAGGCCAACTATCATTTGTAAGGGTTTATGTCGACTCGGATGAGCCGGGTTTAAACTAAGGCGGCTATTTTTGGTTCTGGTCTCTGCCAAGTTTAGGCTAATACCCAGTTAAAGTTTAGAGGCTCAAGTTTACTAGGAAACCCTGTGTAATTAAGGTTTAGTGCTAACGAAGAGGGACCACATCTTAGGAGTAGCTCCCTCTCTTATAATTGTGATTTATAATAACCCGGGCCCTTCTTATCTCGCTAATGGATGATAAATCGGGAGGAGCCTTTGCTAGTTATCAACTTCGGCGAGCCTTCGGTCATCCAACCCTTTGATAAAGTACATTGATTTATGCAGAACGGACGAGTCTTGGTAATTTATCAGTTGGGGAAGGTTGCCAAGTCTGTCGTCAGCCCCCGGTCCCCGTTCTATCGGCTAAAAGGAAATCATCCCACTTCCACTTCATGGAAGATAGAGAATTCGGTTTTAAATATTTATTGGATGGCTTAGAGTAATATGCTATTCATCTCTTTTTTCAATATATTTCTAAGTAATTGATAATAATTCAACAATCTAATTTGAATTACAACAAAACATCCATACTTTATTTTACGTTGTCGACGTTTTTATTTAATTTTCTTATTTTCCATCCTAGGGATCTTATAGCTTCAATTTAGTTCCCTCAGAATTCAAATTATGTCTAAAACTGAAGAACTCTATGGATAACATCAAAAACAACTATTAATTTAGCATTGGTTTTGTTATCCTCTTCCTTTTTAAGCCAAAGAATGTATCTTCCAGGATTTAGTTATTTTTTTGTGCAAGCAAACTAGATGGGACTTACATGGAAGTTTTATCAATTTTTAACCGCTGAAAAAAGATATAACCTGTCCCTTTTTCATATACAAGAGAGATACTCAACGACTCATGTGGTTAAATACGGGTGAAAAAAAAAAAAAAAAAAAATTATGGCTTAGCTTAATAATTTATTTGTTGTTTTTTTCTTTATCAACCAAAGCTACGAACTAGAGTGTTTTGTTTTTCTTACTAATATATTTATGAAACATTTAACATTTAAAAACGTTAATTATTATACAGTTTTGACATTTCACCTCTGCTAGCTGTTATAGAAGCAGTAATTAAGATTTATAGTAAGGCAGAAGTTACTTTATCTACATAATGGATAATAAATCAGGACTTAGCTTTTGTCAGTTATTAAGTTTACTAAGTTGCGAGTTGTTGGCCAAGAAAGGGTAGTGATATACAGGAGATTAGAGTGGTTTCGAACTTAAATCATTGTCTGGAGGCTCTGCCTCTAGAACTAACCCAATTTCTTATCAAAATTGTGGTCCTCTAGAGTAAGTGGGAAAATGTCCATAACTCTTTTATTTCATAAAATATTTATCCGAAAAATAATTTTTATCGATTAATTTTAAAAAGTTAGAAGAAACATTTTGTTGATGAATACATCATTATTATGTACCTAGTGTTCATCTTTATCGTATCATTAAAAAGATAACTTTGTTTCTGTAACATTATTACTTATTTTTATATTCCAAGTTTTACTTATACATTAATAATGATTTATTTATAGTAATGAAGTAACAAATTTTACTTTAATCTTTACATAAAATAAATAATTTATTTTTTGAAGAGAAAAGATTTGGCTCCGCCGGGAGTCGAACCCGGGTCTCCTGCGTTACATGCGAGGATGCTAACCGCTACACCACAGAGCTCGGCTCAAGGCAGAGCAAATCCTTCCTCTTCACTGATACCTACTCGAGGAAGGATTTGCTCTGCCTTTTGCTGAGCTCTGTGGTGTAGCGGTTATCATCCTCGCAGGTAACGCAGGACACCCGGGTTCGACTCCCGGCGGAGCCAAATCTTTTCTCTTCAAAAAATAAATTATTTAAAAATAATTTAAAATTGGTGGTGAGCCACAATTTAAGATTGGATTAATTTACATAAAATAATATTTCTTAAAAAAAATGTTGTATAAATTGATACTTTTGAGAATTGTTTTCAGAAAAATACAATAAACTTATTTTTCCCTTGGATAGTTATTATTTTTAAGCTATTTTCTGAAAATAAGTTTTGTGTTACATTTTTTTTAATTTGGGTCTCGTGGAAATAGTCCTGGGAAATAAGAAATAGGAACCTCTTTCTCTTCATGAAAAAAAGTTGGGGAGAAAGGAGATTCGATATTCTTGTGCCATATTGTGTCTTAATAATTGTAAAAAAAAATCCAGGAGGGAAAAAAAGTGTTTACTTTTCTATTTAATATGATTATAATTTTTTTCTCGAAATTTTATTAGGATGGAGTGCTATCAGTGGATAGTTTCTCTACATGACATTATTTTTCTGTTATCACATATACTTATAGTATTATTTGTAGGTACAGCAGTCAATTAAATATATATATAAGAAATATATTAGGCAGAGTTTTCTTGAAAATTTATTATTTAGAAATTATATAGCTCGTCAGCAGAAGATGATTACTCAAAATTTATCAAGCACACCGCTGGAATCATGATAACACCTAAAATGTCAGAATATAGTAATTAGAATATTAATAGTTTATTAGGTATAAGGTGCAAATCATTATCTATGTTCATCTATTTTATTCATATTATTTCGGAGGGAATGATAATGTCAACGCAGGCAGAAGGCTACTTTTGAGTTACATTTACAGTACTCCTAAATTCCCTAAATTTTTTAAAGGGAGTAAAAAATCTTTGGCTTTGCCGTCCGTCGGATAGGACATAAAACGGGAGTCCCGAGCCGATGCTGTGGGAGCGATGTCAGGTACTCGTTAAAGATCCCTTTCCTACTTATACCTGGATAATCAAAATTTAGGACTCCAACTATAATAGCATCGTCCGATTAGCCTTAGTAGAACATAGGGACGTTGAACAAACTAACAAAGACTATTTTCCCTAGTCGCTGTTTGTAGATACATCATTGATAATAAATTAGCAAAAGTATCTTCCTTTTTCACCATAAATATTTATTTACAACATAACATGTTTCCCCATTTTCAAAACATAATGCTTAAATAATTTCTCAATCGTATGTTAGATGGTCTTTTAATAAATATTACAATAATTATATCATTTTAATATGCTAAAATACACTGTTATTCATTTTATATACGTCAGCTCATACTTGTCCATTTCTGGATATGGACAATTATGATGTATTATTTATTAAAAGACCATTAATCATACGATTGAGAAATTATTTAAGTATTATGTTTTGAGAATGGGGAAACAGCCCCGAAACTTTAACATGTTATGTTGTAAATAAATATTTATGGTGAAAAAGGAAGATACTTTTGCTAATTTATTATCAATTATAATATAAATATCTTCCAACCAAATTCGAGAAGAAAATTAGAATAGTAGATACATCGTAAAATTGAGAATGAAGTTGAAAGAAGTTTTTTGAGTTATAACCATATTTTTGCCGATGTGCGATATTACTCTATAAGATATTACTTACTCCCTTTCATCGGTATGATATATGTTGTTTGTTTTTACTATTGCTATTAAATATTAATCAAAGTTTGCTCTAACATTCTTGCTCCTACAAATATTAATTACATAAAAACCCTTCGAGGATGAGTGCCTTACTACAAGCACTCGGAAGATTGGGCATTCAGCACACCCAAGGGGAGGGGCCGGACCAAGTTCTGCAACTGTAACTGCTGCAATTTGTTGCCGCTGGCTAATTGTGATTTATAATAACTCATTGCCGTTCCTTATCTCGGCGGTGATAAATCATGAAGGAGTGCTAAGCCTTTGTCAGTTATTGAGTTTGTCGGCCGAAGCGGGAGGCTAGTGGCGGGATTAGAGATGTCGGACCTTGATCATATTTCAGCCACTCAGTCTCGATTAGGTCCTTAGGATCCCTGCCCTCAAATCATGGCTCATTTAGATAGCACTAGGATCCGATTCCCTCTCCAGGCTCGGCTACAACCGGATCATGTTCGGAGGCCATCTTCTTCATTCGGATTTATTTAATGTAATTTATTTTAGTTTATGTAAATAATTTGTTTCTCCTTCTTTATTACTTCTGCGCCCTTTTTTTTTTCTCATAATTTTTCTAAAGGCCTTACTCAATGTAGTTATGAACGTCTGCCTGGGATATTTAAAGATTAAGATCTCGTTTAAATGTTCCCGTCACTTCAAAATAAAAAAAATATTCAGTTTTACAAGTTTAGTCTATATTTTACCGAAACCACTTTTTGCAGGTTTTTGATATTTTGCCGGGAACGACACACCAAAATATTAATTTTATTTTGATGGACAGGAGGTCGCTATCAATAATGGGCACACTGTAGAAAACTTATTTTGTCATTATCATCCGATATTTAGAAATTGTGAATTATTTACGCAATTTATTTTCCTAATAACTTTTTAGATTCTGTTTTAAACGAGTGATTTAAGTTGGCGAAGAAAAAATAAATTACACAAAGAACATTTGTTCATGAAATACCTCAGGAACATTTTTTTTTTTTATAACTGATAATCTTTATTCACACCTGTCAATAATAACATTAACAATCAGTGAATTTGATAGTTGTGAAATGATACATAGGCATGAGAGGCATGAGGGGGAGAATTACCCAGCGGCATCTCCTACTAGCTTGATTGGTGCTAGGATTGACGACTAGACGAGGAGGTCCCTCATCCAGCTCCTCTTCAGCCTTCTACGGGTATTGCCTGGCATGAGTTTTGTGGCCATGTTATTAATGAGTGAGTTGGGGTGTCCTTGTAATTTTTCGTGGAATCTTTTGTAGTGCGTTCGTATGTGTTCGTTGACAGTCGGCATGTGAAGTTCATTGTGTAATGTTATGTTGCTGACATACCAGGGTGCTTTTGTAATTGTTCTAAAAGTTTTAGCCTGAAAGATTTGAAGTTTGTTAATGTGAGTCTTTTTGGCGATGCCATATATCTGTGATGCGTAGGTCCAATTGGTTTCAGTAAGTAGGTGTAGGTGTTTAATTTCTGTCTAAGTTTTAGTTTAGACTGTTTTGAGAGGAGTGAATAGAGAATTTTTAGCCTTTGGTTCAATGTTTTCTTTTTTTTTTTAATATGTGGACCCCATGTCATTCTTCGGTCAAATGTTAGTCCTAGGTAGTTAACTGTGTCTGTCTGTGGAATTTGTATATTGTCGAGAAAGACTGGAGGACATGTTTCACGTCGAAGAGTAAAAGTTATGTGTAATGATTTGTCGTGATTTAGTCGGATTTTCCAGAGTTTAAACCAGTCATGTAATTTTGTCAAATAATGTTGGAGAGTCTGTGATGCGAGTGATGAATTTACGTGTCTTGTTAGGATTGCTGTGTCGTCCGCATATGTTGCTGTTAATATATCTGAGCTGCATGGAATGTCGTGAGTGTAAGTAACGTAGAGAAGTGGTGCGAGCGCTGAACCTTGGGGTACTCCTGCCAGGATAGGCTTAATAGAAGATAATTCTGGTTCGCAACGGACGGAGAAATATCTGTCAGAAAGAAAGGATTGTAGAATAAGATAGTAGGTAGGTGGAAGTATAGTCTTGAGTTTAAAGAAAAGACCCTGGTGCCAGACTCTGTCGAACGCCTGAGCGACATCCAGAAATACGCCAGTTGCATATAATTTATGCTCTAGTGCTGTGGATATGTAGTCTGTGACTCTGTGTAGTTGATGTATAGTTGAGTGGTGTGTCCTGAATCCAAATTGATGATCTGGTATTGTTTGCGTGTTTGTTAGTACATCAAACAGTCTTTGGTACAATAAGCTTTCAAAAATTTTGGAACAGACTGGAAGTAAGCTAATAGGTCGGTATGATGAGGGCAAGTTCTTGTCTTTGTTAGGCTTGTGTATCATTGTTATATGTGAGTATTTCCATTGTAGTGGGAATTTAGTCGTCCTCAGTATCGCATTATATATTGTAGTCAGAAACACTAGAGCTTTCCTGGGCATTTGCTGGAGCACTTCGGCGTTAATTAAGTCATGTCCAGGGGCTTTCCTTTTAGGCAACTTTTTGATTTTTTCAGCGACTTGGGCAGGTGTGAAGGAAGGAGGAGGTAGTGTCAATTGTAAGGGTGTTTCTAAAGTGGTGAGTACGTTAGCATCGTGTTCGTGATTTATAAATTCTGTGTGTGGTTTGAAAACTGATGAAAGATATTCGGCGAAGAGCTCAGATTTTTCTCCGTCGGTCACGACCCAAGAATCATCCTCTCCTCGAAGAGAGGTGCCGGCACTTCACGATGCTTCGTAATATTCTTGGTATGTCTCCACAAGCTCCCATCGTCAGTCGAAAGATTCGTTATGTAGTTGTCGTAAGTTGTTTGTTTGAATTTAGAAATCTGTCGTTTGAGTTCGTTATTTATTCTGTTGTATGATCGTTTATCAGATGGAACAGTCTGCCATGTTTTCCGAGCTCTTCTCTTGGCTCTGATCAAATCCCTTATGTATTGGGGATAAATCGGTAGATTTTCAGATTTTCTAAGTTTGGGTACAGAAGAAGTCCATGCTGCTTTTTGTAAGTTCTGCGTAAAATATTCTACAGCCTCCTCGAGTTCTTTTTCATTCTTAATGGAGAGAGGAACTGTTAGTGCAGTGTTTAAGAAATTCCTGTACGCATCCCAATCTATTCTACCGGTTATTAAAGATGGTTTTTTCGATGCTGCGCAGGGCTCGTCAAGTAATACCAAATGCACAAGGGAATGATCAGAGCAAAGATCTGAGCTCGTGCTTACACTGTGTGGGGTTGTTCGAAGTCCTTTAGTGATGAAAAAATCTAGTAAGTCTGGTGTTTTCCGTCTAGAAGTTGGCCAGTAAGTTGGCGTATGTGGTGATATCGTGTCTAATGAAAGCTCATGGAGAACTGACTTTAGACTTCTTCCTCGGGGGGTCGAAAGTCTTGACCCCCAAGATTGGTCTTTGGCGTTATAATCTCCTCCTGCAATAAAACATCTACCAAGACATTTAAAGAAATCACTAAACATCGTGGGCGTCAGCACATACCTGGGAGGACAGTAAACTGCTGCAAAAGTAATATGGTGGTGTTGTGTGTAAAGTGTGATAGCTGTCGCTTGTATGTCTGGTATTATTGGAATTGGTAAATAATTATGTTTTAGTGTTAATTTGACGAGTATAGCAGTGCCTCCGTGTGCTGTTCCGTCTGGATGGTCAGTTCTGTAGATTTTGTAGCCCTGTATGTAAAATTTTGATTGTGGTGTTAGATGTGTTTCTGTTATTAGTGCAATGTCAATGCGTTTTTCGTGTAAGTATATGTCTAGTTCGGTCCTGTGCTGAGTCAGTCCGTTTGCGTTCCATAGTATGACTAAGGGCAAGTGTTACATGAGATAGTTGTTGTAGAAGGCCAAAAGGGGATTTATGAGGTTATTCAACCCGTTAATTAAATTTATAATTTGGTCAGAGGAGTTTTCAGACGGAGGGGCCGACGGGGTAATATTCCTACTCATACCTGTACATTTTTGACGTAGTCCTGATGCAGGTTGATGTCTCTGTTGCTCCAGCCCCGGTGTTTGTTGAGGCGGATGATGCTGTTGCGGCTGAGGGAGGTGCGGAAACTCACTGATGGTTGGTGGTGGTGGTGGGGCTTGCACTTTTGGTGGTCTCTGAAGAATATCATGAGCCCGGCGGATTTTCCGGAGCTCTTTCAGAATTTCGCACCCTCTGTAATTGGCTGGGTGTGGACCTCGACAGTTGGCACAAGTTGCAGCGGTGTCTCTTGTTTTGGTGCAGGATGTGCTTTCATGGCCCATACCACACCTTACGCACTTGGGCGGATGATTACAATATGTTTTGGTGTGGCCATACTGCTGACAACGTAGGCATTGAGGGATCATCCGTTTCTTCCGGGGTTCTTCGATCTTCACGTGAGTGTAATATAAAAACTCTATGTCAAAAATTTTTTCGTTGAAGGATGCCTTAGAAACATCAACGAAAAACATTGGCAACGGTGTTTTAAACCTGGAAATAACATTTACAACATTTGTTGCCTCGTAACCATGGTTAGCGAGCTCTTGTTTTATAGTTTCAGCTGGAGTAGCATGATGTAGGTTTTTTATAACAACCCGAGGGCATTTATCTTCTTTAAGTTGGTAGGTGTGGAAGTCGGCACCCCCTCTTCTAAGACTTGCCACTAGCCTACGATATACTTCGGCATTTTCGGGATAGACGCTTACTCCTCTTATAGACGTTTTTAGCCTGAAGCTGTTAGGGCCCCCTTCTTTGTGAAGGTAGTTTACAAGAGCTGAATAGTCTTGAACATCATTCAAATGTATGGGCGGTGGCTTAATATTAACTAATTGGTTGTTTGATGGCTGTGGGTCACTATTTGAGCTTGATAAAGGAGCGTATCTATTGCTAGTAGTAACAGAATTACTAACCTTCATTTGCTTGCGTGGGTCTCTATCGGACGCTATTTGTCGCTTTCTACCTGATACAAGCTCCCAGGGAGTAGATTCGGGCTGATTTTCATTAGAATTGTCCATTTCAATTGCTAGATCACTCGATTCTAACGAGTCCGTCATTGTTCAGCGGGCGAACCCACTGCACTTAAATTTTCTCTCCCCTTTCTTTCACACTAGTTCAACTTACCAATAGGGAAAGAAAAACAAGTATTAACACACAATTTACATCATTAAAACATGTTAAAAAACTTTAAAAACATAGAGCAAAACAAAAACACGTCTATCACCATTAATCACCAACAGCTGTTTTTCCCTCAGGAACATTTATACTCGGTTTTTGGGCCATGAAGCAAACCTTATTATAACACTTCATTTATGATCATAGTTTTTAATAATAATAACTAAAAAAGGCTTAACAAACCCGATGGTTCGATACCGACAGCACTACTCGCTCTCTAAACACCTCCGTCCACCGACCGCCGATTCCTCGGCTTGCCCCTCCGACATTTCTCCTGTCGGCCCCATGCTTGATCATAAGTTTTAGAACGTCTAAATAAACATCAACCAAAATTTAAAAACAAATTATTGGGTAAACTAGAAGGTTATTATTCAGCATATACCCTTGAAATACATTGCACAAACAATATTGATTGCTTTTTATACAATAGCTGAAATAGTGTTGAAGAACTTATTCATGTATCATAAAGAATTCGAAGATAGGAAATGATTTAAGATGAGTGGTAGTGTACTTGTGTCTGGCAATTTTTAACACGGTAGTGAACTATTTATGTGCTACGGTTCATGACTGGTAATTATGTGGTGCTCAAATTAATTACTAAATTAATATGGAAACATGGCACATTGAAAATTAAGTGGTGTTTCATCCTAGTTCATCAATATTAGTTTTGTTCAATAATGAAATTCTAAACTACATGTGCTAATCGCGATATACATCCGAAGTTCTAGTTGAATCATCCGGCATTCATCGATGCTTAGTTGAGCTATAGATTGAAACAATTTAATAGAATGATTCCATACAGCAAACCATTCCTTTTAATTATTTATTTTTTTTTTTTCTCTTAAATCAAATAATTGTCTCCATGTTATATGTGCTCTTTCTTTTTCTTTTTTCACACGAATTAAAACTAATGTTCTTCTGTAATTAACAAACCCTATATTTTGTTTTGACATATTTTTAAATAATAGAAAAATAAATATATTTATTTATTCTTATCGTTGTGGTATTTAATTACGTTCGAAAGATATGTTTGAGGAAAGATACAACATTTGGATTTTTTTAAAGGTTCATAGAATGTTGAAACAAAATGTCATTTTCTCAAAAGATGTTTATCTACGTGTCCTTGCTCTGAGAGAGCGATGTGCATTTTAAATATTATTACCTATTAAATTATTATTTATATTTTAGTTAAGGGGGAAGCACTGTGCCTATCATAAAAACAAATTAGGAAAAATCCAAGTATGCCTAATTATCGTAGGGATCGGATTCGTTAGATTTTGTTAGTTTCTTAATTCTACTTACTGTTAATCTAAGTATGATATGCCTAAATTTATTTTTATTTATATACTTATAATCTCTGTTTGTTTCAGGTAATGGCGCTGTTATATCTCATTGTCCCTTGGTCCCACACTCTTCAAAGGTTAGACGATAAATGAATATTAAAGCGTAGTAATGTTTCTGAGCGTGTTACGCCATGTAATAGAATTTATCTAGATCCTCATTAATGTATAATTACAAAGTACAAGTATAAAATTACTTACATTACAGAAGACGAGCTGTATGCTCTAAATCTTTATTTGGAGATAAATGAATGGAACTTTTGGGCAGCATAAGCTTTCTTTGAATTCGCAAGAAGTAATTGTGTGTGTATATAAATATATATATATATATATATATATATATATATATATATAGGATTTAATCGACTCAGAATCGAAATAGTTATAATTGTTAAATCTTGATGCTTTTATTTTATTTTTTTGCTCAACCAACTTGTAAAACCTTTGACTTGTATCCGTAAGGTCATAGTTACCATTTCAAC
Organism: Aelia acuminata; assembly: GCA_911387785.2. NCBI lineage: Eukaryota > Metazoa > Arthropoda > Insecta > Hemiptera > Pentatomidae > Aelia > Aelia acuminata. Next base: position 87,499,830 of record OU426979.1, on the reverse strand, counting down.
CATGGCGTGAAACTCCATCCCTGATAACCAAATCGTAGTAACTCGTGTAATTATCCTAATGAGGTGTAAATCGCAAATAGTGTGAGATCGCTAATTTTATTTTAGAGGTTTAATGGATTATCTCGTAGCTGATTTGGAACATTGTTCCTTTACGCTAGCTAACGCTATCAGCGTGAATAGCCACTTCACTGAGCTAACCCTTCTCTCTTAACAACCGCTTCGCTTAACGCTTTACCTTTTCGATCGATAAATTTCCTTTTTATTTTATTTTCTTTTCGTTTAAACATCCTTGAGTTTTTAGCTCAAAGCGCCTTTAAAAAAATTCAGAATTTTAAGGTTAACCGCTTCGGAATGCTTGAGATGAGACCAAAAAAAAAAAATAATAAAATCACCCATCAAATAAATTGTTGTTGCTCTTTAAAAAAATATTAATATTATAGAATTAAATTTAAATATCTTTGAATTTGAATTTATCAAATTATTCTCGTTCTCTCTCTTTTACCTCATATGATTTCGTTAATTTATGCAATTAATTTAAATAAGTATTGTAATGACTCTCAGAAATGCCTTTGAAAAATGACGGTCGGAAAAATCCGAACAAAATATCACATAAATTCATTTAAAATAAACATAAAACAATTAACTTAATACAAATAACAAAACATGAAAAGTCCATGCGTGCATTTATATCTTGAGTCTCTTTTCTTATTTATCGAAAATACAAAGTAAGGGGTTTATTTCTTAGCATTAAATATTACATGTCGTTCATCAAATCAGGTTTAATAAACGGACTCAAAAAGAATGGAAATAAAATTATAAAAAACTCTGTAATACCTGGAGTATGGCATTGAATAAAAAAATAAGAATAAATTCCAATTAAATTAACCATGACAAGCTAAAAATGTATCTTTTCAGCGAACGAAAACCATTTAGTTTTACCAATTTACTCCTCTCTCGGCACACAATTGTCTTCATACTTCTCTCGAGAATTAAATAATTTTTCTCTTTAAATTACGATTTCCACCTCTGTTTGTATTGCAACAGACGTACAAGGAATGTTTTGATACGAAGAAAACCACTTTACGTGAGGAAGATAAATCGTGTCAGATTAGATGAAATGCCATCTCCTAGTGTATGAGACAAATGAAAGAAAAACAAACTTTAACGGTAACGTCACTATGGTTAAAAATACAACTTTCGTGTAACATGAATTTTTATTCGTTTTCAGGAGAAATTTTTTTTGGGCTTTGTAATTTCAATTAGACTTTTAAAGAAGATATATTGAACATTTGTATCCTATTCTTCGTTTTTTTTTTGTTTTCTCAAACTCAAACCGAAGAACTGTTCTGGTCATGTAGTGAGACGTTATCTGATTAATGAGTAATACGTAAGGCATTTTCTTTGAGAATGAAAGGCCTCCTCAAATGCTTATCTATTTAACCTTGCTAAAAGCAGTCTCTAGATTTTCATGTTTATGTACATAGCAAACCAAACATGTATATAATGGAGATTTTCTCTAAATCCATAATTATATTATGGATATTCTACCCGATAAGAATGAATCATAATTCTTAAAAGTTAATTTGATATATAGTTTCTAAAATTATTTTAGCCCAAGGATAATATTGTGGTGCATGTAACCAATCCTCTAATTAAATAAGATAAAAATTAAGTAGTCATTAAAATACAACAAACATTTTTAATTGTAAATACAACTAGTTTTAATTTTTTAGCGATTGGAAAACCTAGTTTATAGGTTAAAAGAAAGTAAGCTAGTACATCTATGTACGATTCTAGTTTATTCCAGAAACATTTCTTCCTATTTCGACACGTTAAACAAATACTTGGTCATTTTGAGATTAGTAACACATTTAAGTTTAGTAATCTTCTTTAAATTGATGTATTTATTTTATAGTAAATTGTTTATTTTATTTTTTTTTTAAACATCCAAGTAGGTATTACAGTCAGCATTTTTTTTAATAATTAATTTAATGATCCAGCCCAACCCTCTACATCGGGCGATGCACTATGACAAACGAAAATTATAAATATATACTTATGTATACAAAACAAATTGTTAGACTTTTACTCAAATGTCGACAAAATATCCTTACGTGACCGAATATAAAAGCGAACTGCTGTATCTAGAAGAGGCAATTGAATGATGGAGACCCGGGCGTTTAGGGTCAGAAACGACTGGGTGGATTTTGAATGAAATTCGGCCTACGTGAGGGGACTTGGGACGCGACCGTTGGCATGCACAGCCCTCTCTGTTTAGCTATTCTTTATTTCTTGTTTCTTTTATTTCTACTTCTCAACTTTTAAAACCCTCACTGCCCGTTTGCATAAACTCGTCGTTTCCTTGCCCTGCCGAGGACATGGAAAAACTTTGAGGAAACTCTTTCGGTTCATAATGGCAACTAGCTCCTGGAAGGGAGGATATTTCATTTATACCCTCAGTTTAATAAAATTCAATATATAGATGCACCCATACATTTATACAAATATTGTTTATTATAAATTCAATTTCCTCATGCCTGTAAATATAAAGTTACGAGTAAATTAACAACTTTTCACCAATAATCATTTAACTTACAATACTGACACTTCCTAGTACATCACCGAAGGCTTTGAAATAATTTTATATTTTAGTTCACAAAGCAAAATTAATTTAAAAGATATGGGATATTATAATTCCATCACATAGTTTAGTATTTATGATGATTAAATGTTGTTATTTTTTTTAATAAAATATTTACAATTTTTGTTTTTATTATTGTATTTTTTGGCCGGATTTGGTTCATATTTGATTATTATTTTCAAGGTACATTGTCCCATGATAAAGCTAATATTCCATCTATATTGTGTATCTACATGTTTGATCAGTTTTCCCTTTAATGTTTATGACATATTTATCTCTGCTTAGTGAATAACTAATACAGATCCCTCTTTTTATCAACGTATTTCCTTTTTGATTTAGCTAATCATTTATTATTTGGTTTTCAGTATCATATGTAACCTCCTGATTACTTCTTATGTGTGATTATATTTTATTTTTTTATAATTCCAAGTTTCCTCTTAAATATTCTCACCAATTTAAAAAAAATTATTATAACTATAATTTATTTACGTATAGTTAATGAACATTTTAACATTAATGAGTTCTTGATATTTCTACCATTTTTATTGTTATATAATCATTAGCTCATAAAGCTGTTATATTATGTTGTATCTATTTGTATAGTTTTCATTTCTAAAGATGACTAAAAGCATTGCATATAAGCATTACATTGAATTGTTGTCATAATTACGGGAAAGAGGATTAATTTCAAGATGAGCGGTTACGAATACTTTAAAGTGAGATTTATTGTTTGGTGTTTGTAGGGATGGAGTGGGGCAACCTACTGGGATGATATTTTTTTTTTAGTCCTACCCTTCTCGCCGTTTAGGCTATACGGGATTTCCCAGGGCAGAGGAGAGGGTGGGGGATTAATGCCGAGTATTATTAAATCCCCTGACTCCGGGTTTCGAACTGGCTGTCTACGTGGGAAGATACTGTCTGAGCTGCCGCACTTAAGTTTCCGAATTCGAATATGGCTTTGGCAGGATATAATTTCTCTCCCGTAAGGATCCTTTTCTACTCTCCTAAGGCTCACCCACTTCTACAAAGTGGGAACTCTTTATTGAAAAATTTAGAGGAAATTAAGGACCCCCGGCTGTTGAGCAAGACCAGAAATCTCGTAAAGCGAGTTCAAACCACCTCATCTGATTTTTTTTTTTTTTACCACTAAATAGATTCTATATCAAAACCTTGTGAAGACGACTACTTGTGACTTCTCTATATTTTCTCTTACCATTTGTGATTATATAAACGCAGTTTTTTAAATTAAAATATCGTTATCAAGAATTTCCTTTAAAATCTAGACTTTTATTAGATTCGCTCATTCGTGCATTAAGTTGTTAGCCTCCCTTGCGCTATGGAATCAAATTGTAACCTTAGCACTCAATCACGCGAACGGACATATTGTATAAATTAGAATTTTAAACTTACCTAATTGATCACGATAACGTAAGAATTATTAAGTTGTCGAATGGTACCCCTGTGTTACTGATTATATAAGTATAGGGTCCTTAATTCAGGGCCAATTCTACAGGATAACCTCGATGACATTTATATGATCTTAACCGTAAATCTAAAGAATCTTCTACTACAAGAAAGCTTTGATTTCACAATTTTCTTAGTTTTTGATTAATTATTATTTTGAGAATCTGCTCAAGAATATTTCGTTTGTTCAGCATATATTAATATGTACCCCTTAGCGTTCTACATTGCTTTTGTACCATGTATGCCATATTTATTATCAAAGTACACTTTATAATTCTAATATTTTTAATTATATTTATAATCTTTTTATTTAAATTTTTAGAAGTTGGTGTTTCAAGACCTTTTATTAGGTAGAATGAGTAAACTCATTTGGCACTGCGTCGCCCATTTCTCCCTAGATATTCTGCAACTTATTTCAGCTCCAGTATTTCTTTATTTGATGTCTGCTATTTTATTGTAGTTACGTTTCCCAATATTTCTCTCCTATGTGCATGTAGTGCTTTCTTATAATGGTGCATCCAGTCTTCTAAGGTTTTAATTTTTTTTTCATCACTCCTGATTCTTAATTTTCCAGACCAAAAGGACCCATACAAAGATTACAATAATCGATTTATATTTTTTGCACCAACTTCAGTACTCTTTGGGTGGCCTATAGCCGCTACAGCACTACACGAGTCTTATACAACGAGTGTATTTTTGAGTTTGGAATTTTTAATTGCATTAAAAAATGCCAATGATAACTGTATTATTTAATAATTTGTATAGTTGTATAATAATCTGATTTTTAGGAATCTGAAAAATTTAAATTATGGTATTCTTCAGAAGGATGTCAATACGCCCTGTACATATATATTTAAGCTAATTAGGTAAAGATTCAGATGTCATTTTATCCGTGGTTGTATTTGTGACAATATCAAAATAATTTTGTCTTCGACAATTATCTGGAATAAAATGAAACTAGGATATTGACATAGTATTAAACTCAATCATCACCTGTAAAAGAATACAAAGGAAACAAAACACATAATCTCATCGACTTATAGTTATCGACTTATCGAGTATATAGTTGAATATAATTGTTCTTATAATTTCTTTGTATTCCGTTTCTATGCGGCTTTGGATATTACGAAAACGCATATGCTGCATCGAGATTGGCTCGGACCGGGCGATAAAAACCAGGGAAATCAATATACTTTAAACCCCGAGAAGACTGTGTGAGGCATATATCAAGCAATATAATGGCGAGATATAAGGAAGTCTTAACTGCGGCAGGTAAAAATGGAATGTTCTAAATGGCCATCTAGCAGCAGTAAATCGTGAAAAGAGTAAATAATCCAGTGCCGGCTCAGAATTTAGATACTGTGACTTTGTCTAAGAATATATTCTTCACGATCACATATGTGTGTTAAACGCGGTACCCTAAAGAATGTTTTCCATGAACTTGTGAAATACATCTAATCAATAAATTAGAAGCAAATTAGACATGATTCCAGTATCACATGAAATATTGCAAGATTTAGAAGAGGTTGATAAAAAACTAAAAAGTTTTCTGTCGCTTAACTGATTACTTGAGTTAAAAAAAAAAATTCTTGACCCATTTTATAGAGAACATTTCAACAGTAAATAAGTAAACAAAACAAATGTTCCGAAGAATTTTTCTTTTGTTTGTAATAGTTGATGATCTCTTGTGATTTTCTTTTTTTTTTTATTGTTGGTTATTTAAAAGTTTGTTTATTCAATATATTTGTTCCATAACGTTTTGTTACGAAATAATTAATGAAATAAAGTTACAGAACAAAATCAAAATTATTACAACTAATGCCTTAAATCCTGAGAGAGAGTTGTAATCAATTTAACATTAGCGGAGCTTTGAGGTTAAGTTCTCATGGACTAATTGAATTCATTAGGTATTCCTGCTCCTGGCTCTGTTAGGCTGCTTCGTTATGTATGGGTCCGCGCGAGATTCCCTTGTCCTACCTCGGAGGCGTTCATTCCAAATCCGATCCGGATTGGGTTAGCAACTTGTAAATGAGGCAATAGCCAATCACAGCAAACTTGATTGGGAATAGAGCATAACTTTAGTCGCCAAGAGGTATTCCGTTGAAGTAAGAAGTAGCTTTGATTCGTTCGCCGCCACTTACTGAAATAACTTTAACTAATAATAAAAATTAGAAAAAATAAATAAAGATCGATGGAATTTTAAATATTTAAAAAAAAATAGGATCGATTAAGCAAACAAAAATCCTTTGATCCTTACCAAAATTCGGATAACAAACCTGAATTTACTGTTTTCGATTAGGAATCAATGTATAATTACAGAGATGTGGTTGACTTTGAACGAATTGCAGAGCTTTGTAGAAACAATGTTATCAATGTCAACCACAAATCCACACACAATAGATAATGAAGTGATAAATCAACTATCTATGTTTAAATAATCAATTTTTGTTTGTTTATTTGTTACCAACTGTGATGTCACGAACAAGCATCGAGATAAAATTTCCATTATCAGCTCTCCAATATTAATTCTAAATCAGAGAGCAACGATATCATCTTCTTTTCAGGCGTCTCGAAAAACTTATCAAGAATATTGGCGAGGATTAGAAAACAATACTATGGAATGGAAAAGCAGATTATCATGTAAGAAAAGTATCTGCAAGTGTATTAAAGATTGTTTCATGCGTTTTGAAATCTATAATACGATTGGATACGAAAACAATTTTATAAGTAGTTATGATATAACATTTTAATCAAGGATAGGTCTATTCTCATGTATAATTATTTATTTTTTATGGTTGATTTTTGCATTGTTTGTCAAGTATGTGATGTTAAGTAAATGGTGGTTATTTGTCATTATATATCTTCTTTGAGGATTTCAGATGATCCTTAGTAGTTATTATCTAATCGACAGAAAAAGTGGAACATTCCCTTCAGTGTTGTGTAATTACCACCGAGCTACAGATGTAGCAGGAGGGTCAGTTCCTCAGATTTCACGCACAATATGGGTATGGGAGGTTCTAGGATGGGTTTGGATATATCATTGTAAATTCATAAACAATGCCCCATACCAATGTTGTCTGTACGCCATTCTATCTGTGCAATTCTACAGCTATGAAATATGAGCCTCATCACGATATTTCATATTCTCTTACAATACTCGTACTCAGCATTGTGATGCTAGAAACAAAGCTACAATTTATAAGAAAAGAAATGAATTTGAAGTAAAGGGAAGAGCTGGGGGTGGGGATGCTATTGGAGGCTGAGGGGGTGTTTCCGAGGAAAGTTAATTGGAGTAAAACCCAGCGGGACTTCCTTCCAGTGCTTAATGCCTTTGCTTTTGGTTACTTTTCACGTCTTCAATCCCCGTGAAAACTGCCTCCCCTCTTAGCTCAGTTCTCTTCTACTGCCCACACACACGATTAGGACAAGATAGAGGAAGAAAGCTATCTTGGAATACGCCATTCTCAAAATTAGTCCGATTAGATGAAGATTTCATATAAATTATTTAACGGAGTGGATTCATTTTTATTTTTGTTTCATATAAATTTATTCAATATACAAGTTTGATTTTTCCTGTTTAGTTCGGCTCTTATGTGTGAGTATCAAATTACATCGAAGATAGTATATGAAAAAAAAACAATTATATCTAACAAATATTAAGTAACCCTGTATTGTTATCTGAGTGATATAAAAGCTACCTTCTTAGGGCTTTTCAAGAGTCAAATGCCTGAAGAGGGTATGTCTCCGACATAAGAAAGATATAGGAGAATATTAGATTTATTTTAATTTCAAAAGAAATCCTGGAAGACAATGCAGAGCGATAATCCAGTTGTTTTTATAGAATTTCTTCTTATAGGGTAAAGAATTATTGCAGATGTAAATTATCTCTAGATGCTAACAACCTAAAGGGTGATAGGATAGAATGAATTAAAAAATAATTATATAAAATAAAATTTTATTTCCTACTGGGAATATCTACAATTTTGTTTCTTACTATAAAAATAATTGTATTTTTACTGGAAATTTTATCCTCAATCTCTATTTTTATATCTTTATAATTTTGTTTCTGGCTAACTAGTTAAAATTCAAGAATATAGAGAGAATAAAGCTTCCATTATGAAATTTAATCAAAATATGTTTGTGGACTTTAGAGGGAAAGCGTCTAAGTTTGTAAGTAAGTAAAGTAAGTGTAAGTAAGTAAAGTAAGTGTAAGTAAGTAAAGTGTAAGTAAAAGAGATTTTCTTATTTCTTGATATACTAAACAAAGTCGGGTTTTTTTTTAGTTTAGGATTTAAGTAGTTTACCCATTTATAAATCAAGAACAGCTTGACTGATTTTCAAGAACATTGATTAAATTTTTAAAACCAGAAAAATACATTTCTTTTAGTGTCGCTATAGTGGAAGTAGGTTTAATTCCACATGGATATTATCTTTGATAGGTTTTAGTTGGTGCAGGGAGAATTATTTAATTTTTACTGATTTCAACGATTTTCGACTCAATGGTTTTTAACACAATTCTTATTTAAAAAAAAAAAGCCAACTGGTCAGAAAATCTGCTTATTTATCTTAATTATAATAATTAATTTTTTTACTACCTAAATCTAAGGAAGTAAGTATAAGTTACAAGGCTTCTAAGGTGGTAAAATGGCACTTTCTTTTCATTTTTTTTTTCTTTAACTTTTTATTCAAAGTATACTATCCAAGAAGAGTAAAAATTTAACACACTGCTTCATAAAACAGCAAAATTCATGACACAGCAAAACAAAAAACGATCGAATTCCATTATATTTCTATTACATTCAACGTTATATATATACTTTTTCTTTTCAATTTTTTTCAATAGAAAACATACACATATGATATACTTACCTACTGCACATATCTTTAATTTTGAAGAAACATTTTTGGGCACATTTTTTATTTCTTTTATTTTTTAAGTATCGTTGTGTCAAATCGTGAATAGAAAGTAGTTCATATCCCATTTCTAACATACCATATTTCATTATTCATACAAGGAAAGCCGTTTATTTGTATCAAAGGGAAATTTAAGGAAAACGCAAGAGGTGTCTGCTTAGCATAAAGGGCTTTGTGTATCAATATTCAGTGGAACATTCATTAACCGAATTTGAATAAACTCTAGATTAGGAGAGATCTACGGCTGCTCTTTACCCCAGCGCCCTGCCCTCAGAGTCCATCTATATTAGCCTTTTATTACCGCCTCAAATGTCCTCCTCTATTAGCTACTGAATTAAATTCTATTTTTATTATCTTCATTAAATAGAGAAGCCTAATCCTCATCATGTTCCATTATTTGGAGAAAATCCCTTCTCCTTTATATTGATCCACAGGTAATTGTGCCTGTGTCGGCTTCACATAATTCTATTTCCGTTCGTGGTTTTATGAAGGCATAAGATTTTGGATTTCAGATTTCTAGTTAAATTAGTTCTAGTTTTGATTGGGCTTTTTCCTAATTCTACAGGAAAGTAGGGGAGAGCGGAGTTGGTTGGCATAAGGGGTATGTTGGCCATCGGCTTATAGTTTCCGTCACACCTGTTAAGACTTAAGACCCCACCATTGTACCATGTCACCCGCTCGACCTCGGGAGTCTTGTCCTGAGTTTTCAATCCGATGCTAACAGTATAGCGAAGAGTGTGCTTCATTGATTGATTTTACGACATCTAAGTAAATTTTTATGTTTTCAGTAAATTTGGTTTAAAGGCATGGTAAAACATTTGACTCTGATTCTGTTCACATAGCCCCAAACTCCTTTGAAAAACCTAACCTTTCGATTAACCAGTTTCTTGTTTGATTGTTCTCCCCTGTTCTGGTAGCCATCTTTCATATGATCTCTCCTGTGGGGTTAGTTGGCTCTCTTCAACTTTTTTTTTGGCGCAATAGCAATTCACAAAAGCAAGGTAAACATAATCAAAGATGAAACTACCAATTGTCTTTAGTTCCAGCGAGGAAGATGAGAGCAATTTTTCTTATGCAAAAAATGACGACAGTCTAAACTTCTATCTTCTTCTATAGTCATTCTATTTTCCCTTAAAAACTGTTAAAAACCGATTCAAAATTATTATACCATTATAGTGCAGCTTTTAATACAATAATATGTGTCAGAAAGTACTTGAATGAGATGGCTAAACAACCCCACCTTCTAGGCCAACCTGCCCCACCTTGGGGGTTAATTGGCATACTCTGGATTGACGAATTCTTCAATTTTCTATGATCTTAGTATTAAATATTATGTGGTGAAAAAAATGCTTGTAGTACTCTAATACTTCGAGTTTACAGAGGTATCATCCATATTGGAATTATATTAACAGGAATGACTCAACAATCAAAAAAGTGAAAACTGTTGCCAACCAACCCCGCTCTCCCCTACAAAAACTGTTCCACTTATCAACAGCTCATTTGTTTAAATGTATGATTACACAAGTTAATAGCATGAATTATGATAGCTTTATATTATTTTTATAGAGTTTGAGCTACTGATTCTGAAGTATGGCTCTAGGGCGTGGCCTCTGCTTAGAGGCGGTAGGTATTTTTAGGTAACCATGATATCATCGAGCTCCCATGGCGTCTTGTTCAGTTTAAAAAGGCCCTGATTAGCTTCATTAGATTTATTTTTAATTTATTCATTAGATTAATTACCCTAGATTAATATCCCGCTCCCCACCTTCGCTCTTCAGATATAACTAAACCCACAAAAGGGTTTCAGTTAAGATCATGGCTTCCTATGAAGGGCGCCATACTAAACTGCTGAAGGCTGATAGACATCCAAGCCGCAGTACAGAACAAGTACCGAAATGTGCCTTTCAAAACTAAACAATTTAATTAAAGGTTAATTAGTACCTAATAAAATTTATTTGAAGTAATTAGTAAAGAATATATATATTTTGATTTAGGTAATGAATTATAAAGCTATACGGAGGTGGTTTAACCATGCTCTTTTATAATTTTAAATATTAATTAAGAGTACCTCTTGTTCGATTTAAGGATATGTACGCCTAGCGTTGATCGGAACCTGGTGTTGCAGAATAAACATTTACTTGCCACAACCGGACTCGAATATAAGTACGTACTTAACCCTTTAACCGGGCGGGACGTATATAGGCGTCCAACCTAAACACTACCGTGAACGGGCAGGACGTATGTATACGTCCTTGAAATATACGAAGCCTACCTTGAAATATACAGAGCCCATGACGCAACTTGCAACATCAAATGGGTTGAGGGGGCACATTTTTTTCATGACTATGTACTTTTGAGGATGGAGGTATATTTTTTATAGGGTCATGAATTTGTATTGGAAGCATTCAAATCAAGAACGAATGTTTTCAAATATGTGGCAAGGGGAAACTTTGAACAGGCCACTGCTTAATCTCAAGCAAACTACAATGTTATTAAATTTAATAACTAAAAAAACTGTAATGGAACCTTTGAATTTTATTTATGTAAGCTAGGGGAACACTTCCCCTCAAGTTACTTTCCCCAAAATGGGGGAAGTCGATAAACCCTTTCCAAAAAGCCGTTACAGATAATTGATTATTTATTGGGGTAATGTATGTTGTGCCCTGGAATGGGTGGGACTTATATTTTCGTACAACAGAGTGATTAGTCATCAATACATGTAACGACGTGAATTTATACATATATATTATATACACACACACACACACACACACACACACACACACATATATATATATATATATATATATATATATATATATATATACAATTTATAATATTTATAATAATAATATATTTAATATATATTTATATATATATTTTTTGTACTCTTTATAATAGGTTAAAGCTGTAAATTTATAATTTCTTAATTCGATACTTTTATATTTTTGTTGATATTTTTTTCTATTTGTTTGTCATTTTGTGTTTTCCTTTGTGGTTTATATATAAATAAATGAAAACGAATATATTTCATAGCCTTCCCATTTATTTTAAGCATAAATAAAAAAAATAATAATATGAAGTTACATTGCACCGGGCGGGAAGTATATCCACGTCCTAGTGAAAGAGCTCACGCCCGTTGTAGGATGCGTAATTTAAAAGGGAACTCCCCGGTTAAAGGGTTAAAATACATTATTGAGCAACATTGTATTATGTTTTGTTTTTTAAATATTTTATAGAGTTTATCGTTAGTTGAGAGCAGCGGTTACTTACCAATAAATATTTTAAGGAATGGAATGAAGAGTCGAGAACTGTATCGCATTGCTAAGAGGCGTTGTCGAGAATGGGATGTTGTTTGCCCCAAGCGCCAACTCCGCCCCTACTAAATAATTCCTCATGCACCAGTGCGCCTTCTCCTTATTTATTGCCCCTCTTTACATAATTATTAGGAAATGTAATAGAGGAGGGAAGCGCTCAAGCCTTCACCCTTTATAGTAATAGAGTTGATATTTGGAATTTTGTATTTTGGTGTCTCGATAGTTGTATGGATTTATAAAAAAATTAATGATATATATTAATCATGATCATAATTATACTTCAATTTGAAGGCACTATTTTAGGAGTATACTTATGAACCTCCTTATTTCAAACATATGTTTTTGAATTCCAATCTTTGAGCCATTTCCCCATTATTTTTTTAGTCAGTTTTTATTTTCTATAAACCTGAAAACGAATAAAGGGAAAAGCCTGGCCGTGGTGTTGGTAAAATCATATTCTTATAGCTGACCTCGAATCAGCTCTATCTTATACTCTTTCTTTTCTTTTTTTTCTTATTTATTCGCTCTCTGTGTAATAAACTCATTATAATCATTATACATTTATTTTTTTTGGTCCTCCCCTTCCTCGCCGTTTAGGTTATACGGGGTTTCCCGGGCCAGGGAAGAGGGTGGGGGGTTAATGCCGAGTAATATTCAATTTCCCGTGGCTCCTGGTTTTGAACTTGCTATTTTCTGGTTCTCAATCATATGTCCGGTTGTCCGTCGCGAACTAACCAACGTTTTATTTGGGTTATCCCGTCACCCAATCATTACAAATTATAAAGCGTACAATATGCGTGCCTATAAAACTCAAAAAACAAGAGACAAGGCACTATCTCGAAAGTTATATTGTTTTGTAGCCCTATATCCTCCTTCTATGGATAAGGTTTTCGTTTTTGTCAAAAGAGTGTAATATTGTAGATATAATATGGAATATTCTCCCTATTGCAACCACCTATAAATGACAAATTTAATTCCTGCGCCAAGAACCAGATAGCAGCCCTAGGCTATGGTCCATTCATAATGTTATCGTTCATTAATTCGGTGTGATGTTTGTTTTTTACAGCTGTTCTTTTTAATTTAAAGGAAATCATGTTTAAACATATTACTTAATTAGTTTTTGATTTTTAAAAACAAAATTATTCATTATTACATCTCTGCAATAACTAAATACACAACCGGCTGGATTCCTAAACCAATTAAGTTTCACTTAAGAAGTACGATTGATCATTTTATCAATTTATCATATGAAAGGAAATTTAATGTTAGAGAAGTGAAAATTTATATTCAATAAAAAATATTTAAAAATGGTAAAAAAGTATTCAGTTTACTAGAAAATGTAAAGGAATGAAATAGTGAAAAAGTAACAATGGTAACAGGTATTGAGGTATTGAGGTATAAATATTTATAAATAACAGTGAAAAGTTATTTAACCTTTAATTTTTTTTTAACATATGCTGTTAACGCGTATAGATAAATCTTTCTTTAAAAATTCTGTGTTTAAATAAGAAAACTTCAGGAAAATATTAGGCCTTGCTTGTTGTTTGACCCAGTTAGAACCTGGACAGTGTGGCGATATGCATTAGGTCTTAGTAATCGGTGTTACTGCACATAGTATCATGGTTGTCAACAAGAATACTATTAAATCTATACTTTCATCTAAGCCATTGAGATCCAGAACTGGTGCTCAAGGTAAGAGGATTGTAACTATTAATAAAGTTAAACTGCCTAAGCAGTCTATTGCTCAATTAACCAAAACCACTGCCCCAGGTAAAAAGGTTATAAGTATTAACAAATGTAAATTACCTACGCAGCCTGTTGTAGTGGCTAGCTCAAGCAAAGATAACGAATGGACTGAGGTTACCAGAAGAAAATCATTGCCAACTGTGCTAATTAGACAACATAGCTTCAAATCTGTGAACCCGTTTAGCGTCTTGAACGTCGACGAAGAAACCCAATGCCAAACTACGAAGCAGGAAGAGTCAATCACTTCCAAACCACCACCACCGATCTATGTTAAAGCCGTTATTAATTTCGCTCAGTTTTGTGACGATCTCATTAAAGAAGTAGGGGTCGAAAAATTTACACTAAAATCTAATCTAAACAATACCGTTGTTATGCCAATTGATTCAGATGCTTATAGGAAAACTGTCAAGTACTTAAAAGCAAAAAACGCCCAATTCCACACATATCAGCTGCAAGAAGATCGGCCTTTTCGAGTAGTCATAAAGCATAAAGCTGTGAGGTTATCAAACAGGAACTTGAAGAGGAAGGTTGTGCAGTTATCAAAGTTCATAAAACTCTTCATCCTAGAACGAAAATTCCATTGCCTATGTTTTATATTGACCTTAAAAAATTTTAAGTTGCGATAAAATATTTACACTTCAATATCTGTACCAAACAAGAATTACAGTAGAGGAACCTTTTCACAGAAATTTGTACAGTGTAAAAGGTGCCAATCATATGGGCATACGAAATCGTATTGTAACCTTAAGCCACGTTTCGTCAAATGTGGAGATCAACATCTTTCAATTAGCAATCCACAACCGACTCTTACCCCTGGTTATGTTAATTGGAAAAGGTTCAAGACCATATTGAATGGATCAATATCTTTAAACAATACATTGTGGACACCAGAAGATGTTTACGATGCTGTCCAATCCTTAACTCGCGCCATGGAACTCTTCCTCCGGTCCCCCAAAACAGAATATTGGGATTAATAGCACAAATCAGGTGGTTCCAGAGTTAATAAGGTATCTCTTACAACAGAAACGAAGAGCTCGGAAGAAATGGTAGCGGACGCGTTATCCTTCTGCTGCTATTAAATAGACTAACACAGGAATTTCGGAATGAATTAAAAATAGCAAAAAATTAAAATTTTAACAGTCTTCTAAGTAGTTTTGATAACAGTCAATATGGAGGATAACAAAACGGTTGTTGGACCATCAAGAAACATCCCATCCTATTCGGTATCCTGATGGCTCGTGGGCCAAGTCAGATGCACAGAAAGCTGAATTGTTTGCAAGTCACTTGGAAAACATATTTATTCCACACAGTGTATTTCAAGACTAACTGGGTGAAAGCTTAGTTGAGCATCAGCTACGAATTCCCTTGCAGATGTCTCCACCACCGAAACCTTTCCATCCTGACGAAATTATTAATCTTATCAATAGCTTACCTAACACAAAGTCACCCGGATATGACCTCATTACCAATCGTATTTTAAAAAACTTACCCTAAAAAAGCAATAATATTTTTGACTCAAATCAATCTTAAAATCCACACATTTCCCAATCTTATGGAAATACTCGGTTATTATAATGATTCACAAACCCAACAAGCCCGTAGATTGTGCAGATTCTTACCTTCCAATCAGTCTTTTACCTTCTTTATCCAAATTATTCGAAAAAATTCTTTTACGGCGTCTAAATTCTCTTAATCTCTTCGACGTTATTCCAAATATTCAATACGGGTTTAAACAAAATCATTCTACAATTCAACAATGTTATCGTTTAGTCGATTATATATCTTTCTCCTTAGAATCTAAATTTTATTGCCGGGGAGTCTTCTTAGACATGAGCCAAGCTTTCGACAGAATTTGGCATGACGGATTACTTAGTAAATTGAAATCATTTATACCATCAACCTACTTTCCAATACGGCAATCGTATCTAAAAGATAGATTTTAGTTAGTTTTATAGAAATTATAAAAATTGATAATGAATTTTCCGAAATAAAAAGAATACGAGCTGAAATGCCTCAGGGTAGTGTCTTGGGCCCGACATTATTTAATATATACTGGTCAGACATTCCCCAACATCCGGAAACCCTATTGGCTACATTCGCTGCTGACTCAGCTATCTTGACATCAAACAAAGATGCCACTAAAGCCTCACAAGTGCTCGAAGAACACCTAGACGAGGTAGTATGTTGGGCTCGAAGATGGAGGCTAAAAATGAATGAAGCCGATATGTCTCGTTTTCACTTAAGCACGACTCTTGCCCTCAGGTATTTTTTAACAACATTCTGATACCCACCTCTGATTCCAGTACGCTATCTCGGCCTTTACATGGACAAACGACTGACTTGGAAATACCATGTTAAACGCAAAAGAAAAGAACTGAACCAGCGGTATGGACTTCCTTCAAGGGTACTTGACAGACGATCAAAATTATCTGTGACAAACAAATTAACCGTTTACGAAGTACTTCTTAAACCACTTTGGACTTACGGTATTGAGCTCTGGGGAACAGCCAAAAAATCTAATATACGACTCATACAGTCATTACAATCTAAAATACTAAGAAAGATCGTAGATGCCCCCTTTTATGTCACCAATGAGACCTTACACACTGACCTTGACATTCCTTACGTCGAAGAAACAGCCATAGAGCGCTACTGTAACTTTCATGACAGACTTACTCTAAATTCCAACCCACTAACACAAGCTCTACAGGCTCCCACAAACCCTTATAAAATCCGTCAAGAAGTTTGTTGAGGCGTTGGCCAAGAGATTTTCTGCATTAAACAGTTATCTTACAGTTTTCTCTTAAATTTGTCAACTTATTCGATTTTGCTTTGTATTTCTTGTATTTCTGTTTGTTAATTCCTTTTGTTTGTGTGTGTTTGTTTTGTGTTTTGTGTTTGTTTTTTTGTGTTTAGTGTTTTTCATTCTTTCATATCATAAGTCATGTCAGCATATTTGCTTATTACGCAAGTAGATAGCAAATTTAATAAAAATGTCTCAAGTTAACATATGTAAATAAATACTTAAATATTTTTTTAATTTTTATTTCTTTTATTTCTATTTATTTATTATTATTATTTTATTTTTTTTGAAGTAGGCCATTGAGGGATTAAAAAAGACAGAACAAACGAGATAACTTGAATGGATATAAATCGAAAATGGATTGTATAAAGGGTTTTTATTCAATTTATGAATAAAAAGTTGGTTTAATGAATATATGAGCCTTTCATTTAACAGAATGAGTACGTCCAATTTCAACAGTTTTTTTTCAGGAAAGCACTTAACTATATTTCTCTTTATAAATATAGTAACTGTGATCCTGTGTGTCACAAAGTCCATAAAGCAATTACAGTTTTAAAATGTGACAACGAGTTTGATCCATAGCCAAAAAAATGTTAAAATAAGGATATGACAATTTTATGTGCATATATAGAAACTTTAAATGATGACAATTGGAAATGAAACTAGATATTTGATATCCGAAACGTTGGGATAATTAAATATAACATAAAAAATCTGGTGCGATACGCGCATCACACAACTTTCACTTACGAACTTACTTAGATCGGTGATGGAAATTGGATGAGGCCAAAAATAGGGGGTAGGTGCAGGACCCTCCCACCACCCACCGTCCTCCGCCCCTCGGCTAGACAGCAATTTCGTACCTCGAAAGCATACAAATTGCACGGAAACGGAGTCTTAGGCAGTATAAAAATTTCTAATTAAATCGAAATAGTAAAAAGGAGTAATTAAATCGAAATATTAATAAAATTTAAAAAAAAATAAATTAAAATCGAGCGTAGTCCTCGGCTCCAAGGGTAGAGGCTAAATATCGGTGATGGAAATTGGATGAGGCCAAAAATAGGGGGGTAGGTGCGGGAATAATATTAAAAATCGGTGTAACAGCTCTTACCCACCCCCTAAACCCTAATTTATGGCTTGAGTTATCATACCTCGAAAGCATACAAATTTAACGAGAGCGGAGTGTTAGGCAGTATAAAAATTGCCAATTAGATCGAAAGAGTAAAAAGGACTACTTGAATCTTAATAATAAAAAAAAAAAAAAAAAAAAAAAAAAATCGAGCGTAGCAACGGCTCTAAGGGTAGAAGCTAATTATCGGTGATGGAAATTGGATGAGGCCAAAAATAGGGGGTAGGTGCAGGAATCGACGTGTTTCGATAATATATAAACGCCAATCCTCAACTTCACACATTTTTCCACATTTAAGTATATACTTATATTTTTATATCTCCATAAGTTATAGAGTATCTGTATAGCAAAATTTGGTAGTTCTCAGCACTTTTCAATTCATTATTGCTAATTTATTTATGAAGGGAATAATTTCATCAACAGTCCAGTTTTTTTTACTGCTTGCTTGTTTTTTACTACGAATTGCTTTTTGCAAATACATCGTGAAGGTGAATCGATAGGTGTATTTACGTCTCTTATGCCTTTCTGGAAATCAAGAACGATTACTGTTCCTCTAAAATCGCTTTGTATTGTTTTCAAAAATTTATTATGGAAAAAAAGTTTCTAGACTAAAATATACCAATGTTTTTGGATGAAGGAAATTTTCACCTTTTGCTTCGTCCTTCTTGCATTTTGCGGCCAGCGGCAAACAATGATGGTTGAATGAACAATGAATATATGAACAATGAGCAATGATGGTTGAAGAGAAAACTTCAAAATAATTATAAATTTCATACCCAGGAGGTAGAAAATTGTAAGATTTTGACACCCAAGAGGTACAAACCAAACGGCCCGGCCCGATGGTGCTTACTGTTCAACATCAAGAAACCAAGTGCGCAAAAAAAAATGAAAAAAGAGGGCTGATCTCGGAATTCTAAACCCTTCCAAATGCCATCATGATGCCACTGATAACCCAATTGTTGGCCCAGCGAGTACTATCTCCAGTGACAGTTAAGGTGGCAAATTCAAATTGAAATGTAAATTTAAAAACCAAAAATAAAAAAAAGAATTATCTGTGATGGAATAAAATAAAATCAAAATACCGAACAGAATTAATAATATATTTCCATGAAAGGAGAGATCTAAATTATTATAAAAATACAAACATGAATGTAATAAATATTTAACGATTAAACGAACTCCAATTTTTTTTTTTTTTTATTTATTGTAACGTTAAATCGTTTAATAAGAAAAAAACATATGGTTTGGGGTCACCTGTGGTGTAGTGGTTAGCATAGAAATTCACTATGCTAAAGGTTGCGGGTTCGCGTCCCGTGGTGGCCCTAGGACTTTTTAATGGGGGTAAAAAATCCTTGTCTATGCCCTCCCTCGGATACGACGTAAAATGGTGCTCCCGAGCCTGTACGATGTCAGGTATTCATTAAAGAAAGATCCCTATCCTAATAATACATGGATAGACATGGACTCCCACTGTAGGATCGTCCGATTAGCCTTATTGGCATAAAGTGACGTTAAAACAAACTAACTAATGGTTTAAAATCCCTAACCTTTTGTTGAAATTAGCGATTGAAGCGGACCGTCAGAGCACGTGTTAGGGACTAGATTGTGGTAGTTCAATGCGTGGATTATTCAACGTGGGTCTGGACCATTCCAGACCATTCCTTTCACGACAATATATATAAGGAGCGAGTGACTGGACCAATCAGTCTTAGTCTTTGTCTTGACTGTGAAGCTCAAGCCATATGATTCTGTGCTGTAAAGTTATAATTTTTGTAACCTGCTCGAATTTTTATGTTGTGATAATTCGTTTAGCATTGTTATTGTTATATTTTCGTTTAATAAATATTTTTTAACCCACAGAAGTGTTACAGTATTACGAAAATAAATTAACATTGCAATTTTAATGTAAAGTTGCGATATTGGTATAATCGAAATTAAACTTAATCTTGCTTGTTTTATTTGGCTTGACTTTTAATTAAATGTATGGTTTCCCGAACACGATTTAATGTTCTAATATTTTGTCTGGAAGCGACATTTATTCCGTCCTCTGCCTGGACCATATATTAAATTTTATTGATTCTTCGTTCCATGATAATATTAAATTTATTATTATATTAAAAACTGTTTCTAATGGAAGTACCGTTTGAACGATGATTTAAAGCCCATTAAATATTTATTAATTTTTGTTGGGTATTCCTTGTTTTTGTTTCCTGTTAATAATGGATACTTATTTTTCTTTATTTTATTTTCTAATATGTTTCTTACGCTGCATCGGATTAACATAAGCGATCCGAGATCAGAGTACTAATGAATAGACGAAAAAAACCAACAAAGAACTAATGGCGGAGACTGGCATTTATTAATATTTGTTTGACTTACCCTACTATTGGTATTGGAAGGTGATTTAATATTTGCAGTTTGTTCTGATATCATTCGAGTCGAAAAGTAAAACCATGCAGTCGTACAGGTACCCCCTGTCCAACTAACGGCGCACAGTGGGCAAATATCCATTTTTAGGTGGACAAAATTATTTTTTTGTGTTGTTTCATGTTTTTGAGGTCACTGAGTAAGGAAAAAATCTTTAAAAATTCTGTGACCCATATTTTTTAGTATATCCAACAAACTAATGTTCTACACATACATAAATTTGGACATAATGGATAAAAATTGGGAAAACATTTTGTAAATCAATGAAACATTTCAATAGTAACTTTTTGCATTTATTATTTACATAAAAACAAAACATATATTCATTAAAAATACATAGGAAAACATAGGCTATATTACGGAAAATAATGAACAAAAATAGACTAACAACTTAAAGAAAAAAGTCATTTTATTGATCTGTTTTTTAATAATAACAAATATATACAATTTTAAAAACGAATTATTCATCAAACGTCGTCTGAATCAATACTGCTACATCCCTCACCATTTTCTTCTGACGAGTCAGTATCGTCAGCATCATTTTCTAATGACAGTTCTTGAAGTTCATCATACAGTAAACTACACTTCAATAGGCTAATTACATCAACATCAAACGGTTTGGTTGCTTTTTTACGCAAAGTTATCCTGTCCAACTGGCGACAATTGAGTCCGATGAAACTAAGAGCATCATAAGAAGATCTTTGTTAGCGGCCTCTTTAGAACATTTCCTTGTATTATGCTCTCGAAATCGACGGGAATCTTTGTTACGGGCCTCTTGTGCTTCTTCGCTCCTTAAAAAAAAACATGAGCTCTCCGATAACATTTTTCCCGCCTGTCACTGATTTTTTTAGCTTAATCTTTTATGGCGTCTTTAATTCTTTGTATATTTGTTATTTTATCTTCATCGTTATTTCCAAGTTTTAAAATGTAGATTAAGAGACAATTATTTCTATATTTTGACCCATATTTCAACCATTCAGTTACAAATTCTTTTCATGGAACGGTGAGCACGAAAACTGAATCCATCCTAAATTAGTAAATATTCTTCAAAACGCAAAATATCGCAAAAAAAAAAAAATGTGAATATGAAAAATATATGGTTTGAGTGAAATAATGATGAAATAATTAGCTTGGCACTCCTTGGCTCTCTGCAAGTAATTCTCCATTGAAATATGGAAATGTTCCATCTAATGATATTATTTATTATAGGTAAAACTATATCCATGTAGCAACCCCAATTAGTGAAATATTAATACTCACTTGTTTCTGTGGTATCCATTTCTCATGAAATTTAAAAAATCAAGTGAATTTTCTGGTCAAAAAATGGCAAGGTTATTACAAGAACAGCACTGCAATGAACACTGTGAAAAATATGCCGGTTGTTACAGACGGATTAAAAATCCTCTCCGGCGCTTGTTGACAATCCAAGAAAGTAAATATTTACATTTTCCCTTCTTCCAACTCAAACTAAACAATATTTATTGGGCGATTTATATAATCTTTTATATGAATTTTGTCCACCTAAAATCAGATTTTCGCCCACTGTGCGGCGAACGAACCCCCATTTGACTAATTATTCACTTATTCATTTTATTTAAAAAAATAATGCCACGTCTTTGCTCCTTCATTTTACTTTTTACTTTTTTCAAAAAATGCATGAATGTTTAATAAATTATTACACTGAAAATGTTTTTATATAATAGACAGATAAATTATTCATTTCTGTACCCTGGAAACAAGCATCATGCCCATTATTTATTAAATTGAATTCATAATGATTATCAAATTAAAAAAAAATGAACACAGCGTTTTGAACCTCTGAGAAAAAAAGTTGCGTCCATTTGTTTGTTATTATTCCTCTCACGTAACAACCATTGGTTTTTATTTTTTTCCTTTTTCATGTGGTTGTTTATGTTATGTTAATTAGTGCCATTAATTATGCAGTTTATGTGGTTAATTAATTATACATGTGAATAAAATTTTCATTGATGAGTCTGTTTGCCATAATGTTGACTAGTTCTGAAAACGAATAAATTAACATCTTAATTATTGAAGCTGTAATTGCTTTTTTAGTGTTTCGTTTGATTTGCTAAATTACTGTAGTATGGTTCGTTGATAATATGGTCAAGTATTGTTTACATTAGTGTTCATTATAGTTTCAAAGTTGGTTGTGTTTCGAATTGGACCGAGTTTATTTCCATATTTATATTTATAAAGTTCCATATTAAGCACTGACCCATCCTTCTCAAAACCGTTAACAGTATTGGCTACACCACCGATATATTACTTTATATCAATGTATATTATTATATTAACCCACATAAACCTTTATCATTCATTTGAATTGGGATACTGTATATAAATTTTGATCCGTCGTAATCTAGAACCTTAGCATTTTAGACTTAGAAATTGGTTACCTTCTTATTTCGTAACCCAGCGGCACTTTTCTACTTACCTGCGATCGGCTAAAAAATTGTGGGATGTTCTTCCTGCTCTTGTTACAGTACTCAGTACGTTACTAACAACGTACTGACGAATTCTCTAACTTTGAATATTGCAAAACTAATTGGGGGTTTAAAAAATAATATTTATTAGAAGACAATTATAATTTACAACGCCAAACAAACAATAAAAACTCAAATTATTAACAAAGTTACAAAAAGTAACGACTAGTAACATATAACCTAGTCCATTGCTTCTTATGTTTAGTCCGAAACAGAACATTCTGGAATGACGTTAATGACTATAGAAGAATTTTTTATATGCCAAATAGGAAATAAAAATTAAAAATGACAATCAAAATCACAGGGATCGACAAAGCCTGGCTAGCTGTATTATTTTTATAGGTGAGAGATAGTCAACTGTTAATCTTTACGATAGGTTAAATAATGATCAGGATTTTCAGCTTGAAAAAAAAAAAAATTATTTTCCAATTTTTATTGTTTGTTTGTTCATTTAACGTCCATTTTTATGCTACTAAGGCTAATCGGACGATGCTGCAGTGGGAGTCCTAAATTTTGCCTATCCAGGTATAATTAGGATAGGGATCTTTAACGAGTACCTGACATCGTACAGGCTCGGGACCTCCATTTTACGTCCTATCCGAGGGACGGCATAGCTAAGGATTTTTTACTCTTATTAAAAAATCCTAGGGCCACCGCTGGAATTGAACCCGTGATCTTTAGTATTGTAGGTTGCCATGCTAACCACAACACCACAGGTGACCCCCCAATTTTTATTTTCTTTTTTGAATTGTATTATTTTTAATATTTAAACAAAATTATATTCGCGACCTACTACTATGTTACTAAATAGTGATAGTCCATATGGTCTCCAATCGAATGTGGTTCGAAGACGTCAGGGTATATTCAGATAGGACATAAAGGAACGCGAAAGGGCGAAAAAGAAAATTTTGCGGGACTGGGGTAGACAATGCAGCAGGTGATTTAGTGCTGGGGCTGGGTCGTGAGCTAATGGTCCAAAACCTCCCTAAAAGTTTCCAGCCCGCGGTCCCTTCTCGTCCCTATCTACTCCACTCTAATGCCCACCTATGCACTAATGGCTCTCTTAGGGTCACTATTAGTACAGTTTAGTGCATATTTTGTGGTGAACTTTGCTCTAGTTTTTGCTTCATATTGTATAAAATAATTTCCTTTTTTTACCAAGTTGTAGTTAAATAGGACACTACCAAAATTATAAATGAAGAATTGACGTTTATTTATTTATTTTAATAGTTTTATAAGAAGAGAATAGATTGGCCTTGAACGGGAATCCCGGCCAAGGCCAACCTTTTCCCTTCTTATAAAAAATATTTAAAAATTATCATAAGAATTTTAATGTCATCACGACAGGAAAAATTTCTACATTAACCTCACCAAAATCGTTACCAATTCTACGATTATTAACTTATTATATATATGCTATATCTTGAAACCAAGAGAGACCTGTTGTTTTTTTTCCAACTTCGCAATGCATATTGAATATATTTTAAGGATCCTAAAATATAAAAATCACCGTCTACCTAAAATAATAGCGTTGGAAGGCATAAAAACAAAAAGCAATAGCTGGTTTAAAGAATGGGTAAAATTAGCGGATCTTCTAGGCTGTGAACTGGACAAGGATTTTAAATCGATAGAAAGATGGGAAAGACAAATGAATACGGTTATAAATGAAGCAAAAAGAAATTTTAGGCAGGAATTAGTGATATCTACGATGGGGGCAGAGTATCATCTAATGTATAAAACACTTGATTCAAACGTTAATTATGTAAACGATGATAACTCCATAGAAATAATTCAGACGGTGTTCAAGGCTAGAGGGGAGCTTTTTAACTTAAACTGCAAACCATGGCTGAAAGATATAGTATACACCTGCTCCATGTGCAATAGTAAGGAGGATGAAACCATGTTTCATTTTCTTGGAAGATGTCCGATTCTAAACTCATTCAGAAAAAAGTATTTAGGAAAAAGTATCTTAACAGAAGAAGAGGTTATAGAAATTTTAAATGGAAAATGTTGGAGGGCTTTATTTTTCTATATAAAGGAATCTTTAATTTATAGACAATTTCTGATAAACGAATTTAATTATAATGATTAATATCGAGTTTATTATGGTTTTGGTATACTCTGTAGTGTTAATTACATTATGATTATTAAAATTTTGGCTTTTTTATGTGAAAATTTTGTATGTTATATAAAAGGTAATTTTATTTGTTGTTACTTGTTTATAATTTATTAAATTCAAAGGTTTGCTATTTTAATTTGATAGACCAAAACAATAAAAAAAAAAATAAATAAATAAATAAAATAAAATAAAGGAAAAGATTATTGTAATTACTATTTTTGGCCATCAAGCTGATTCCCTGGCAGACGGCGTATCCATGCCAGAATTAGTGTTTTGTATAAAATGTAAAATTTAAAAAAAAGAAATTTTGTAAATAAAGCACATTTATCTATCTATCTATATATATATATATATACAGGGTGTTTCATGGTTAAATGACCAAACTGAAAATTTGAACCAAGGACCTCAAAACAAGAAAAAAATTTCCTATGAAGTTATGTCCGCAAACGCTTTGTTTAGGAGATAAATTTAGATAGAATACGAATATAACCTTGTCTCCCTAACTGTACATAAACTATGGACTTTAGGATTAATACTGTTTGGAATAGAACATCTATAACAAATAATAATAAGAATAGAACTATCTATAACATTTATTAGTGTACAATTATTAGTTTGTTAGTGTAGCGCTCATCGCACCAGATTTTTTATATTACTAAACAGATAAATATTTTGTACCTTTCTACAGTAATTTTTAACTGGCATTGAAGGCGAAGTAAATAGGTTTTTAGGATTTTTTTTAGTTTTTCCTTTTTCCTATGTATGAAAAATATATATTTCAACCTTTTAATATATTTTTTTTTCTTTTTTTTTTTTTACTATGACTAACGGAATAATGGATCACTGTTAATATTATAAAGTTCTAATATCTTTGCAAAAAAAAAAAAAGTATTGTTAGGTATTGTGAATTCATCACATTATTGGGGAAACAAAGTATATAAAACTGAATAATAATTTCATAATAACGAGAATATAAATAATGTAAAATACTATGTATGTAATCTCAAGGAGTTCTGTCTTTGCCCCCCTGTTGTTTTGAGATGATTTATTATAAAATACTGTAGGTTTGGATAGTAGAGGCCTGATTATTGTAACTCTATTTATCATAACTACATTCATAATGCGAACATACATTTCATTACAGGTCAAATAAATTTTTATACAAAAGAACAATAAATGCTCTTATTAAAAAAAAAAGTGCAAAGAAAGATCCGTTGCACATTTTTCCTTGTTAAGGCTATACGATGAATACGCAGCCATGTGTGATGAAGTATTATAGGACAGCCTCTTTATCCTAAGCTGTAGAATGATATCAGTCGGAAAAGATCCTATAAAGCTGCTCATTCTTATCCTATTTTACGTTTTATTCCTTATTCCATTATTCCTTTATTCTTTCTAGGCCAACATATTTTATTCAACCCTCTTTTATTTATATCCAGACTTACCAAATATACATTTTTCCGAACCGATAGAAAGATCTGTCCTCGCATCTTTTCATTAAAAAATTTGGACCACAGCCACTAATACATGAATTGATGTAACTATAAAATTTGATTTAAAAGTTTGTACTAGGTATTCCTGTTAACTACAGACATAATTGCGATTTTTGTAATTAAAACTCCCTTATAGAATTTCAGCACAAAGAGATAATTTACTTTTATTTGCTATTTTAGAGTATTAAATCTTTATTAATACGGACTATCTAGTTTGTAGAACATTTTTATGTATTTTTATTTTTTTTTTCTCCCCTTGTATTTCCATATTTGGTTATTATTTAGTAGTTTTTGTATGAATGTATTCTTAGATCACTTATACTAAATGCCCTACAGAGTGGCAGATTGTATTATTCCTTTTCAATAAAATAATTTATCTATTAAAAAAAAAAGATTGTAAAACTAGTTATATTAGGTTCTCCGCACTTTTTGTTGGCCGAAAAAATGCAAATCTTTATGGAATTATAGCCAGTTAACTCGCTAAATCAACATATAATTTTTATTGCTGAAAAATGGATACATAAATAAGACTTAAAATTGTATAAATTGTATATTTAGTTTTTGAAGGTTTTATGTAAATATGGATACAAAATACTAACAAACGATGAGGGGGGGGGGGGTGCACATTTCTATAGTAGTCTTATAGTACCTTATAGTAAGTCTATAGGAAATTTTTAATTAAAAACTATTGAAAAATTACTAAAACTGCAATTAGTTCAAAAGCGAGAGAAAAAGACAATATCTTCATTGGCACTTTTTGTTAGGAAATTTGATATGGCATTACCAATATTTTTTGTCGTTAATTATCCGGAGTCAATGTTTAGTATATAAATACTTAATATTGTAACGTGAAAAACAAAAAGATATTATTCAAAAGAGCCCAAGACTTTTTGTTGGAACAATTACCAACTGTTCAAGTACATGTTTGTGACCGTTCTAGTACATGGTACATGGTACATGCTCGTGACTGTTCGAGAACCTTCTGTGCTTGTCGGGAACCATCTAGAATGTTCTTATTCAGACTATATACAGGGTGTCCCCAAACGAAACGGCCAAACTTCAGGGATAGATAGAGGATCGAAAAACTAAGAAAAAAAGTCCTCTGGCATATTCCTTGTTTTCGAGAAAATCACAAAAAAACTAGAAATAGTTGTGCAAAAACAAGTTAAGGCCATGGAAGAGTGGATTTCCTTCCTTGAATGAATTTTAACAATAAATTTTATTCCAATACAATTATTGTATTTCAATCTTATACTAATAGGAAGGTAATTGAAGAAAAAAAACTTTTGTATTCAAATATTCATAGTCAAAAGAAAATTACCTATTTAAAGTACAGACCATTATGAACAAAAACTGAAGATTAAAAAAATTAAAAATTTAAATAATAAAAATTATTTTAATAATAAAAAAATTAAAAATTTAGAAAATAATTAAATATTCTTACTAGGAAAACATAAAGGTTTCAGTTTTTATACGGGACTACCTTAGTGAGAAAAAAAAAACAAAACAAAAAAAAATAAAACTGAAAATTTTAAAGATTTTACCTTCTTTAAAATTACATAGTTAATTTCTCACCAGCCTCTCGCTGCAATACAAGCATCAGATCGCGTACTCACAGATCGCATTGTTTTGCGGTGAGCTGGTTGCAAACCTGCCTATTATGCCATTATTACAAAGACAGACCCACACGTTTACAGAAAACTCATGCTGGTAGTGAAATTCTCTAACAGCGGTAGGATTTTCATGTGCCCCAAGTTGGTAGTTTGTTTGATGCCCGCACTTGTATGCCTGCATATGCCCGCACGTGTAAAAGTCGCTTCGTCCGCCAGATTCCTTTCGAGCTAAAGTTTATATCGTTTTGCAATTGTTCTTTGTACCAATTACAAAAATTTATTGGCGGGGAAAATCAGCGGGTATTAAATTTTGTACCTTTTGTACATGGTAAGCATGCTTGCGGTCAGCACTTAATATGCGCCAAATGGTTGCCATTGGTATGCCAAGAACTGAAGCAGCTCTCCGGACGCTTGTACCAGGGTTGGTATTGAAGTGCCGCAGTATCCTCTCCCTCCGCCTCAGGTCGGCCTCCATCGGAGCCTGCATACGGTTTCCACCACGATTATATGAGAAGGACCCAGTCTCTCGAAGCCTTCTGAAAGTGCTGGTAAAATCACCTCTGTGTGGGGTTTCTCGGTCAGGAAACCGTCTGCGATATTCCCGAACTGCCTGACGTGCATTGCCATCGCAGAATCCGTAGACGTAGACTATGTCCGCGTATTCAACGTTGGCAAATCTAGCCATATTTGTTGACTTCACTGCTAGCAACACCACTAATGTGAGAATGCGAGGCTGGATTCCCCGAAAAAAGGATTAAAAGGATAGTATAATGGCTAACATTTTAATTATTTCGTTTTAAGTTTAAACACTCAACCTAGATGTTTTATTGATAACGAAAGCGTGAGAATATTCATCTTTTCTAAATTTACTCCTCGTAAACTAAGAAATTAAGGTTACTCAAAAAGCCAGTATATTTTTGCAATTTAAATACATTATTGAAAAAAAAAATTGTGATTTTCTCGAAAAAGAAGCGAAAACGAGGCATATGCCAGAGGACTTTTTTTTCTTAGTCTTTCGATCCTCTATAGATCCCCGAAGTTTGTCCGTTTGGTTTGGGGACACCCGGTATAGATCCAAATACAAAACTCTATTGCTGAAACAAATACGGTGTGATCAAAAATATTTAAAACCACTTAAGTGTTCCAATATATATCCATTCGAATATTCAGCGATCCAATAAACAACTTTATTTATTAATTTACTCATAGCTAATTGTCGATTCAATTTATTAAATCATTAATCGTAAAAGCATAATTAAATTTAAATTCTATCCGTTAACTAAATGTAATTATTATTTTAAATTAGATTTTGTTTATTAAACATCAAATCGGATTTAATACACTTGTTCGTCATTTCATAAAATTAAATCGTAAAATAAAAGCTGGCGTGTTGCAGTTTTCCGTTAAAAAAAAAAAAAACATCTTGATTTTCGTAGGATCCGTACACATTTCTCTATAAAATTTTGTCTGCACTTCTAGTTGAGCCGTCAAAGTCAAAAAGTGAATTTTTCAGATATTTAATTTAATATTTAAATCAAAAATTCTGTTAAGTTAACTTTAAAACAATGATAGCTATTCCCCTTGTAAGGAATAGCAGCATACTTTCTCTAATATAAATTGTCAATAAAGAAAGTAAATTTTTGGTAATGTGATAGTTTTACGAAGCTTTAAGAAGGGATACATCCAACCAGTAAATAATCAGTCACAAAAATTTAATTCAGCTTTCTTCAGAGGTTTGCTAACCACGTGGAAAGTTAACCTATTTTGTTGTCTTAAAAAAATTATTGATTTTGACTTTGTAAATTATTATTTATGTGCAAAAAAGTGTTTATTTAATAATCTTAAGTGATAGTGATTGGACAGAACAAGGAAATTAGGAGGGCTTCAATGCCAGAGATGGGAGAGCCATCTGAACACGAGGTAAGTGAGATGGACTCTGATAACAGTAATAATGATCATGCCAGTGGTTCCTGGGAGCAAGTTACGGGTCGTAAAAGACCAATGCTTGCAAACAACGACCCAAGAAAACATATACGCCACTCAGAAGAAATCGAAACATCAAACAGGTTTGATGTTTTGAGACAAGTACAACCACCACCCTCGGATAATACACTAAATACAAGAATAACCTCCCAAAACGATAAAGTTCCACCTATTTTCATCAATGGAGTAGAAAACTTCCAAGCCCTAATTTTATTTTTAGAAAGGATAGCCGGCCCAAAAACTTTTAAAATAAAATCAACATTAAAAGGGGTCACTGTGTATCCACAGAACCCCGAAACTTATAGGAAACTAAACTCAGGCTTGCGGTCAGAAGGCGCGGATTTCCACACTTTTCAACTCCCAGAAGACAGATGCCCAAGAGTTGTCATAAAAAATCTGCACCACGCTACTCCTGTAAACACAATTAAAGAAGAGTTAAAGGAAATGGGCTACGAAGCTACCAATATTGTAAATGTTATTTCCCGTTTTAAGCATCCCCTGCCTATGTTTTTCGTGGATATCACCAAAGAAACGTTTCGAGAAGAAATATTTAATATTGAATATTAGTACTATTCGAGAATAAGGATAGAGGAACCACGTAAAAAGAGAGCGATTCCACAATGCATAAGGTGTCAACAATATGGACACACTAAGTCATATTGTAACCATCAACCAAGGTGTGTTCGATGTGGTGGTTTTCATGACTCCATTTCATGCACGAAAACGAGAGACACGCCGGCAAAATGCGCAAATTGTAATGGTCAGCACCCAGCTAACTATAAAGGCTGCCAAACATTGAAAAATCTCCGAGCTCAACGCAAATTAAGAAATCAACATAACATTGAAGAAGCCAGGCAAACTCAGGCACCACCACTACTCGAAGAGTTTCCACCTCTAAGGCAACACTCAAACCAAGTACAATCAGAGAACATCGCTGGATCTCAGGAACACAGAAGACAGAATACATCTGGCGCAGCATCTCAACATCACCGGCAAACTTGTACAGGTATGAGGAGAAACATTGCCCAGCCGCCTATTACGGTTGATAATGGCTCTAATGTATTATTAGTAGCAATTAACGAATTAAATAAACTCATCCAGCCCCTCTTCAATATCGTTCAACAGTTATCTCAGGTTACACAGGCCTTGTGCACCAACTATGGACCTTAATCACTTGACGGTTGGTTCCATGTCAATTCTCTTATGGAATGCTAACGGACTGAAACAGCACATTACGGAACTCGACTTGTATTTGCATGAAAAACGGATCGACATAGCACTCATCACCGAAACACATCTGACACCACGATCGAAAATCTACATTTCAGATTACACAATTTACAGGACTGACCACCCAGACAAAACCGCACATGGGGGAACAGCAATACTCATCAGAACCTCACTTAAACATAGCCCGATTGATTTGCCCATTAGTCCTGACATACAATCTACAGGAATCACTCTATACACTATGCACCACACCATAACATTTGCCTCAGTTTATTGTCCCCCTAGGTACAAGCTTACACCCACGATGTTTTCTGAGTTTTTCAAACGCCTCGGAAGATGTTTCATCGCAGGAGGCGACTATAACGCCAAGCATCAATGCTGGGGCTCAAGACTGAGTACACCAAGAGGTAGAAATCTCTGGTCCGCCATCCATCAACTATCATTAGACACTATGACTCCGAATTCACCGACTTATTGGCCCACCTCTAGACGCAAAACACCCGACTTACTTGATTTTTTCATTTCTAAAGGACTGAGAGCAGTACCATTTACAGTTAGTTCAACCTCTGATCTTTGCTCTGATCACTCCTCAGTGCACATGGTTCTCTTCGACAATCCCTCAGAGGCACAAAAAAGACCCAAGCTTATAACTGGTAATATAGATTGGGAGGCATACAGAAACTATTTGAACTCCACATTGTCTGTTCCAGGCTCGATCAAAACACAAGCAGACCTAGAGGAAGCTGTTGAAACTTTTACAAAAAGTATACAAGAAGCTGCGTGGTCTTCAACTGTGCCTAGGACTCAAAAAGTAATAAACTTGCCTCATTATCCTATGTACATTAGGGAGCTGATCAGAGAAAAGAGAAGAGCACGCAAAGTATGGCAGACTAACAGACTTCCTTCAGACAGACGAATTTTCAACAGACTAAATAACGAACTCAAGAGACAAATTCAAAAATTCAAAAGCAACAACTATGATAACTACATTAGCAACCTCTCGACTGACGATGGAAGTTTATGGAGGCACACCAGTAATCTCCTAAAGCATCGTGAGGTGTCAGCACCTCTTCGGAGAGAGGATGGCACCTGGGCTGTTTCAGACGAGGAAAGATCTGAACTCTTCGCTGACTATCTATCCTCTGTTTTTAAACCACATACAGACTTCATGAACACAGAACATGAGAACTTTATACAAAACATTTTAGACACGCCACTGCAGCTCACACCTCCACCACCTCCTTTCACACCATCACAAGTTGCACAAGAAATTAGACAGTTGCCGAAAAGAAAATCCCCTGGTCATGATCTGATAAACGCCGAGGCGCTCCAGCAAATGCCTAGGAAGGCTCTAGTGTTCCTTACTACAATTTTCAATAGCATTCTCAGGACCACTAAATTTCCGATACAATGGAAGTACTCTTACATAACAATGATAAAAAAGCCAGACAAAGACAGAAATAGTACTTCCTCATATAGACCAATAAGCCTGCTTCCATTATGCTCTAAATTATTCGAAAAATTATTATATCCACGACTATTAGATATACTGACAGACAGACAAATAATTCCTGACCATCAATTCGGCTTTCGAAAATTACACTCTACAACTCAACAACTACACAGGGTGACTGATTACGTATCGATAGCACTAGAGCGTAAATTATATGCAACTGGAGTATTTCTGGATGTCGCCCAAGCGTTCGACAAAGTCTGGCACCAGGGGCTTCTCTTCAAGCTCAAGAACGTACTCCCTCACACTTACTATCTCGTTCTACAGTCCTTTCTTTCCAACAGATATTTTTCAGTTAGGCATGGCTCAGGTCTCTCGTCTATTCGGCCAGCTCTTGCCGGTGTACCTCAGGGATCAATACTTGCTCCACTACTATATATCACATTCACTCACGACATACCCCAAACTGCTCACACTCTTACTGCCACTTACGCAGACGACACAGCTATCATTACTCGACACGAAAGTTCCACACAGGCTTCACTTAACCTACAACATCACCTACAAAAAATACAGGATTGGTGCAAACTTTGGAAGATTCAAATAAATCATCAAAAGTGCCAACACATCACGTTCACTTTAAGACTAGAAACATGCCCACCTGTTTACCTAGACAACATACCGATTCCTCAAACCGACAGAGTACAATATCTAGGACTGACATTTGATAGGAGAATGACATGGGGTCCACACGTCAAGAAAAAGCGGGAAACATTAAATCAAAGACTAAAATTATTGTACTCACTGTTTAGGCGACATTCCAAATTAAAAGCAAGACAAAAATTAAGAATCTACACATATCTTCTCAAGCCTCTTTGGACCTATGGATTACAAATATATGGCACTGCAAAACATATACATATAAATAGACTTCAAACTTTTCAGTCTAAAATCCTCCGACTGATTACTCAAGCCCCGTGGTACGTGAATAACAGCACATTACATTCTGACTTACACATACCGACTGTCAATGAACACATACGGACATACTACAAACGGTTCCACAAAAAATGAAGGGACACTCCAACCTCCTAATACAAGAAATGGCCACAACCCGCATGCCGGAAAACGCCAGAAGACGATTGAAAAGGGTCTGGATGAGGGACCTACTTACATAATATGTGAGTAAACTAATAGCCGCGTAAGGGTGCCGCTGGGTACTGCTTTACCTCATGCCTAACATGCCTTTTTATTTATTTTCTTATTATATTATTTTTGTTTCTTACCTCATGTTTATGCCAGATCATCTGCTGATTGTTGATTATTGTGATTAACAGGTGCGGATTTAAAAATAAAAGTGAAAAAAAAAAAAAAAAAAAGCTTTCTTCAGAAAACCTAGAGATTATAGTATCAATACCATGATTCAAGTATTAATACAATATTAAATCAGTGAAATATCCGAAAATTCACACGTTTATTAAATACTCATTCTAGCCAGTTTATTGGTACATTGTCGATTTTTAATTTTCAAAACAGGGCCGATAATTTAATATCCGTAATTCCTCTCGCATTTTCAAAACTAATCATATTTCAGCAATTAAAACTAATCCGATCGGCAATTATTTTTGATTAGATGCAAGGCAATCAAATTTCATCAGATGTTTCCAAACTTGATCAATTTGATTTACTCCTGTCAAAGGAAGAATGTTGATAATACTATTAAAACAGTATCTCGGTTAATTATTTTCATTCAATGGACACAATATTTCTGGAGAAATGAAAAAATATTGATAGTAAGTTTTTAAAAAAGTGATCCGAAATGAGTCAAGAAAAAAATTAAAAAATAAATATCATTTAAAAATCGATCCCCTATCAACTAACTGCTCCATAAATAGCCAAAATTTGTTTAAGACGTTAAGATATGTTCGCACTTTTTCTTCAATAGTTCGAAAGAACTAATGAGGCAAATTTTAATGTTATTAGCTGTGGACATTAGTTCGATACAAACCTTCGTTTTATCTTCATTTTCAAGTGTGCCTTGATATTCAAACAGGTATTATGTTTTTTTTTTTTTTTTTTTTTTTTTTTTTTTTATGCAGATATAACCAACCCTACCTTATTACGAAATGAAGTTGTAGTAGTGCCTTTAACCAACGGGCTTGATTACGATTAACATTAGAGCAGTAATGGGAGCCGAGGGACATTCTCCCTGTATTAGTAGGAGGAGAAGGAATTTAATCTAAGGAATAAGAGGCCAGGTATATTTTATTGGATGTTGTTTTATTCCTGACAATAATGTACTTTATACCGCCACCTCCGCTTTTTATTGTTTCTAGCGCCAATTTTCCTGACCTCTTTTTCGGCTCGGCTACGGACGAATGGTCTTCTAAATGGTCATTGTTTCAAGCGGGCTTAATCAAGTCGGAATGAGATTGGCTTTTTAAGCTCCCGTTGGTATAAAGTGGCTTGGGCGCTGATGGCGAGATGAATGTATCCTGTTAAAATTACTTCTTTTTGTATCTTCCTAATTAAAAAAAAAAATAATAAAGCGTACTTATCTATGAATTATTTCCGTATTAACTTAATAAGGAATGTTATTAATGAAAATATGTGAAAGAATTAATTGTATTAATATTCTTGTATTTTTTTTTTCTTTCATCCAAAATTCACTTTTAGAACAATAAGGATATATTTTTTGGGGCTGAAAAAAAACAAAAAAAAGAAAAAAAAATGGAAGAGATATTCGATGGATTTTATGAATTTTCTCGTACATGCCATTAATCCTGGTAATGAAGTGTTCTACCAAATTTAACTAAATTGTAACGTGAAACAAAACACAAAACCTATGGTTTATACTTGTTTTTGGAAGGAACTAACAGAACAAACTGTCATAGTACATGTTTGTGACTACGATGTTTGAGTAACTACTCTGGCCTAGAATCTTGGATACGGTTTTTCTTACGATTAAACATAAGAAGCGATTGACTGGAGAGTTACTATTGTTCTGAAGCTTATGTCATATGGTCATTTCTGTTTTACTTACTTTATTTTTTTAACCTGTTTAATTATTTTCGTTTTCATTGTAGCATTGTAAATTATTACTTTCGTTCAATAAAAATTGTTTAACTCTAATAGCTGTTACTATATTTAAAGATTCATTATTTCATTTATCCATTTTTTCTCGTTCCTGGAATGATGGAATAATGGAACAGATAAGGGTCTGGCCACACATGTCCGCACCGGATCCGCACTGTAGCAATAATACAGGTTATGTTCAGAATATTTTTAATTTAACCTACATATTACCTTTAGTTATGCCTAAAGGTCAGGCCACACATGTCAGACACAGGCCACTTTAGGCATAACTAAAGGTAATATGTAAGTTAAATTAAAAATATTCTGATCATAACCTATATTATTGCTACGCTACGGATCCGGTGCGGACATGTGTGGCCAGACCCTAATCTGTATAAAATTTAGTTCCATTTCTTCAGCTTATATATATTTTTGTTTTAGATTATTTTCTCTGTAAATATTGTAAAATATTTACGAATTGTAATTTAATTTGAATTAGCTATCCTGTAATACATTCACCTATTTTTTGCCGGCATTCCAGTTTTAGAACAACTAACTTGTTTTGTAAACTTTAGTGTATATACACATATACTATTGATATATAATGTTACAGATTATTCATGTTGGTTTTGAATTATTTTCTCTATAAATATTCGAAAATAATTTTAAAATATTGTCATATTTAAACAGCTATACTGTAATAAAAACAGTAATCTAATATTATAATACTGGACATGGTGAAGTGTCTGAACATTTAGAATATAAGAAAGTAATGAATTCGCAACAAGTGATAATTGAATGCAACATGAAAATTAATTAAATTATTATACTCTTCTATATGCCCAGTGTTCCGAAAATGGATTTTATGAAATATCTTTTATGATTTATTTATTTTTTAGTATATTAAAATCACAAAATTTAAACTTTTTAGACACATATCTGCTATTTGTGGCTATTTTAATTGAAATTAATCGGGCCTTTATTTGTTATTTGTCCCTTTCTTTTCCACAAGGTAACAGTGTTATTGAGGGAAATCATAAAGAAATTGAGGAGTATGAATGAATATATATATATATTTTATTATTCTCAATTAATATGAAATAAAAATTTAAATACACTATAAAGGTTAATTGTGCTATTCATGTTTACAATAAATTAAATTTCACAATTCCCTTACAAACATCCTGTAATGTCCACTCCAATATGTAAACATCGGTTCATAAGTCTTCTTTCTTTTTCTTTTTTCAGGCTTTTCAATCTTTTCCTCTGTTCAGACTCCAAATTAAGAAAAAGGAAACTTATTCAAAATGAGATGCCATCCCCTATCTCTCACCTGGCGCCTGTGCCGTCGTTCTTTTTTTTTTCAACACTTGACAGGAGCCAAGCATGTTTATGTTTATGATCAAATTTTGTTTTTTGAATAGGTTTTATTGTTAATGTAGAAATTTTTTGCAATACAACACCTTGGATGTTTTATTATCTTAAGAAATAAAAAGCAATTGATATGCACGTTTTTTAATAATTATGGATGAAAACTGGATATTTTAAAAATTTATTAAAAGGAATTTATATGTAAAAGTAATATTCATATACTAATAAGTAAGAGGCGTACAGTTAAACTTTAAAATTTGAGCAGACTTTTCATTTTTATTATATTTTTTTCCCTCTCAACTGTAAGAGAAGCCAAAAACTTACCTCCCCACTCCCCAGCATAAAGGAAGAAGTAAAATGCGGCCGAAAAATTTGAGCTAAAGTGGCTAAGACCATTTATCAATTTAGGTTGCCTGGCTGCCAAACCTCAAGGGCCCCAGCATGGACTAATCTATTGGCGCGCTATTTGATTTACGGGGAGTCGCTCCGGGGAAAGATTCCATTAATTTAAAAAAAGAAAGAGAAAAGATATAAGAAAATAGTAGAAGTAGTGAAGTCATTTTTTTAAGATCTGCATACTATATGATCTTACAAATATGGCTAACTAAATTATAATATTTCTATGTTTTTGAGAAATTATTTCGTCGATGAATGTTTAAACATAACTTATATGTAAACAATAATAAAAACCTCAAAAGCATTAAGTTTTACACACTGATGAAGTGAAACTGAAATTGAGCTATTAGGATAAATCAAAAATTATTTAATAGAATTGCCTCTACCCCAGGTCATTGCCAATGTTTTTCTTTATA
This sequence comes from Aelia acuminata, assembly GCA_911387785.2. Classification (NCBI taxonomy): domain Eukaryota; kingdom Metazoa; phylum Arthropoda; class Insecta; order Hemiptera; family Pentatomidae; genus Aelia; species Aelia acuminata. The sequence goes on along the minus strand of OU426979.1, from coordinate 87,461,736 downwards.
CTCTATCATATAATCAGACAACTTTCAGGAAACGCTTAAGTTTTCCCATGTGCTCAGCTTTAATTTTCTTCTTACGATATTCTTAATAAGATTGGAATTCGACTGATAAATATGAAACAATCGTTGGAGCGTCTTCAGTGACAAACACTTTAGCAGATATTTATACTCAGAATTAAAATTAATTATTTAAATAATGAGAATATATAGTAATATATTGTTATTATATGTTCATAAAGAAACATAATTAAAGTAACAATTTTATGTCTTGTATCTGCTGTGTGACCGTACACCGTTTTACTCAAGCCTAAAGCGCGTTTGTATATATACGTAGCCTTCCAAATGATAGTTTCAGTTTAAAATAAAACTGTTACTAGGTACTGATATTATCAGTATATTAATCTATATATACATATCTGTACCTTAGTTCTAAAAGGGTCAATGTCAATTTTTACCATTCCCAGAAAATGCCAAATTAAATTTTTCAATTTATGAAATTTTCATTATCTTCTTACACATTTTATTTTCTGTTCACTTCAGATATGAATTTGGTTATGAATTCCAGGTCATTGACCCTTTTTACACTAAAAGTACTTCTTCTAGGGAGATCATTTGTTTGCATAACTCCAATTCTCCAATTTTGGACATTGGCCCTTTTAGAACCAATGTACTGATATATTATATTTAGATTAGATGAGACAGGTCCCATTAGCTACATCTTTAAACCAAAGTTTGAGCGAAAGATAAGGCTATCTGATTCGAATGCAGCGCACTCGAAAACCTATAAAGTGATTGTGCACTTACAACTAACAATTTGCTATCGTTACATTGCATATCATAGGGTAATATGACTCATTTATATGAAAATTTCCATGCATATATAAGAGAAAAAAATATATTTTGGTGACCAGTGTAGTTTTTGACCAAGTATCACTAACAGAAATTTCTTTGAAATCAGTGCTATCGCGTCTTAACCCTTCATAGCAGAAATGAAGGACTTCTTGTAACTTTCATGTGTAATAAGCCTAATGTAGAAAAAACCTTAAAAATGAATTACTGAATTTTCATTAATTTATTTTTTTTTTCAATCTATTGTTTCCTACAAATTTTCTTTCACACCGCTCCACTGACAGTTCTCTTTGTTTATTAGATATACAAAATTAAAATATTGAATAACGCGCAACTATAAATCAATTTTGGTTTCTTTGAAAAGAGAAAGATATTTTAAAAGTAAATATTTGCTTCGATTGCTTTTTAACAGGGTTAGGCATTATTATCATTGAATAAACTTGAGTAAATTTCAACTTCTTTTTGTTTTGTTTTTCTCTTTGTTATACAGAGTTTAAATAGCTACATTCGCTTGATTGTAAAATTCGTTAGGACAGTCAAATTAACGGGTTGGGGAAATACAGACGAATAATCAGAGGGATCTTCACAGTTCATCACGTAGCAAGAGCAGCACGCTATTTAATTCGATTGCAATCAGGCCTCCCACAGATTACTGCAATTGCTTGATGGCTGGCTGGGCCCTGAATTCGTTAGGATTATCGAGGCTGCAGCGGAACAACTCATCAAAGTTTATGAGCACATGACTGCAATGCGAAGGGCAGTTAAAAAAAAAATGGTGATGAAAAGGCGAAAAAAAATTCTGAGGAATATAATTAATCGGATATGTGCCTTTGTGCTTTGCATTGAAGAGACAGCAAGACCACTTACTACGGTGACGTTCAGTGGCCATGCATACTAAATAAAAATCCCTTCATCATGAAATGCTTTAAACATGATTTGCAAAAAATGAAGGTCTGGGATACAGTGAAACAGATTTCAGTCCTGCCTGTAAATAAGAACCGTGATGTATCTGACAGATTTCCTAGTATACTAGATTTAACTCTGATTTAGCGGAAAATATGTTTCCACATAAAGTTTTGTATATTGGATTTTTTTTTTACATATGATATGGAACTACAATTTCTATGGGCAATTTTTGTTGAGAGCTATGCGTTCTACTACTTTTATTCCCTTTCCTTTCTTTATTGTTATTGAAGTTACAAATTTTCCAGTCCCCCTACAAACAAGCTTTTATAGGTGGAAAGTAATGAGTTGCGATTTGTCATGATTTCACTTAATTGGGCACAACTTTTGTGTATGCAGTAAGTGGTTTTTTGAATATAATGAGGGATTTCTGAGTTAGTTGTAGTCAAAGTCTCATATAAAACATTTAAATAAATGTTTATATTTTTTTTCAAAATGGTGCCCACTAAGTTAATTCCAAGATGGCAACCCTCTTATTGCCGCGTTGGTTTGTTTTAGTCTATTTACTGACAGTTTAGTTAGATTGGTATTTTTTTAATGTTTAACCGTAAAGAAGACAGGAGTACTCTGTTCAGTAATGTGTTTTTTTTTTGTTTTTTTATGAGAGAGAGAAGGAATGCTTTGCTTTAATTAGATACGAGCTGAAAAAAAGAGCTGTGGAGAGAAATGTTAGTGGTCACATGTTGCAGATTCGAGGGAGTCCGAATTGGGTCCAGTGTAAGGACTAATGTTCTAATTCAATTCCTCTGACCCCATTGCCCAGCTTCGGCCTGGCAATTCTCATAACCTTTTATTTCACTATCCTCTGCTAGTAGAAATCTTCAGAACTGCATTTTAATTGGTATATAAAACTATTTCTACCGAGTTTATTTCCTCATATTTACTGTATGATCTAATTTTACACAATTATTTATTTTAATTGAAAGAAAAGCGCAAATATATTGTTTCTTGTGCTTGTGCTTTTACTTTACACTGAACATTTACTTTCAATAAGCGTGTTTATCCGGCCATTAGGAAATGTTTGATATAGCTAATACAACATACAGTAGGCGTTTGCTATATCAAAGTTCTCGACAGAGAGTGTGTAACCGTTCTCTAACTCAGAGTTGGGTGTCACCACAGCTGCTAACTTGGACCAAGCCTTTGATCCTTCTCACCTGTATCTGAGAGATTTCTGTCAACCCCCAACTGTGAACCTCTAAGGTGGGCACCTCAGTATGAAGTTTGTTTGCTCTTCAATGTAGTTTCTAATCCGTTATTGCATTATTATAACTAAATGTAATCAGTTAAATGGTTTATTATTCCCGGTTTCCCACATTTTTTGGTTTATTAGGGTTCACCGCTAGGTAACTTCATAATTGAGTATTAATCCATCAAAGAACAGAAGGAAGAGCTCTAGTTCATTAATTCTGAAAGATATGCTTAAATGAGTCACTTTACATCCAAGAAACAACCTTCTCTTAAATATTTTTTTGCCTGGATAATCTTTTCATTCATTTTTGACCTTACCCAGTACGTGAAGTTTTATGTGCTATCGATATAATATCTCCGTATCATCGAAACAATAAATTTTTTTACGGCTGATAATTATGAGGGAAATAACAAGTTTTCAAGTATCAAACATTATTATGTCTGAGTTACTTTTCTATGCTCCTAAAATAGAAATTTTCATAAACGATTACTATCATTGTTAAAGATTTCGATTATTTTCGACAGCCTTGATCTGGGTAAGTACAAATATTTATTTTATTTATTATAATTCTCGGGACCTTGAGCAAAATAAAATAGTTCGAATCTTCCTTGGCAGGATATCCTTCATATTCTGCCACGGTTCATCACTGGGGCCGAGAGACCCCCCTTTTAGCAAAGCCAACCTCTATAAAGTGTCTATCCTTAAATGAAATTTTATGGTGAAAAACCTGGCAGATCGAGAGAGATCACGGTCAGATCTTCTCGTTTCACGACTGCTGACCAAGAAACGTTGCTTCTTTATTTATTTAGGTTTTTTATTTATTTATTTTTTATTATAATAATATTCCTTTCAAAACACCATTTGGTATTTAACAACAGTTTTGTTGTTTATTTCAAACTTTGTAATTGAACTTGACCAAAAAGCAGCAGCAAATCCGTAACCTGACCCTTTCAGTGAAGAAACCGGATGCTTAGTTATTTAATGATCCCGTGTATAGAATGAATTATTAAGCGCGGACTGTTGGGAAACCGGAGGAGCTTGTAAGATTTACACAGCATTGCGGAGATGCATGGCCCCTCTCTGTTGAAACCGCCGCTGAGGACTAACACAGTTCCTCATCCTGGAATATTTAGCACTGCTTCCCTATTCCCTCCTTGGATTCGCAATCCTTCTTAGCCGTTTTCTTTCTTATACCAGGATTGAAGGGATGGCTATGGAAGGGGTCGGGGGAGTTTATTAAACATGTACCTCCTCCTCTGTAACGTCATCGGCCTCAAATTCAGCGTACGAACTCTTCATTTTTTTTCTTTCTACTTTTACTTCGTTTAGCCCGCATTTAATAAACTTGAATTCTGTAGAAATGCAAATCATGTTATTTTTACTAATATTTTCAGTAAACGTTAGAAATTTTAATCAGGTGGCATACTTATCATAAAAGATAAAAAAATATATATAAATGTCGACATTGGAAGATGAAGGATCTAAATGGCAGTTTTCCCATTTTGAGGAAATCAAAGTTCACCTTTAAAAAAAAAATTGTATTTGATAGATACTTTTTTATTTATTTCTAGATATCTAAATCAATTCTTGAATTTCAATATCAGTTTTATTTTTTTTAATATAGACATTTTACAATCGGATTAGTTTCACAATTTATGAATCAATAACGGCTACACCGATTTTTATGATGGATTTTTTTCCGTCCATGATAGCAAAATAATTATTGTACATAGGAAAAACGTTTTTATCCGGTTTAGACGATATTAAAAAAAAAAAAAAAAAAAAAAAAAAACCTGTTAGACTCGGGTGTTTTAGGTTGGGGGGGGAGAGGGAGTATTATTCAAGTGTTTACTAATTTTTTCGATTTCAACGGTTTTTGATGCACTGGTTTTAAAAAACTTAGGTATTTATTAAAACTGATAAATGTCATTAAATCCACTTCGATCTCTTAAACAATTAAAAGAGTGTAATTTGTATTACAATACTATATTTAGCTCAATTAAAAAAAAAAGACACCTTATCTTCTATGGTCCTCATAAATTTTTTTAATGGTTATTCTATTACATAATATGAGTCTTGAATTGAATTGAATTGATCGCTAATAAAATTATAGTAGTCAAAGATGACTTACGTTTTGAAATATAATACTTACAATATAAAATGACAAAGGGGTTACAGAAAAAGTAACTAAATATAGTAAAAAATAACTATGAAAATTATCGAATTTGTATCTTAGTGGTTTGGTGAATGTGTGTGTACAGCTATTAAATTGATTAAAAAGCTGCTACTCCTAAATAAAAAATTGAAATATAATGGTGAATGAATTTCAAACCTGGTGTGAATACGTCATCTTCTCAAATATGTATATCGAAAGCGCCGAGGTTCTTGGAAAGCACAGTGATGTCAATTGTAGCAGAGTTATACGACTAGTTTAGATCTTTACATAACATGTAATGTTATCTTTTAAAAATAGATTAAGTACAAGAAAGAAAAGAACGTAACGTTAATTGAGTCTGCAATTAACTTATTGCCTGCTCTTAGAAAATCCTGATGAAAAGTCTAAAATTAAGTTAACCGGGCCGCTATTTTAACTGAACTACAGATATTTATTTTTTAAACAAAAATTAGTTATAGAATTTCTAAATTAAATCCTTATGTACTTTTATGGTTTTTACATCAGTAGATTCTTACACTAAATATTTACTCTCTCGGCCATTTTCTATTCACTCGTCTAATCATCTTAATGTTAGGCCGGTTTTTCCAATTTTCTCCTGGTAAAACACAATAGTAGACCCCTTTCCTCCCCCCCTTCGGGAAATTTCCGCTGTCCTCAAGAATAAAAGAAAGGGCGGGGATTGAGAGGAAGATGCTATTCGGACCACGTAGCCAGTGCTCCCAATTAGCCAACTAATGGGCCCCTAACACTTTGCTACACCGCCCACAATTCAATTCTTCTCCTACTCGCAGAACTGGTTTCCATTCTCCCGACAATAACGCCTTATCTTCTAGCTCGCGTTACATTATAAATGACGATTTATTATCTGTTTTCTTTTTTTGGGAATTTCATCAGGATATTATTGCATAAGTTATGGTTTATGTAGAAATTACGTAATGAACTGATTGAGAGTAATTTGTTCGTTCATGATAAGTGTAGTTTCTTTTGTAGCTTCAACAACGGAACTTATACGTTACATTGAGATCAGGGGTAAAAGCTAGTATATAAAAAGTACACTTTTAGCAGAATATAATCGCTAGAATCAAAGTCCAATTTTTATATAAATTTATTTATTTTGTCTCTTAATGAATGTATGTTTCATTTCCTTGGAGTTACAATCGAAATGAACATTCATAAATGAAATAAAAGCAATAATAAAGCTTGTCCTGAAATGTTGCAAGATCTTGTCCCTCAAATTCATGGAAAGGATATAATAGATAAGATAGATATAGATAATAAAGTTTCTCCGTAAGGAAGACAAATACAAAGCTTCTAGTAGAAACTAATCATTCTGTTTCTATTACATGAAGGCAAAAAGGTGAAATGAGAGAAACATATAGACTCGAAGCAATCCATCAGGAAAACTAGCGGAAGTATAAATGAAAGCGGAACAGTCATTATAATGAAACACTGTTGCAAACATTATCTATTGTTTGTGGGGATTTCATCATCATGAGGTATCAGTATATAATTTTTTTTGTTTTAGAAATTAGGTCTTAATGACTGAGAGTCATTGGTTCGTATACATATTCCATTGTCTGTTTTTAATGTAACGGAATCAATTGCCATCGCAGTTAAAACATTCTTTAACTGCCTTTTTGTCATGAAAAGATTTAGAGAATTAGTTAATGAAACTATAAAAATATAAAATAAATAAATCATGGCAAATGGGTGAGTATATATAAATAATCGCTCGAAATAATCTAATATATTCTCAAGCGCAAGTGAAACGTGTACTGGTATTGTAGATACGATTTTTTTAGAAAAAGTTACGTAAAATAAATAAAATAAAATACACCTATTTAAAAAAAAAATGTATTTATGATTTTTTTAAAATAAAATTGTAATGGGACGTTATTTTGTTAGTAATTATTACAATCCTAATGAAAACTTTGAAAACATCAAATTCTATTCCATAGACTAAACATTCAAATGTATATTCAAGTCGTAGATCAGATGCTGAGCAGGACGGACGTTTTTGATCCTTCTAGCTCGTCTTAGTGCGTTGCCAAACATTCGTTTATATTGAATTGTGCCTAACCAATTATGCCCATTTAATTTTTTATTTTTATTTTTTATTATTTAGCAAATCAGTTTATAAAATATATAATAAAAACATGGCCATTTGTGATCAGTGCGGTAATACAATTGGACCGAAGAGTACGACCATTCGTTGCAGTGACTGTAAGCAAATTTATCACGCGAGTTGTATGAAGTTATCTAGGGAAGATGTTGACTACATACAAAAAGAAAAAGAAATTTGGAGATGTAAACCATGTAGTGAGGTGAAAAGAAAAAGTTTAGCTTCAGATATAAAAGAAACTGAAGGAAAATTGACATTACGTGATATTAAAGAAACATTAGATGCCTTTATAAAAAAACAAGAACAATTTTCTGTTGACATTAACAATTCATTGGATAACTTATATAAAGAAGTCGGAGAAGTAAAGAAAGCTATGGAAACACAAGCTAAAAAGGTAGATGAAATTAGTAGCCAGCTGGAAACAATTGTCACAACGAACAATAAGATGAAAATGGATATAAAAGCATTAGAAAACAGACTACTGGACATGGAACAGTATTCAAGAATTAATGATATAGAAATTGACGGCTTCCCGGAGTCGCCTAATGAAGATGTCCTTAATACCGTTAAGGATATAGGAAAAGGACTAGGAGTGGACATTCAGGACTCGATGATCGATGTCTGTCACAGATTAAGACCTATCCCCGGAAGAACAGGACCTCGAAGTATTATAGTGCGATTTGTTAGAAGGTTTGACAAAGAAAAAATTCTGAAAGCACGAAAAGTGAAGAGGGACTTTAGTACGAGACATATTCCAGGGCGAACAGACGATCAACCTGTTTGGATCAAAGAGAGCCTCTCACCATCACGGCGGCGGCTCTACAAGGCAGCCAGGGAATTCAACAAACCGTTAAAATACAAATTTTTATGGATAAAGAACGGTAAGGTTTTAATAAAACGGAAAGAAAATTCAAAAAAAATTTGTATCACTTCGGAAGAGGATCTTTTAAATTTAAAGTCAATGTAAAGGTAAAATATTAACATTATATAATAATATTAGATCAAAATATTATTATTAATGCTTATATTCGTTGTTGATAATCCTTTCGTCTTATTTAGTATGTTTATATGTTTACTTACTTTTAAAGCTAATATGTTCTATACTTTAATATGTTTATTAGTAGAGATATTAGAAGATCTTCTTTTCTTTTTTTGCCAAAATATATGTATCATGTTGATATAAATCAAAGTGGTAGATAGATTAAAACTTCAATTATATTATCAAAATGTTCGAGGATTAAGAACTAAAACTAGTGAGTTGTATAGAAATATTATTAATTCTAATTTCGATCTGATAGCCTTGACAGAGACTGGTTTACATAGTGGTATACACGATGCAGAACTATTTGACGGCAGATACACTGTGTATAGGACTGATCGAAATGTCGATTGTTCATCGAGGCTACTAGGTGGTGGAGTATTAATTGCTATAAAAAATAAATATTATTCGTGCGAAATAACTAAATTAAAAAATAGTGAAATGGAAGCATTAGTTTTGAAAATGATTACCGATCGGGAAACAATACTATTAACTATTGTTTATATTCGTCCAAGTGCACCAGCGGCTGTATACAAGGAATTATACGAGACCCTTGATTACATAAATGTCAGCAATCAGCACAAAATGTTATTACTCGGAGATTTTAATCTTCCTTATTTTAATTTCGTTGAGCATAATATACGTTTAAATTTAGCTACTACTCAACTAAAACACTTCATTGCTACGCACGATTTAAAATCCCACAATTCAGTAAAAAAATTTATGAATCGTACACTCGATTTAGTTTTGAGTAATTTAGAATTCATTGAAGTATCTAGAGTACCCAATATAGATATTTTAATCCCCGAAGACGATTATCATCCATCAATAATAGTTAAAATTATATTTAAAAATCCAGAAAAAAATTACCCTATCACGTAGATCCGAAAAATAATTGGAAAATAAATTTCGCTTGTTTACACAAAGAAGTAGCAAAATGTAAATGGGATGATATTTATAAGGAAGAAAATGTAAATGAGGCGGTGAACGCTTTATATGTTAAATTAGATAAAGTCTATAGCAAAGCCAAGTTGCATTCAAACATCAAGAAATCAAATTTTCCTCCATGGTTCACAAAAAGTATTATTTCAAATATAAAATTAAAAGAATTTTATCGAAAAAGAAGAATTATTCATGAAAACTTTGAAAAAAAATATTGTGAGCTTAGGAGTATTATCAAAAATGACATTAAAAAAGAATATGGCGAATATATAAAGGATGTTGAAAAAAATATTATTAGTGACCCTAAATATTTTTGGAACTTCGTGAATTGCAAGAAAAAAGGGGAAACTAAACCACTTGTTATGAAATTTAAAAATGTGGACTTTATCGGGGGAAACAGTATAGCTTCAGGATTCCTTACCTTTTTTGGATCAGTATATGCGCCCAGTACAACGGATTACGATTTCAATAAAATAACAGATACTGAATGCAATCCCAATATTGATTATTTACCTTTGTTGCCTATAACAGCGGACGAAATCAATGTTGCTTTTAAAAACTTAAAAATTAAAAAGTCTTCAGGTCCAGATGGGATACCTTCATATATTCTTATACAATTGTTAAAATATATTATAGATCCGCTATTATATATTTATAATTTATCTCTGAAAACAGGAATATACCCAGATGAATGGAAAAAGGCAAAAATTACTCCAATTTTTAAGAGTGGGAATAGAAACGATATTTCAAATTACCGACCCATTTCAATTATATCCTGCTTTTCAAAGGTTTATGAAAAAATACTCCATACTAGAATATTTGACCATGTAAAAAAATATATTATTGAAAAACAACATGGGTTCATGGCACGATCAACAGTAACCAATTTAACTAATTTTACTGAGTTTGTTAACGGTTGTTTGACTAAATATAAACAAGTGGATGTTATATATACCGATTTCAGAAAGGCATTTGACATGGTTGATCATGGTATATTATTAAAAAAACTTTTTAGATTAGGTCTTTCTTCTGATTATATTAGATTATTTGCTTCTTTCCTAAAAAACAGGATTCAATACGTTCAATATTTTGGTTATTCTTCAGAGAACTTTACTCCCACTTCTGGTGTTCCACAAGGAAGCAATTTAGCACCCCTAATGTTTTTGTGTTTTATAAATGATATTTCAAACCATATCAAAAATTCGGAATTTATTTTATATGCAGATGATTTTAAATTATACGGATCTGTTTCAAATTTAAATGACTTTTATGCTTTACAGAATGATTTAGATTCTGTAGCACATTGGTCAAAAAATAATAGGTTAAACTTTAATATCGATAAATGCTTTATTATTTCTTACTCGAGGAAAAAAGATATAATAAAATTTGATTATGTTATAGAGGGAAAGTCTTTACTTCGATCAAATAAACTAAAGGATTTAGGCGTATTATTTGAAGAAAGACTCACTTTTAACAATCATATAGAAATGACTTACTTAAAATGTTCCAAAACTTTAGGTTACATAAAAAGACACTGCAATAATTTAAGAAACCCATTAACACTGATCACCATTTTCAACTCACTAATAAGACCACAAATTGAATATTGTTGCCTGATTTGGTATCCGAATTCAAAAAAAGGAAGGGCATTAATAGAAAAGTTGCAAAAACGACTTTTAAGATATATTTATTTCAAAACAGAGACACTAAACTTGCGGAAATTCCAATATGTTTCATACCAGGAGTTAAAAAATAGGTTTGATGTTCAACATACATTGTCACAGAGATGTGAAATGTTTATGTTTCTACACATAATAAAATTAGTTAAAGGGATTATTGATGATAGCGAATCCTTAAGTAAACTAAACTTTAGGTATGGGAGGCAATGCAGTAGAGTAAACACTGATTTTTATGTACCAGTATGTAGAACCGGTTTAGCAAGTGCTTCACCTATAAATAAAATGTCTAAACTTTGGAATTCTGTAAATCAAATAGTACAACTTGATTTTAGTTATAGCTTAGGCACATTAAAATATATAATTGAAGAAATTATTAAAACTCTATGACGAATCATATCTGAGCTACGCCGTTTATTTTATTTTTATTTTTATTTTTTACTTAATTTTCTATTTCTTTTTAGTTCTTTTATTTTAGGTTTTTCTTCTTTATTATTTTTTAATCAATCATTTGTATATTATATATTATTGTAATAAGGGATAATTTAATTTGCTATATTATTTTAAAGAATAAGTAATATTTGTATTTTATCTTTTATTATTACTAAAGTTATACATTATGATTATGTTATATTATGATGTAAGAATTGAATTTATGACCACCTGTAATTGGGCGTTTGCCTGTTGGTGGGCGATGTAAATAAATAAATAAATAAATTCACTAGCCGTTCGGGAAAAAATAGAAGCCGAATGTGACGCATACGTAACATTTCCCCGTGAAGTTACCAATTTCTTTCTTTTATTTTTGGTTCTTTAATTATTTTTTACATGTTTTAATACATTTGTTGAATAGGGAAATTTAAAAAAATGGATAATTTCCGAAACAAGTATAGATATAGAGGGATAAATTCTATGAAGCAGAATTTATTTCGTTCTAATTCGTTGACATTACCATCATCAAAATTTGGAAACCTTCCTTTTAGTGCTCTATGTAAGCCTTATTAATAATAATTTATACATCGCCTGTTGTCATATGCTTCATTCTCATTCATTAAAATCCATCTTCCTTGACAGGCGGAAAAAAGACCCTTACTACCTTACTTCATGTAAGGTACATCATACTTTATGTATAATACATAATGTATATAATATATATATAATGTAGCAATGTTTTCTTTAAATGATGGTTCTAGATAAAATAAGTAAAATTTTAATTGCTGTTTATTGACAATAGTGGAGGTATAATAAAAATTGTTGCCAATGAGATTGATAGAATCGCAATAGAAGAGAAGGAATTGAGACTCGTGCATTGAATCTTCTTCTTACTTAAGGGGGAAACCTCGGAAAAGTTTTAACTATATTTTGCCAAGTTTGTTCCCTACTCAACACGACTTCCCGGTAAGAAGTATTTAATTACTTCACTTCTCAAACGATTTCCTTTTGTTCTTTGTTCTCATTCTTAAAGTACTTCTTTATATTACAGAATAGGAATCATTAAAATATGAGTCCTCATTAAACGTTTCTGTTTGGTCTTTGTGTTAAATCAAATGAAAAGGTAAATACTTTTTTATACTTATTCTTATTTATGTAGAAAGGATTGGTATTCCAAAAGTTTTATTTAATTGAGATCCTATTACCATAAGGAAAGAAGTATTGTTAAAATTTTTAACTTTATTTGTATAAAGTTACTCGGTATGATTGATTTTCAGAAATTTCAGAATTTTTTTTTTTTTTTTATTGTATACTTTTATACAGCCTTCGTTTCGACTTAAACATGTGGGTCCTCATCAGGGCTAGGTAATTGTATGGATTACTCTGAGACTGAGGTGAAATAATGACACGATTTTATCCCCATGGCTAGCGACGGGATTTCTGTGTCATTGCACATTTTGTTTGCTTGAGTTTAGCGTCTTCAAAACCAAATATTTAACGCAATCATCACGTAGGGATTGATATTCTTAAATTTGATTTTGCACGAAATTGGACATTTTGGACTTTATGATCTTAATTGCATGAATTTGTGTTTTATCGAACGATTTTATTGCGAAATTGAAAGAATTTCATCTTATTTTATTAATGATCAGTTTCTAATTAAACCAACATGTTTTAATTATTAAACAGTTAGAAATTAATTTCATATAATTTAAAACGAAAGTAATACACAGCTCGAAAATATATCAACGATTTCTATTGATTTTAAATGATCGTAATTGAATTTGCTTAAATGTGCACCAGAGGAACGACATATCTGCTCATAGAAAAACCGTTCCATTTCTATTGGAAAACATAAAAAACAAAAACAAAAATGAATAAATAAATAAAACGACAAGAGAAGAGTTTTTTTTTTTTTTAAATTTAATGTTTGTGTCTACGGAATAGAAATTAATCTGGAACTATCTTATTATATTTTTATTTGTAGTCAAAAAGGCCGGAGTTTCCTAGAAAGACTAGAAAACAATATCGTTCCTGGAATACGAATTGGAGTAATAGTCACGGGAAGTATCTCATCAAACGATACCATACCAATACCAATACATACCATACCAATACGATACCATACCAATACGAGCTTGCCGTGTTATTCCATTTATTATTTTATTTCATAATTTCTAAGAACAATAGATAATTAACCATTGTGTAATCGTTAAAATAGTTACGTATTCATTTTTTATGTAAATGTAAAATAACAGCTTATAAATAAAATAAAAAAATTGCCTCCTCGGAACCCCGGAATACCCGGCGGTCCCACTGTATTTTCATTACTTCATAAATAATTATTGAATTTATATACATCATAAGGTGAAAAATGCGAACATTTTCATTTTGGTTTTTTTTTTCCTTTCACATAAAATATTTCAAATCACATCTTAGTCTTTGAGAAAAATTCAGTCTTCCTTAGATTTCAGAGATAGCAATAATGATCACAACATATGTATGTATGTTTATCCAGTTTTCCCGATTGTGGCAGTCGAGCGGTACCTTTCGGTGCTTAACATCATGGTCATCAGTAGAGGATGTAAATATTCTAGTGTTTATATTTCATGTTTTTGCACTGCGTACATCTTCTATGAAGATGATGGTCATAAACTTGAAGTTTCTTCTATTTCACCACTACATGTGCGGAAGATACTTATTTGAGACTCTACCACCTTGCATTTAATCCGACTAAGTGTTATTTAAAGTACCCGATAGTAATGACGAATAATGTCGTACTAAAGTTTGTTTTATGAAGACTATAAAGACGGCTGGCGTGTTCTCGTATTCCCCATCCCTCAGGGCCCAGTTATTAGAGCCCCAAGCATGTTCCTTCCTCTCTTAGTTTCTGCTCTTACTTCCATATGCATATGCAATTTCCGATATCAGCTATAAGGCAACTCCATACGCTTTGTATTGGAACCATGATTAGTCTACGTATTTTGTCTTTAAATTTATCTTTGGAGCACCTTGAGACGAATGCGACAAACGTACATTTTTAAAATGTTATGGATGCCTTTCAGTTGGGGCAATTATGAATTATGATCTTCCATTTATTATTTGGGTAATTAAGTAAGTAACAAAACAGTTAAAAATATTATTTGAAAACTGTTTTGGAATTTTTATTATTATATCTAACTAAATTTTCGGCATGTAGCTCCTCTTAAGGGATTTAACAGATATAGTAAGTTACTGTATGATTGGGTTGGCAATGTTTTACATCCATGAAACGTGTTATCATTGTACGATGATACAACTGTCCCCAGTAACATATTATAATATTGAATTTTAGGATTTATTCCTGATTTTAAAAATAGGCATTATGCATTTGATGACACTAAAGGTGAATTCTTGGAATTACCAAAAACCCGTAGTAACATGGAATTTGTTCGTAAATATCTAAAAAAATCTTACGTTGATGAGCTGGAAAAACCTTTTTGTCTGGTCTCATCCAATGCGAAAAACTCTGAATGCCCAACTACTCTTAATAAAAACATTTTTTGAGTACTTAACGGGATACGCGTCCAACAGCAAATACACTCCATTGAGGTGGTACATTTAGGACTCTCCTTCCCACCTTTGTACATGTCCACCGAAGGGAAAGCCGAGAATAGCCTTATTGGGACACAAGAGAAGATCTTAAAACAAAAAGACCTTTCGTTGCAATTATTGCCGAATTTTTTTCTTATTATACAGGACTTGATTAGGGTCCTAGGGGTGGTGTAATGGTTAGCTTAGCAGCCTAAAATACTAAATTCGCGTCGGACAGGGTCCTATTCGCGTCGGATAGGACGTTAAATGGAGGCTCCGAGCCTGTACGATGTCAGAGACTCGTTAAAGACCCCTATCCTAATTAGACATGGATAGACAAAATTTATGACTCCCACTGTAGCATCGTTCGATTAGCCTTAGTGGCATAAAATAATGTTAAATAAACGAACAACTGGAATACATTGGCACGAAGGAAATACTAGCTAGCAATAATTCTCTACAGCCACATCAGTTGCGTCAAATCTGTAAAAAATCACAAGATCTTCCTTATCCACCTTAAAGATATTTCCTGTAGTCCGCCTTCTATTTAACCAGGCTCAATCTTAGTCCGGACGAGCAGCCGGACGGGTTTCTCGCTAAATGGTACTGGCATTCATAGCGGATTCAGTGGTACCGAGAATTCATTTATTTGAAGGAATCGTGCGTACAACTCTGAATCGAGCATACTTTTTCTTGTGTTTTGTTCCGTACCCGAGCACAAAGTCTAAGTGAAGCAAATCGATAGAGATGTTTGAGCTAAGCTTTTCCGAAGAAAATTGGCGTTTGCATTATAGAAGTTTTTTGAAGGGAACAGAAGCAATCTCTAACTAAATTGAGCCATGAAAATATGATGTTGCGACCGAGAAAGTAGCATTCTACCCCCTCCCCTCCATCCCCACCACTACACCTCGCTCATTTCGTAATTATCGCTCGGTCCTTTTAGGATGAGCGTGTCCATTGAACTTTTAGCAGTTCCATTTCTAATGATCCCTCCTTGGATAACTCTCATACCTCATTTACGAGATTCCACTTGGCTGGATACTCCATCGCCCATTTTTCCGGTATCTTCTCCTTTCTATTATTACTCTTCCGAATCGATCTGGAACCCCTACGCACAATGATGTTATTTTTTTCCTTTTATTTATTTTTAATTCTGATACAGGAGAGATTACAGAAAGGAAAATATCGATGTGAGAGTGGGTTGGGGTGGTAATTTAAGGGAATTGAATTCAAACAATCCAAAGCATACTTTATCTTCTCATCCTTGCGTTTGTTCGTCAATTTCAATGGAATATTAAACGGAATATTCTTCCCTTTAATTTGAGAGAAGGGCTGAATCTATTTTTTAATTTCTTAAAATTATCATGCCTGATTGACATTCTTACATTCCTCGTTGAAAGCTCGCCATCGTCCTTTTTGGAGGCTCTGTATATGAATCATGAGTGAATACAATGGTGTATCAAGCAAAACGTTCGAAAGAGGATTATGTTAGGAGTGTTAGGAATCATGTTAATTTCTTAACTTTTAGCCGCTCTACATTTTAATTTATTTTAAGGTTTCGTTTTTTAACATATTCATAATGAATTAATCATTTCAATTTCAATAATTATATTCCCATCCTTTATGTTATTTTTCTTTTTGTTATTACCGTCATCTGGTTCTTCCAAGTCCTCCTGAAGACTTATAATTTAAGCCGAAACGGACACAATAAAGTAAAGTACGTATTCGAGCGTTATTTTATCTGTGTTGAGGGAGAACAACTTTACCTACAATTTATATAAGAGCTCAATTATATCTCATTCAAAATAAAATAATATGGTATGGAGGCTGAGTTATACCGTTTTTTTATTTTAGTAATCTTCCCAGTGAAATTTTTATATTTTAAAAAATTAATCATCTTTATCATGTTAATGTTCGATCAATTTTATTTTATCGTACATTTTATTATATTATATATAATTAATTTTCTTTTTTTCTTTCTTTCTATATAATATATTTCTAAAAAACAATTCTGTTTCTTATTCAAATCTTATTATAGCTTTATTTATCTTCACCTATTATTTTCCAGGGAGCGAAGGTGTCCGGATCAGGAACCTCTCTGTGCCGGCGGCTGTCGCCAGCAATAGCAACATCCCAATCATTCTCGACTGCGACTACGAACTAGAGGAAGGGGTGGACAACGAAGGCCTCGTCGTAAAGTGGTACTTCAACGACCACCCCAATCCCATCTACCAATGGATAGTCGGGCGGAAACCGACGGTTTTAGGTGTCTTTAAGAAGAGTGTCAATAAGGACTTCAAGATAAGCGAAGACCCCAAGATGATGTACAGAGCTGTAAAGATTGAGACCCTCAGTAAGGAACTGTCCGGCCTCTACAAGTGTGATGTCTCTTCATCCGCCAACGATGCCAGTTTAGCTAAAATGATGATCGTTTACAGTAAGTAGTTGTTTTATTATGTTAATTTATGGTAGATAAATTTGATTCATTTCTACGTTAAGCATTTAAGTATTTATTTATTTATTGTGGTATTGCTTAGTAAAAATGTTCTACAATAACCAATAACAACACATTTACTTGACGCTTTGAAGAATCATTTGCGATTTTTTAAGATTAATATTGTTTTTATTTGTATATCTTAGAATGGGAGAAAAAAAAAACTCTTAAAATCAGCTTAATAAAAAAACGTATTATAAAATTTATTAAAAAAACAAAAATAAGACTTTGATAAAACTCAGATTATTTATAACCTAAATAGGATTTGGATAATATCTTAACGCCAAAAACAAAACTAAAAATGGCGTCAACAGAACTAAAAGAAGGAAACGGTGGTTTGGCTAGAATACTTTAAATACAAAGATTGACAATATAGCGGCGATACTAAATGTTGCTTAGGTACATCTATGAAAAAATACAAATAGACCATTAACATACATTGGGCGTTTCTCGTTCATAAGTGTTATTTTAAAAATATTTCCTGGTTGGTTCAACTCTGAGATATTTAAATGATTCGCTTTGAAAAAATGAAAATAGTTCATTTTAGATTTTTCCTTTTAATTCATATTCATAGCCTACCTATGAACCTTTTTGCATTTTTAGTTAGCTGATTTTGGTTTTTGTGATAGACTGAAATTGAAGTTCTTACCCTGAGGCAGGTAACCGTTTTGATAACATCAAATATCAGGAACGGCTCCAGCAATAATCTAAGCTATGGAAGAGGATTGGGGGAGGGTAGGCGGCGAATCGTGTGCTAGAGACAATGATAAATCCGCTCAGGTGATGTGTGTATAATATGATATATTACCTAGCATATGGAGAAATAAGGGAAGACCCAGCCTAGATTCGATAATGGCCTACATCGAGGAAAATATGAGGAGATCTGTTCTCGAAGGCATTGATATTTATAAGCGATTGGTTTAAAACCTTCTCAGGAATATATCATCAACAATTTATATAATACATATTATTAATAAAATTGAATCGTATGTTTTTCATCGTTTTTTTTAAAATATCTTGGATGGATTAATGTTCTTTTGAATGTCAATTCATCGATTGTATTCGAAAACGAGCCGCATTCAGTGTCCGTATCCGATTCTGAGACGCAGAAACTGTAAGTACTCATAATTACCTCACAGTAGAACTCACTTATAGGCATCCAAGTTCTTTTAATATATTCGTATTAATTTATCAACTCATACACATTATTATTATTAATATACATACGTAAAATATAAGCATTTTGGAGTTACCTTACAGTTGTAGATCTGCCTCCTTTTTTTATGTTTGTGATATAAATATTTGTTTATGTTTTTGTAATGTTTGTGATTATTGTACTAAATCATTCTCCTATGTAGTAAGAGACATTCTAATATATACTAACATACATATTGGAGCCTTATTTTACACGAAACTCCTACCTCCTTTTAATTTTCGGCCCAATTTTTTACCTATGATCAGTAATAACTTTTGAAAAACGGACTCTACCGTCATAGGAGTAGTCTCATTGGTTTCAGATGCATTATAATTACCAAAAGAAATAGGCAGACCTCCCTTCTTTTCGAAACCCCACTAAACGGTGCCTTTGCCCCACTTTAATTAGGGCGGACTCTGCAGATCTCAAATCTCAAATCTTCTTTAACTTTATCATAGTCAAAAGTACACATCGTAAAATTTATACATTGGTACTGATTTTTGACGACCATGCGTCCTTTTCAGGTTAAAATCCAAATGTAAAATCTGTTTTTAAACTTAGCATTCATGCCTACTTAAATGAATTATAATAAAAAACATTACTACCTGAACAACTAATGGGTAGGGTTTTAACAGAATTTCTGTATCGCCTGAACATTTTGAAAAATGGAGATGACCAATTTTTGAAAAAAAAAAACGGTTTAAGTGTAAAAATGATTTTATTCATTTATTTATGATTTTGGGTCATCTTCATGGCTGATATCGAAAACAGAAGTTTGTTCAAACAGTTCAGACTTATGTCTCTGTCAGAACTGACCGTGAACTACAATATGGGTTGAAAGGCTAAATATTGAACTATGAGGTCAACCTCCCCCCCCCCCACCATTTAAGATAAGAATTTAATTCAAACTTGAATATATCTAATGCTTTTATGATAACATTTCGATTTAAATTTACCTTGTGTCATTTTATAATTGTAAATTTATTGTATAAATCTGCCCTACATTATTAATTACTAATGAAATAATTAAAAATCTGATAAAATGCGCGCAACACACAACTTTCACTTACCAACTTACTTTGATTATAAATTGATGTATTTCGATAAGTATGTAAACGCCATTCCTCAAATTCACAAATTTGTCCACATTCATTTACTTATTTTTGTTTGTAATTGCTATCTAAAGTACACTAAATTTTTTTACTTGCGATAATAAGGCAATGCAGGCATTATACTACATCGCATCTCCAGTTGTTGAAAAATTTATTTAGTTACCAAGGAAACAAATAGTTTCCATTAAATATATATGTTTCAAAACACGTTCAAAACATTTTCGTTTGAACAGAAAGTCTCTAATTATAAACAATGGCCTGTCATTCGAGGCGTGTGGGCTCTACGTGTTTTATGGGTTGTCGGAATATTTTTTTCCTGCATAGGTTTTCCCGATTTTTTCGTATTTCATATCATCCATTTCTTATTTTTAGGCATAACGTGAAACTGTTAATTTCTCTACCCCCATCGACCGTTTCTATGATGATAAAACTTACCTGATATTAAAGAATTCTTGATTCTCATTAACACGACAAATTTGATCATAATC
Organism: Aelia acuminata; assembly: GCA_911387785.2. Taxonomy (NCBI): domain Eukaryota; kingdom Metazoa; phylum Arthropoda; class Insecta; order Hemiptera; family Pentatomidae; genus Aelia; species Aelia acuminata. The sequence continues at coordinate 87,441,486 of OU426979.1, read as the reverse complement.
GTTATAACTGTTTTTGAGAAAAAAAAAAAAAAAAAAAAACCGTAAAAATAAATTTGCCTTTGCAAATTATAAAATTGCCTAATATAAAGTGCCCTCCGCGTTAGACCACTTCTAATGAAATTTTACAGTCACATCACATATATTCCAAATACCCAATTTCAGGTTTGTACGTTTTATAGTTTTTGAACTAGTCTATTCACAAACGTGACTTATTCTTTAATTAATGTTGCGAGAATTAGTTGTTTGGACTCAGGGGAACCCAAAACAAATATTTCCGTTAACAACCGGAAGTCGAAATTCTTCGTGATCTCAATACTTTCCCTTACTAAGTATTTGTTTTATGTGTAAGTGAAAGTAAAAATGTAAATAAAAAAAAATCGATTTAGTTAATATTGACTAATGCATTGAATTAATTTTCCGATTCCCTTTTTAACTTCAAATCAATTTTATAATTTTTTTTTACAGTGTCTCATTGTTGATATTGATAATTTATTCTCTGCTTGTTGGGTTGGAAATCAGGGCAAGTTTGTTGTATTAATTATGTCTGTATTCTTATCAGGAATGTATTCTATTCTACACTTTGTCAAATCTTTTCTGTGCATAATATGGTTTTAATCTTTATTGGTCAATGAACTTTCAATGATTTAACATCTGAAAATTTCCAAATTAAAAGTATATGTTCAAAATAAAGTCTTGAAATTTAACACTTAGTGATGGATCTAAGCAATTAAAAAACTATATATTTGGCCTTAGATGCAGAACTAGAATAGGACAAAGACTGGAAAAACTAGGATTTAACATTTGTTTCATCCGGACTATGTACTTAATCAGGACCTCCAAAGTTTGAATATATTATCAACCGTATCAAAACTTTCCAAAGACTTTAATATATTATTTAAATTTAAAAAATATCTACCTATTTTAAAACCATCTATGTGATTCTTCCATATAATTTGACTCCAATATTGTTACTATAGTAATAACGAGTTATTTTCGAGTATGATGTATAATGTGCGATTGAAATGTTTAAAATATTGTATCATCAAATACATACCTGCTTACAGATATGCGCATAAAATCATATATTTATTTTTTTAGTTGATAAAGTATTTTAAGTCTAGCTATTCTTAGGACTGCGGCTTAATTATGAAGCCGACTTGTAGTAGATGGCCTATCAGAAGCAGAATCGGAGCTCGACGTCTGAAGCAGGGTCGGACACCGACAGCCCCTACATGTACCCTACAATCCCTCTGTATCATCTGGTGGCAGGTCAACACATACCCCATTTCATTTAACAACTCGGAATTAATTATTCCTTAATTATACCTACACAAGTGAATCTTGTATCCAGCAATTCAGCTACTTGTCATAAGTTATCCTCATACTTGTGGGTAGAATGAGATTCATTTTCAATTGTTCATTTGTAGCATTTTTAAAAAAAAAAAAAATATAGTAAAATATGTTTTTTTAACATACTAAAACTTCCATTGCGAAAATTCCTAAACACGATTACGTTAACGAAGTTGGTTTTCAAATCCTAAACCTATTTACATATATCATTTGGTTTAATTATATTCGTTACTACAATACCGTTCATCATTATCCTTTTTATAGTTTAAATTACTAAAGTAAAAACGTCTTTATTAATTAATAATACGTATATTATTATATTTAGCATAAATATTTAGTCCATTTCATTTTTCGTTTTTCTTTGGGTTTACAGCTCTATGAGGCTTCTGCATACCAGTTTATCATGGGTTTATTCGTTCCAGTTCGCTGCATACAGCTATCTTGCATCTTTGTAGATTTTATTTTATTTTTTGTTCGTTACCCCTACCTGGCTGGCCATGTGTGGCATACGGGTGGTAACCACCCTATTCTAACCATGGTGGGTATGTCGAGATTTATTCCGTGTGGCCTCCACGAAATAAAAGTCAACCATCCCAGGGCGAATTCGAACCGCCACCGTTCGGCTAGAGCATGCTAAAGCGGGTCTCGCTCAAACACGCTCGGCTATCCCGGCCCATCATTGTAGATTTATTCTACCCACCAACATTAAGCTTTCCTCGAGGTCTCTTACCAACTATTGTGATTTTATTCCACATCGGGGACATTGTTTCAACCCCCATGGTATGACTTTCTTCATAACATAACACATAGACTGTCTACATCTATCTACGGAATCTCACTGATACGTTCACTCCAAACAAAATTTATTAATTGTTAAAAAAATACACATCCGCAAGTGCTCCGTTATGCTGACAAAATTGATCATTTGACATTTTTCTTTTCAGATCAAATATTAAAAACTAGAACATTGTCTAATTATTTATATATTCGTAGCCTTGTTTAAAAATATTTGAAACGGGAGCAATTGTCATCTTGATCCAACAAAGCACTTTGTACTCGTAGCAGATGGAATCTGGATTTAGCTGTCTGTAATCCCTAGGATCGTGCCGTTGGAATCCCGCCCATATGGTGTAACCCAGGCTGGACAATGAGCCACACTTATACCCCCGAATCAATAATTACTACACCTGAACTATAATAAAAACTGGGGCAGAAATCCCTTCCATGTTATCACAACCTGAAATTATGGGGTTCGACACCTGGCCCCTGTTCTAACGGCTATTATGCAGATTAGTTCCGATGTCGTTCTGTCATTTCTAGTCATATTGCCTCTCGAGTTTCGTCAAAAGGCTTCCGCTTTCCTGCTTCGTAAAGGTTTATTCGTCTATTGATAGGAATATATTATCTACGGGGAATTTTAAAGATTTATTGTTAAATTGACAATTATATTCCTCAAACCCTTTTCTTTTTTTTTCTAATTAATTCTGGTTCATAAAAACTTGTTATTACCGGATTCTAGCTGTAAATAATATTGAACATATTCAAATAACACACATTCAACAGTAAAAGAAAGAAACAAAAAAAAAAAAACGATGTGTTGAACGACGGCTCTAGGACTCTATCCTTACTACTAAATTCTAGCTTAAAACGTCTAGACATTGAAAATTTACATCTAAGTATTATAGAATAAAGATTCTCGAATCTATAAAACCACTCCTGTTACTGTAGTAAGCTATGATTTAAGAAAAATAGCTTCTTTTTTTTTATCCTAATGAAGGTTTTTCAGATAAATATTCCCATCTTTTAATAAGATAACAATAAAGGCTCTTTATTTTAATGACTAAATCCTTGGAAAATTTGAAAGAAAGAGGCTAAGGCGTGGATTAGATGGGTTTACTATTATTATTTAATGAGCATTTATAATAACTTTGAGGCTCCGTGAAACAATATTTTTTTAACTTAGATCTCCTGCGTAGCTGAATCAATACTTACTAGGTTTGACAATTTAATTTGAAATTGAGATTGTGGTTCGAAATTTCCTCTACGTCGTAATCTACTTTTTTATGATAAAAGGTGTGACCACTTAAATCTCCAATAATCAATATATATTATAAAGCAAAGTGTACAATGTGCGTGCCGAAAAGGCTCAGAAACGACTCCACATACGATTAAGAGATTTATGTCAGCGTGTAACTGTATGTCCCCTAACGGAGAAGAAGGTTTCCGTTTTTCTCTTAAGGGTGTGAAATTGAAGAGAAAAGGACTGGAATTTTAAGCCTCTCGCAACATGTAATTAGCCTACCTGAGAATGACATACGAGTTTATGAATGAAAAATTTAGTTCGAGCTGCAGACCACCAGGAAGCGCTAGGGTGTGTTTCACTCAATGTTTATTATTCATTCATTCCGTTATATTTGTAAAGGTTATATATTTTGTCAGCTTTTCTTTTTAAATTACTTAAAAATCAAGCGAAAATATTAAGGGAGGTTGAACTGGAAGAAAGGTCTTACAAAAAAAGCTTCTATGAATCTTCGGTATTTTCTAAACTTCTGGATCCAATGGGACCATCACAGTAGTCGGCGCTTAAGTTGTACTCCAAATATAGTTTTTTTTAACTAATAATCTAATAACATATTATCTGCTGACTGCTTGGAATGGGCTTATAGGATTCATAATCACAGAAACCATCAAAAATGATGCATGACTTGACAAAGTTGCAGCAAAATGAATTGTTCATTCACCATTTTCAACACCCTATAAAGTATACAGGGTTCCTTATTTGGGCGGACACTGCAGATCTCGAATCTTAATATTGATATAATGTTAAATTTTTCAAGAAAGTGCTAATTTTGTTCTATATTTCCTTTAATTTTAAAGTTTTTCTGTTATTAAAACTGCCACAGAACTACCGGAGCGAAGCCGGGCACCCTTGCTAGTAATAAATATTTTATTGTTGTTCCTGGGACAGTATTTACACGTATATAACATAAAATTTCAGATAAAATGATCTGTACTTAAACAGATTTTGTGTGTTGAATCTATACCATGTTTAAACATACCCACCAGAATTGATAAATCTCATTAATGAAGAATGAAGTATTATCAGCTCAAATATTTAAATTCCCTTTCTTAAGGTTAGAGAAGTAAAAATCTTGTCGGTCCTATTTACCGACTTGGTGCATTGCAGCAGATTACTATATTGTATTAGGAATTAACGAAAAGGAAACTCACACCTTTCTGTGAGCTTTTGCAAATATTTTTATGACTTTTTTTTTGTTTTGTATTTTGTAGTTTTTTATGTTGTCTCCTATAAGGCAAAATAGATTTTATGCAGAAAATTTAACTTTATAGCTGCGCCAGTGAGCAAGGATAAGCAAAGAAAAAAAATACAATAGAACAAAAGAAACATTATTGAGCATGGTCCTCGTCCCGTTGGAAATCTCTATCATTTCCCGGGGAACAGACGATAATGGGCGTTGAAGCGGAAAAGCCAGAAGAGTTAAGCCCTTAGAATTACTGCCGTGTGGAAAAACCGAGGGCTGTTGTGGTAGGAGCCCTCTTTCCCAACTGGCTGGTTAGCGAATTTACAACCCTCCACTTCTTCTCCAGGGCGAGATAACCTTGATGCAATGCCCCTTCTTACACGCTTCATCAGGATGCCCCATCCCTTTCGTAGCCTACACCTCAGGGCTACATCCGACCGCTTAGTATTTTCATGTTCGCATTCCTACCTCCGCCTGAATGCTATTAGTGAATTCCGTTGCCGAGGTGAACCCTTTATGCTTATTCTCAGGTCGGAATTCGCCCTACAGCATACCGTAACTTAATGAGACTTCTATCGGAACTCACTTGCCAGAAAATAAATTTTGTACCTTTTTTTTTCGCAATGTTATTTCTCAATTAGGTTCATTGAAAGGTAATCTGACTTGTCTCTGATTACACTTATTATGGCCTTTGCCGTATTGTTTGTGGGACTTAATTTCTTTTACTTGATCACATATTTCTTTTTCCATTTTCTAGGCTCACTCAAAATGGAACAAGGCCCAAATGAGTCATTTTGTGATCAAACGGATTTTCATGTCATCAGAAGCTAATAAACCAGAACAACTGGGGCCCGGTGTGGCTGTGCGGTAAAGCGCCGTACTCCCATGCTGGAGCTGCGGGTTCGAGTCCCGCCCTGGGTGGTGCTTTTCTTTCGTAGGAGAAGTATCACCCAGTGCCATGGGTGTTAGTATGGACAGTATAGGGCTTCAGTGGAAGCCTTGAAGTCCCAAAAAAAAAAAAAAAAAAAAAAAAAACAAGAACAACTGGTTTAAAATATATATATATGTCTGTGTTGTTGTATTAGCCGAGTTTCGGATAACAGGCTTTGTGGTACACAGTCGTGCTCTAAAATAAAATTTACTAGTTTCCTGTGTTTTAATCCAATTAGTTAGTAGCCTATTGTCTTTTTTTTTTACAGGAATGGCTTCGTTCAGGGTGTATGAAACCTCGGATCCCTCTATTCACTCATGGATGAATGAAAATGCTTAAAATCGCTACTGGGCTCACCCTCTAATCATTATTTTTAAATTCAAATGTCCTGCATTTAGGTGGCCAATGCTATTCTTTCTCATATAAAATAGATATTTTTTATTGGCCGAAGTCCGTATTTCGAAATCTCCTTTGCCCCTTTCTCATTTCTTTCTTTTGAGACTATATATCTCAATATTTTTTCAGAATTGTGATTTACGTAAGCTGCAATTATTTTTTTATACAGTTTACTCTTCTTGCTCTTATGTGTTATTGCTCTTCTTGCTCCTATGTGTTATTATAGATCCATTGCATAATTCAATTTCTGAATTGAAATATTACTAGGAAATAATGATTACATCCACTAATGTAAGTATTCTAGTGCCATGGATTATAAGTCTTAGAATTGTAGTCAGTCAAGTTAAGTAAAAAGAGCAGAATGATTAAGAAAAATTTTATAGAATAGAACTAACCCTACCCCCACCCCCCCCCAAAAACAAATAAATATAGTAAATTTTACGGTCCAGTTGAACGTTTTTGATTTCTGACACCTGATTTTCTAATGCAATTACGATTTTTACCGCTAACAGCAATGAAGAGTTTATTAAGTGAGAGTAAACATTAGAAGTTATTAATGTTGTGCACATTTTTATTCACATATTTCTTGTAGAATGGTGGTCCCTTTTAAATTTTGGTTTAATTGAGATTAAAAATAAAGGAAAATCGCTCTTCAAGATAATATCGATTTTGCTCCATTGTTACCAGAGTTCGGTCATTGAGTGAGATTGGGAATCCAAACTGGACTCACAATAACAGGCCGCTGTTTATTCAGGGCGGGGAGAGGAGCGAAGGCTGGGTTATTATTGTGTCCCGCCTATGGGCTGATAAGATCCGTCCCGAGAGAAGGATGTCCCTTTGTTGAGATAAATCTGTCCCGGACCTGCCGCAGGTAATAACCAGGTATATATCGGAATTAGGTGTCTTCGGTAATCGGATTATTCTTGAAGCGGTGGACACAGGAAAGGGGATTATAGCCTCCTGAGCAGGGATGGGTTGGGCTGGCAAAATATGACCCCCTGGGCACCTATCAGTTCGCTTCATTTAGCCCTACCCAACCCCCTCTCCTCCCCTCCCCTCACCCACCTTACCCGCCCTTAGCTTACCCAACCAATAAATTCATGCGATAATTAAAATTAATGGTGTCAGATTCTGAAAGGCATTACTGGGTTGGCGGGATATAATTAATGCCATAATGAATTATCTATCGGTCTCCGTGATAAATTGATGAGGCGGTGGACACGTAAAGTTCTCAAAGGTTGCGGAGATATCAGTCTGTGGGTCACTGGGCTATCTGGAACTAATTTTGAGCTCAGCACATGCGAGTGGATTTCGCGGATGAGGAATCTGCCAATTTCAACCATGTCTAGTACTAAAATTGAAATCTATGCGTTTTTATTATTTTTTTTAGAGCAAACAACACACAAGTGCTTTAAATACAGTTCAATTATTTATTGAGGGCCTGGTCACAGAATATGGTATCAATTTACAACATATTCAAATAGATCAGGATATCAATGTAGCCATACTTAACTGAAAAATAATGTAAATAACTAGAATGATACCTGAGTTTTCAGGTAATACTCAGGACCAGGTCGAATTTGTAAATTGTTCTACAATACAAAATTTTTATTGCACATCGACTCTTACTCGTATGTGTCCACTTTTTAGTTTTTCAACATCTTCGACTAATATGAAATATTTTTTAAAATGTTTTCTTATTGATCTATCGATTTTAACTCATATAGTTTAACCCTTTCTACGTCTTTTTTTTTTACTAAAGAACTTTCATTAAAATAAATTTATAAAAAAAAAATTTAAAACATAAAAATTTATGTCTTTCTATTTGACAATTTTTCCCCCTTTTTTGACAGTTCTGTACCCTGGGTGAAATAACTGAGACATATTTTTTATTAATTTAACATATTTTTTTAAAAATGTTTTCTTATTGATCTATCGATTTTAACTCATAGAGTTAACCCTTTCTACATCTTTTTTTTCACAAAAGAACTTTCATTAATACAAATTCATGTCTTTCTAGTTGACTTTTTTTTCCCTTTTTTGACAGTTCTGTACCCTAGGTGAAATAAGTGAAAAAAATATTATTGTCTCCTAAAAAAGTTATGAAATTGCTGTTCTCTTCAATTGAAAAAAATATTATTGTCACAAGGGAAAAAAATATTATTGTCAACTAAAAAAGTTATGAAATTGCTGTTCTCTTCAATTCTCATTCAATGTAACTAAACTTTTCAGAATTATGAGATAAAACACTCCCTGGTCCGTCGCCTGACAACTAATGCTTGATGACCATACCATGACTTTAAATTAACATTGCATTTTATTTACGACAAAACTTGATCCCATGTTTAAACTTTTAATTGAAAGGTAGTCACTTAATTTTCTTGTTTTTATTCAATTGCTGTATGAGGCATTTAAAATGTTATCTTGAGCGTCCGGTTCCAGAGATAAAATTATGACTAATTCTATTTTCAAGTTAATTCTGGGTTGTAAAATAAACTACTAGGTCGTGAAGGTCTTCACTTCCTGGTTTTAATGTAAACGAACGTGGCTTTTACGGGAAGTAATGCCATTCTATGTTGTTACGGCAATAACTATTTCATTTTTAGAATGCCACTGATAACCATTTTATTTATTTATTTTTTTATATTAAGTTTTTACTTTTAGTTCATAAGTTCACGAAAATCCAAAGATGGCTCAAATGCATTTGGTAATATGATTCGAGCGTTTTTGAACAATCTCTATGTTCGATTTTAGGCTATTCTTTGAGTACGTTCATAAAAAGTTTAAAAATCTGGTGCATTTCATTTAGTTACCATGAAACAAATAATTTCCATTAAATGAAGAGAACGGCTTTAATTATGAACAATGGTCTGTCACTAAAGGCGTACTACGCCTTTGCAGCATGCGTGGGCTCAACGTGTTTTATGAGTTAACTGAATATTTTTTTTCTCTATACATATACTTGATTTTATCATATATGATATTTAGCCATTTCTTATTTTTAGGCGTAACGAGAGACAGTTAATTTCTCCATATAAACAAAAACAAAGGTACTTTATAGGAAACAAAAAAAAACGAAGATACAAAAAAGGCCCCTACCCCATTTAAGCCCCCTCAGAACATTTTAATAATGATAAAGCTTACCTGATATTAAAAAACACCTAATTTTCATTACACATGACGAGTTTTATGTAAATCGTTAAAGCTGTGTTTGAGATAATCGAAAAAAAAAGGTAAAAATCGGAAAAAAAGTTATGAACTAAGTGCCCCCTCCGTTTGACCAATTTTGATGAAATGTTGGCTATCACATCTTGGGCATATACATACATCAAATACCCAGTTTGATCAAAATCGTTAAAGCGTTTTTGAGTAGATAAAAAAAACACGTAAAAATGGGACAACATTAAGTAAAGTGTCCCCTCCAATAGATCAATTTGATGAAATTTTTACAGTCATATCTCGGGCATATTAATACATCAAATAGTTAGTTTAATCAAAATCGTTAGAGCCGTTTTTGAGAAAATCGAAAAAAACGTAAAAAGTTATTAAATAAAGTGCCACCTCCTTTTGACCAATTTTGATAGAATTTTTGCTGTCACATCGCGGGCACCCAATTTTATTGTTCATTTTATGATTTAGTTTAAATATTGAATTTGCTAGAGTAAATTATCATGATGTAGTTGAATCCTTCTCATATTTAGTCTTGAATGGACTATTAATGGAAGGGCCTAGAATATTCCCGTGAAATCTAGAACATGTTATTACGTATTAATATGGTTTTGTAACGGTTCCAAAAAAAGTCTGGAAAACTTAGTTGTTATAGAAATAAACATCAGTTATTGTTTCACACCACAATATATTTTTTGATACCCTTCGCTTCATATCATGAGGTACTATTAATTTTCCATCATATGGTGTTGGTGAGCGAGTACAAGACTTGCTGAATCAGAAGTGCATTTATCACGTTTTTTATCATAATGCTTTTTTAAAATCTGTGGAACTGTTTCTTTTTATTTATTAATCCCATTGCAGATATTGTAAATGTAAAAGTAAGCTCATTTGACTTTTTTTGAGAACTTCTTCGCGGAAGGTGGATGTAAATATTCGATGAACAATAATAGTAAAATTTTGATAACTTTTTGTGCGTGAAATGATCTCCCAGCTGAAATAGGAGTGATGTGATTTACATTCATATCTCGGGCATATTAATACTCAGTTTAATCAAAATCGTTAGAGCCGTTTTTGAGAAAATCAAAAAAAGTTATTAAATAAAGTGCCACCTCCTTTTGAACAATTTTGATGAGATTTTTGCTGTCACATCGCGGGCATATAGGTGCATATACTAAATACCCAATTTCATTGTTCATTTCATGATTTACTTTAAATATTGAATTTGCTAGAGTAAATTATCATGATTTAGTTGAGCTATAATTGTATTTCTTTTTTAATATAATTTATAATTCGATGCTGCCTTGGAAAGACCTGTAACATACATTTTTATATTGTTTCTTACATATCTATATAAATACATAACTGAGGGAGGGAAAAAGGCAGCGAAATGTTGAACAAGGGTCAAAACGAGCGGAAATAAAAAAGACCGGGTCGGGATAAAAAACAAGATAACTAAGGAGGAATGGAAGAAAAGACACCTTTGTTTCGGGCAAGAGTGAGTGATGAAGCTAAAGGAGGGGGACAAAGCTGAACAAGGATTTATAGTAACTGTCCACAGGATTCATGAATAGACAGAGCAGTGGACAAATGGTCCAGCTTCGGCACTCCGTTTCTTAGCCAATAGCAACGTTTAATGGTCTATCTGCCTCCATCAGTAACCGATGGCTGCTACCGGTGAATCCACGTGCGATTTGAAATACCAATAGAAAGTTCTTTCCGGTCAAAGAAACCTGGATTAAATATTTCAAAAAATGTCTTGAAAATTTCTTCAATGAAAGTCTTGATGATAAGATTTTTACCTAACCTTAAATCATCTGAAGTCTTTACCGGGCAAAATCCAAAATATTATATCCCATTTCCATTACTTTAATTGAAAAAGGTTCCAATATATCGCGCTTGAAAAAATGTAAATTATTATTCTCTATTTACAGAGTTATTGTTTTTTGTTCGTTTTTGTTACATCTATGCAATTAGTCCGCTTTATTTTCTTTCGACTATTAGATAAAATAAAACCCTAGGAAGGGCCTAGAATATTCCCATGAAATCTAGAACATGTTATTACGTGCTAATATGTTTTTGTAACGGTTCCAAAAAAAGTCTGGAAAACTTAGTTGTAATAGAAATAAACATCAGTTATTGTTTCACACCACAATATATTTTTTTGATACCCTTCACTTCATATCATGAGGTACTACAAATTTTCCATCATCTGGTGTTGGTGAGCGAGTACAAGACTTGCTGAATCAAAAGTGCATTTATCACGTTTTTTATCAAAATTCTTTTTTAAAATCATTGGAACTGTTTCTTTTTGAATTATTAATCCCATTGCAGATATTAGGTATGTAAAACTAAGTTCATTTGACATTTTTTGAGAACTTCTTCGCGGAAGGTGGATGTAAATATCTGATTAACAATAATAGTAAAATTTTGATAACTTTTTGTACGTGAAATGATCTCCCAGCTGAAATAGGAAAGAGGTGATAAATGCCATGAACCGGAGAGCAGCAGGTTGACTGAAAATCAGAGGGAGTAACGAGCAGCAGTTTAATTTCCCTGAAGGCAGTGCCGGTCTGATTGATGAGGCAGCTAGTGCAATAGCTTGCAGTATTAATATTGTCCCAACCAGCTAGGAAAATTCGTCTTATTGCACCAATATTTCACCATTTAATTGGATCAGGAAATGTAGGCTCTTAGTAAAATTGGTTCAATATCGGGAGGTCCGACACCTTTTTATACTGGAATGGGAAATTAAATTCGTAAAATCTATCCTTTAGAAGATTTAATGAAAACATCTACACAAATCATATGTTCTCGGGGACAACGAGTATTTTCTAAAGCGTTAGCCCACTAGGCCATCACGCAACCCTAATTAACAACATTTCAAAATAATAATAAAACCTTAAATAAATAAATTAAAAATGTGATAAAGTAAAAGAGTGATTGTATGACGCAAAAAAAAAAAAAAAAATTGAAATGTTAAGAAATCTCCTGATATCAACAACAACTATGACAAAAGACGAATTCTTCAGCCTCAGAGAAGGTAATCAATCACCTGGATCAAGTGTTGCTGACCATGTTGCGTTGAGGGTTTTCGTATACTCGGTTCGATGATTGTTGGACTCGATTTTCAGTCAGTTAAGATAAATATTTGCTCTCGACGGAACCAAAAAAGTAACCTTGTCCCTCATATTCTGCATATGTCAGCAAGTCAATAAGATACCCGTGAGGCCTAAGTACAAAGACCTAGTCCCGACGTTTTAATTTCTGGCGTTTCATCTCCGTTCTGAGGTAAATAAACTTTAACTTCAACTTGAGCTTTTGAATTAGTCTAGAAAATATTGCAATAATACATACCACCTCTTGCTTTGTTCCTTACAGAATTAAAACGTTGAAGCTGCGGTTTTATCATGAAGCCCTATGGTTTTTAGATCAAATAAACCCCGCTCCGGTAAAATCTCATATAAATTATTCTGACAAGCCGCTGTTCTAGATTGCATGCTAACCGCCCCACTTCGGAATGTAAATGGATGCAAGTTCTACCGAGAGTGAATTTTCCTCGTGAGCTTCCATCAGCACAACTAAACCGCAGGCACTGCGCCCAGTGACATGTACCGTCAAAAGTTTAAGCCACTGCTGAATGATATATCAGGGATCCTACTTTACCGAAATGGTAGCTCTAAATTATTCAGGTACTTCACCCACACTTCATATTTCTATGGAAGAAAATCATTGAATATTTTATTCATCTAGTTATATTATACCCTTGAATAATTATCCTAAATTTACCTTTACTGATTCAGTTGAGGTCTTGAAATCAGGTATGAATGGTAGAAATACGCCATTCGAAATCCCTTGAATAAATGTTTAGTTTTTAAATGAGTTGTTGGTAGATAAAGCTATTAAAAATATTTATAATTTTACTACACAAGTTGATTTATGGACCATAGAAAAAAAGAGTTCTAAGCGACATTTTTATTAAAAATAGAGTTAGATGCGGAATATGGTAGCAACTCTTTTGTTTTGTTGTTGAGATCGAAGTGGGTATAATGACAGTGATAAGTTTAAATAAATAATTTGGTTATGTAATTATATCGGAATTTTTTTGAAATCGGATAACCAGGTAAAAGCTATTAATTCTTACTCCCCCGCCCCCCTACCCAAAACTATCTAAGATGAAATTTATATGGAGAGTTTAGTGTCCTTGAAATTTATTTTTGTACATATAAGTTATAATAATACTAATGAATGGATGAAAGGGAACTATATTTTGAATAAAGTCTCTGGTTCATTACACACAAACTGAGATGTGTTTCATTTCTCTCTCATTTGTTCCCTCACTTCTTTTTCTTTTTTTTTTTCTTTTTTTTAAGTGACCTGCGTTGAGTTGCAATACATATTCAATGGGAGGGAAATATATTCAGATGGCTACTTACTACATAAACTTTATATTCCGACTGTAAAGTTTTACCGAAGCGGGAAAGAGACTTCATTATTAAAGGAACTAAGCTAAAAGGTTTTCGTTTGTTTAGGGAGTGCAGTCAGCCTGGAGTAGTCTTAGGATCGATATAAAAGTGACACACTCCCCTCTACCCCCCCACTCCACCCTAGTAATGAAACAAATTGAAATTCAGACACCGGCCGGGGTGGGGAATGGTGGGAGGAAGGGAGTTGACGTGAATACCGGGGGTAAATTGGGGATGTGGCCTTCCTCCGACTGACAGCTACAAAAAGGCCTCAGACGGCAATTTAATTGTTAAGCTGCAATTTATCTGAAAGAGAAAGGAATTGCGATAAACTGAATACGATTAAAGAGGTTCCGGTTAATTTGGGTCAGTAGGGTTTTCTGGGTTAAATAGATCTAGGAATGTGTATTCTTTCAGATATAATGTAGGTCAAGGAAACTAACTGGATCAAAAGTATGAAATGGAAAGAGATAAGTTGAAAAATCTGCCTATTTTTGGTTTTATTTTTTTTTTGTTTAAGTTAGAAGGTGTACAAAGAGTTTCAATACCATCTCCATACATATTTTTTAAAATACCTTTTTTTTTATACCTTTTTATTTTTAAGTTTTAGATACACTACATCATAAAGTATAATTGCACGGATCAGAACCTGCATCTTCACTGTGAAAATTGCGTTGGAGGTGGTGCGTTCGTTTCAAAACCAGCCCTACCCAAGCTTCCTTCTCTGCTATGTAAAGCGTAAATAATCCAAATTTTATTTAAACCGGTTATTGTATCCTTTAGAGATTAACCGGCCGGTTTTAACAGGAGGAATTACAAAAATATTTCAATTTTTTTTAAATAAAAATTTTCTTGAACTGATCTTGTTTTTTTTTACGAAATAAAACGATTTTCTCCAACAATATTGTTCGTGGTTACAAACAAAAATAGTGGTTAATTACACAGTCTCTTTCGAAAACAGCTCCATATTGTCTATAATTTCCCAGAAATCTAAGACTGTTGAAGTAGTGAAACTACATTGAAATGACTACGGGTGTTAGTTCTTTCGAAATAAATAAATTCTAAAACCGAGCCGCACGTCAATGGTGAGAAACTATACCCGTCAAATATGAATCTCAATATATTAATATATATATATATATATATATATATATTGTTATATTTTTTTATAAATATAACTATATAAGCGATTATAAACTATATAAAATTTATTACTCGTAAAAATATAAACGAAGTATATTTTTTGTGATGAATCGACCTTTAAAATATACCTGCCTCGATTACAGGAAAAATAATTGAACCTTATTTAAATCATCTTGAAATTTTTAATAAAATTACCAATATTCTAAACGAATCCGCTTAACGCCAATTATATCACAAAATTGTATTTGCTTGGAGGATCAATAGTGAAGAGTATAGCTAATTTTCTTATTTCTAGAACTCTCTAAACACTGATACTTAAGTATCTATTCATTAACACTGATTCTTAAGTATCTTATATAATTTATAAGTATCTATAAATAATTGCGATGTAAATTATTTTTTCCATGTTGTCCATTTTTGTTTGGCCCCGTCATTTTTGTTAAAATTAATTAATGAAGTGAAGGCGAAAAAATTAGAATAGGTAGAGAGGATGAGCAGTGCGTAATTTTATTTATAAACATATTACCTACATATATTTAATTTTTAAAATTATAAATTAAATCTAGATATTTTTGGAAAAATAAATTTTACGTTTTATAGTAATTTTGTCTCTTAATCGTGTTATTTTTAATTCCGATTTATAGCGACATAAGACCAATTATACATTATGATATATAGCGACATTATGATTATAATGTGATAGTCAATAAAGTAAGTAGTCAGTAAATGGTAAAAGTACTCAGTAATATGATTATATTACTAAGTACTTATGTGTATAGTGTAGCGCAAAAAAAAAACAATTAATAGAAGAATGGAAAAACAGAATGGCAGAGGAAGGAAAGCTTGAGATTGGAAAGATAAAACCCCAGACTCTAGAGTATTGAATTGTAACAAAAATCCGAAAAACAAATTAAAATTATTTCATAGAATTCTCATTGGGTTTAGGGAACTATCAGCTAATTTAGGTCACAATATAATTCGCTGCTTAATCATTACTATAGTTATTTTATTCTTCAACACCTTCAGTGGTTTACACCCATGACAGTATTGGGTCAGCTCAGGTCTTAGGAAGAAACGTTTTATTCTTCAACACCTTCAGTGGTTTACACCAATGACAGTCTTGGTTCAGCTCAGGTCTTAGGAAGAAAACAGTAATTAGATGACCAATAATTCATATCTGAGAGCAACTTTTCAAATATCACCAAGCTAACTAGTGCTCAAAATAAGCCTAGATCAAGAAATGATGTTATTCCGTTAATATATGAAATATACGAATCGTACAAGTGATGGGATAAAAGAAACATAAAATATTCAATTATTTAAATCCCCCCCCCCCCGCCCCCCACAAAAAAAATATGAAAAGAAGAAAACAAAATAAAGATACTGTATACTGTAAATGAATCATAAAACTATATTTCTGCAAGCTATGAAAATTTTTGATTATGCAGTTTTCAACGAAAAGCAATACTTGCTAAATAAGCAATAAATCTATTTCAGTTCGAACTGGGGAATTGGTTTAGTCATCAGTTGAACAATGGGCAAATACAGTCAGAACTTGGAAACAGTTGGGCCAACTTGTAAGTTGGAATCGATCATTTGATAAACTCAGCTCTTAATTGGGGTAATATAAGAGAGTTTGGCAACTACGAAATTCCATGTTCGTAATGAAAAGCAAGCTGTACAAACTTCATCGAAGAATAAATATTTTCCATTTAGAGAAATTCTGCTTCATTTAATACAGAATATTTTAACAACTTTCTTAAAAGTCGACTATAATAAAATAAATTTGAGTGTTTTATTTTACTTTAGCTAAGAGATAAGTAATAAATTACTTGAGATTTCTCCAATGATATGAATATCTTAAGAGAGAGTTAAACATAATTTAAAAGAAATGCTATCCATTATATTAAAGCATGCACTTACACATTCTACTAAATATCTGTATAAGTAAATACACAAACTGGGTGGATTCGGCGCTAAGTTTGGAGAGTCAAAACCCACCACCTGGTCTCATAATCACGTGCCTCCTTCTGCCTCTCAGTACCTTTGTTACTCAATATTTTTACGAAATTGTTTCCTTGTATCAAGTCTGCGATCTAAACAATCAAAAGTGTTATGTTTAGGGTTTAATAGTTATGTAATTGCATCATTCCTTTGAAAATCCAAGAGTAAATAAAAACAGCCAATTTTTTTTTTTTTTTTTTTTTTTTTTTTGGGCGGTCATGACCCAACTACTGCATCCACCCGTATATAACCTTTTATAAATGTAATCCAAATTCCTAGTTCTTCTTAGAAGCCATACATTTCTTTTCTAATGAAAAAAAAAATAACAATTGATTATTATACAATTAAAAAGAAAATGATAATTTCATTACCTAGGCTACCAATGCAATGCAAATAACATAGAAAAGGTTTCGAACAAGGAAAACTAGAGCACATTTTCAAAAAGTTGCAAATGGCACTGTTTTATACAGGTGATAATTAAATAAACAATGTTTCATTACTATCACAATTATTTGTAATAGAATATTTTATCTATAGAGTAATATGATTATAATTTGAACTTGAATGTAGGAACATTACTCAAACATTTGTGAAATGTTTTATTTATTTAATGGCGATCTGTAATATATAGGAATTATTTTTTAGACCCACTGAAGGATTTGGAGGTCGAAACGTCTGTAATAAAGAGACTATGATCCAAATTAATTTTCCTCCATAACTAGGAAGTCTCTAGCCTTGTTTGAATGAATAAATAATAGTTATGAATTTTCTTTGGCCTGCGAGTAATTCCATCCGCATTAATTTGTTAAATAACTTTAAAATTTAGGATTTAAAAAAAGAAGAATCTTTTTTTTTGGAAAGATTTGGAAAGACTCAACGCAACTTTTCTGTTTATCTGTTTCCGTGAAGAGCAACCAATTTTGAGATCGTCCATATTTCTGATCACTTACACATTCTATATTGGAATATTACTTTTATTTACACCATAGGGTCGACATTTATAATTTTAGGTTTCAAAATTGATTTATAACTCACTAGCGGTCTCATCCGAAGCACTCAAGGGACAAATTTGGAGGATTGATAAACTCGTACGATAATGAATAATGATATCAAAAATAGGATTTGTAATTCAAATCGAACCCCCTGAAAGTTTGACTTTATTATTTTCTCCGCCCAGAAATACTAGCGTAGTTTTCCTAATAGACCGACAACAGGATAGTCAGTCTAATGCCCACCTCTCACTAAGTATCCTAACACTGTGAATACGGGTACCAATTCTTCTCATATTTTGAATCACCAAATCTACTTCTCCTCCTAAAATTAATTATTCATAAAATAAATACCCACACAAACCAAACGCTAATGATAACAAATGCTAACTCACAAAGTACAAAGCGGACTTCATCAATTGGGTTTGTTATTGCGATCTAATACTACTAAACTTTAATCTTCACTGGCAAAGAAGATGGCATTCTTAAATACCTCAATAACCCATTGAGCTCCCAATTCATCCTATGCAGTACAAGTAATTCTATCCAACCCGTTTATCATATTAAATTCCGATAACTGTAAAGAGAAAAAAAAACGACAACATAAAAATAGAATATTTGATGAATGACGGATCTTTATTCTCATTTCTAAATTATATTTGATTTAAAAGCCTACATTTTTTTTTTTTTTTTTTTGCAATTTTACTTTTCTAATATATTAATATTCCTTTTTTAGATGTTCTAATTTTGATTTATTAATAAATCTTTTGACTGTTGTGTGAAGTTGCTTAGTCAGCAATATTCTCCCCTCACTATGAAGAATTGAAACCCACCCCCCTCCAGCCCAAAAAAACAAAACAACTTTCCATTTAATTTAATTAGAAAATCATACTACTCGACCTTCCAAGACCTTGTCGGATTTTTGTGTTTAGGAAGCCGGTGTAATTTAAAAATATAGCATAATGAGACTTTGAATAATATCTTGCACCCATTGTAGGTTGGACTTAATATCAGGAAATACAATGGTTTAGGTGTATAAACAGTGACGTCAAATAACATGCTTTTTCTCCGCCCAACTCTTTTTTTTTAGTGATGCTATAAAAATAAATTAAAAAAAGGAACTGTTGAAAAATAAAGGAGCAGTAGGGGTAGGGGGAGGACACAAAGTCTGCGGACCTCTGATAAATCCCTTTTCTTATTTGTCTTGCTCGGTTATCCGCCGTGGCTTAACCATACTGAATTCTACCCTAGGGCTTCTTCCCGCTCTTGGGATTCTGTTAACTGCTTTTGAGAATGTCTTGCAGAGTAGCAATATTAAGTTGTATATTTTTATCTTGGATTAAAGTCGAATAATACTAATATTGGTACTGTATTGTGGATTAAAAATTAAGTCTTAATTTATCTACTATTTGTCTAGTGTTGAAAAAAAAGTCATATCATAGATATGCCTAGTAATTAATACATGATATAAATAAACGTACCTTTATGCTACTAAGGCTAATTGGACGATGTTACAGTGGGAATCCTAAATTTCGCCTGTCTAGGTATTATTAGGAAAGGGATCTTTTACGAGTACCGGATATCGCTCAGGCTGAGGACCATCATTTTACGTCGTTTCCGTGGGACGGGATAGCTAAGGATTTTTTTAATCCCTTTAAAAAATCCTAGGGCCACCGAGGGACCCGAACCCGCGACCTTTAGTATTAGGCTTAGTAGGCTAGACCCTTAGTAGGCTTCTATGCTAACCACTATACAACAGGTGACCTCATAAACCTTGTTTATTTTCGAAATTTCTTAAAAAAAAATTCGGTTTTTCCAATTCCTTATGAGAGGATGGATTATAGTTAAATGATATTGTGGAGTACAAATGTATGAAGAATTACTGACATGGTTTAAAATCATTAATTAATAAAATCCGATCAAATGTTTTATCAGTAATTTTTAAAAATCATTTGATGATAAGTGAAGGAATCAAAACCTGTTCATCAATTTTGGGTAAAATTTTTACAATTAAAAATTATAATGACTTTTATTCCTCTCAATGATATATTATGGAGTCTGCAGTAGTAGATTGAGAATATTGGTATCAATTTTTAGAAACAGGTCGTCTTTAATTGTTTCAATTCTTTTTTTTTTGAATTTGCGAAATAAGCATCCAACCTTAAATACAACATTTTGTCTTTACTAATTTCATCATGTATATTGTGACGTTCCATTATCATTATAAAATTTCTGTAAGGAACATTATATAAAATTTTCCGACTTCTCATTCTTTATGACATTTCTATTGCTAGTCAAAACATTAGTATCATTCACAGAATTTCTGTGGAGTAGTCCAAAATCTATTCGTTATATAATGAAATGTTGTCCTTAATAACTCTTACAAGGAATTAGCAACATATTATTTCAGCAAGTTTTGGAACGGAAAAATTCTTTGCTCATACTTCTAACAGTCTTCTGATCGTAATGACTCTCGCAGTTTCAACAGTAAAACAATGAAGGTGTGCACGCACAAAGAGTAGTAGGGGTTTATAAAATTTTCATCAAAGAGACGCTAATAGATGTTTCACATCAAAAATACAAATTATAAAAAAAATAGTTTACTACGATCACTAGCTAATCTTTTTTTACAAAAACAGTTATGTACCAATTTATTATCAATATAATAATATTAGATTATAATAAGTGGGACGTTGGATAAAGTACCACTTAAAATAAATGATAAGAACAAAACTCAGCGAAGCGAGATAAGGGTCATCCGATATCAGTCAATAGTTAAGGTCCATTCCCCCAACCCCATTATTCCATTAGATTCTATTCTGAATTGTAATAGATACATAGACTATCGACGATTAGAATTCCCATTTCGGAAAGGGAATAAAATATTAATAAAAATTTCAATGTATTGTGAAATGAAATCAAATATTATTCAAAAATCCATCATCAGCTTTTATAACTTATTTTTAACATATCACCATTTCTCTGAGAATTTTGAATTAAACATCGACCTACAGATTAAAAAAATTAATTGTCGAAGTTAATATTCACGTGGTAACTAATATGATTGTGATAATATTATTATTATGTTTTTTTAATGGCGTAGTAATATGTAAATTGTTGGTAAGATTTTTATTCTTTCTTATTAAGAAGGAGATGTTAATTTTTTCCAGTTTTAAGGAAATAAATATAGAACATATTCTTTTAGTAATTCGAAATATTACTTTTCATGTAAAGACGATCAATGAAGCTTTTAATAAATTTCCTTTTTTTATTTATTGGTTGACTATTTTTATTATTCTCTTTGAAAATTTAATTTAATTAATATTCTGTAGATGAAAACTCATTTTTCACTATTAATAAGAGATTGTAATTCATATTCATTTGTTCAATAAACTCCTATGCTGTAGTATCCTGTAGTAGGTAAAACTATTACACAAACATATTACGGTTTTTTTTTAGGTGTAATTTCCTTTAAATGTATAATTTTCTAATACTGTTGTTATACTTCAACCACAATTTTTTAAAGTTAAAATTATAAAGATACTTATAAAGGTTGTGGCTTTTAGGTTTTTATTACAGTGTACAGATTGAATTAATATTTTAAATATAAATATATGTATATTTTCCTATGTACATTCATTTTTTTTATGAGTGAGTTTCAAAACAAATTATTTGTTTGAAATAAGTCATAGAACAATGTTGATAATTATGCAAAGCCTTTATTTCCTATCTGCAAAATGAACTAACATCAAAACTTTAGAGGCAAGCTTACAAAAAAATAATAATAATCATAATAAATAAAAAAAATAATGCTGCAAACCCCGCCCGAAGTAAAAGTAATTTTACAAAACCATTTTTCTGAGTTTAAAAATATAATGCAGCCATAATAATACTTTATAGCGGAGGGTGCGGTAGAAGCTTGGCAAATAGAACTTGGGATTAAGTTCTAATAGGATCGTAAAATACAATAATGTGTACATTTAGCGTCTAAGGAAGTGTAGAGCCGCGCTGAGAAAGGTGCATAAAACAATTAAACAGCTAGAATAGGCGTTGGACCGCTAAATCTTCAAGTTTCCAACATTAATTTAAATTAGAAGTGGCCTAGGGAAAACCTGGGTGGGAACTTAGTTTGCCACTGTGGCGGCGAAGTTGGGGTTCTCAGCGGGGACCAAAGCTTGTTCCTTGCACTTAACATGGCTCCCTTACAACCACCTCTGGGGCAGTATATAATAATTACCCCTTAAGTCACCTTAACCATCCTCCATGTCTCCTCTGGTTTATGTTTACTTGGTCCTCTGTTTGTGGAACCCGTGGTGTCAGTGTGTGTGTGTGTGTGTGTGTGTGTGTGTGTGTGTGTGTGTGTGTGTGTGTGTGTGTGTGTGTGTGTGTGTGTGTGTGTGTGTGTGTGTGTGTGTTTGTGAGTGTATGCATGTATATATTTATAGTTCAAATCGCCAGGTTTTCATATTAAACACTTAACAATCATCATTAACAACAAATAATAAATGATTAATTTTTAAAAAGTAATAGTGTAAACTATACAGTTATTGGCACTCAGTACAGTTATTGGCACCCCTACTTTAACTTAAAGAAATAGGTAAACAAGTCCTAATTTTATTACAAGATACTTACTTTATTACAAGATAATTTTATTACAAGTCTAATGTTTGAAGGGTCCTCTAAGTCATTTATGATTATTATGATAAGACTTTAACAAACTAACCATAGGAAAGATTTCACAATTAAATCCACAGGTGCCAATAACTAGATTTTGCACTTTTAACAATAAATATTGCCATATTGTAAAACTATTGAACTTTTGATCCAAAAAAAAACAAAAACTCTTGAGTCTTTATAAGGATATATAAAGAGGAGTTATAGGAAGTTTCAATTAGTTTCTTTCATAATAAGTATTTTTTTCAATGTCACCACTGAAATTTAGTCTTAAGGGTGCCAATAACTGTACGGTTTACCCTATGTTTTGTTCGGATAGTGGTGTGTGTGACAGAGTATGTATGTGTGTGTGTGTTTGTGTGTGTGTGTGTGTGTGTGTGTGTGTGATAGAGAGAGAGAGAGAGAGTGAGAGAGAGAGAGAGAGAGAGAGAGAGAGAGAGAGAGAGAGAGAGAGAGAGAGAGAGAGAGAGAGAGAGAGAGAGAGAGAGAGAGAGAGAGAGAGAGAGAGAGAGAGAGAGAGAGAGAGAGAGAGAGAGAGAGAGAGAAGAGAGAGAGAAAGAGAGAGAGAGAGAGAGAGAGAGAGTGAGAGGGAGAGTGAGAGAGAGAGAATAAAATTAGTAATTCTGGTGGGATAGTCATAGTTGTTTTATAATTTTTTCGATCATACTGCTCGTTTAACTTGCGAACAATAACTTGATCTGGATGTTTGATTCACATATCTTTCATGAAAGAAGTCAGCGCCAGGAAAAGTTATCAGCAGTGCTAAAACTTCTGATTGGTGTATTTTTCATGTATGTATGATTTTACTGTTAAAATGTTGTTCATGTCATTATTTATACAAGGTCTGCAGTTGTTGTACAATGATGCGCTCATAATTTGCATGTACATACTTTACTGTACATATTTTACGCTGGAACCAGATAAGTGCTAATGCCTTATTAAAAATTATTTGATATCACTGACATGATTCATTTAGTCTGCTGCTTGCAACAATTTTATTTCTACAATAAATAATTTTCCTCAAAAATTGATAAAATTATCGTTAACAGTTATTTTATGCAATGGAATAAACCTAACTCATTAATGTTCATTAATGATAATAATTAATATTTTGTTGGTAACTAGAGTGCATGAGTATCCTATTATTCATGAATAGTTTTCTAATTACTGCAGTAGGATAGTAGAGGTTTCATATACAAATGTATGATAATTTAAAAGAAAGGGCATCCTAAAATTGCAACCCCTCACTCAGAAAGATTGGGAAGCAGTCATTTTGTTGAGGCCATATCGGTATTACACAAATGGAACCAAAAAAAAAAAAAAACACCCTGCAAAAAACATAAAAAATTGAAGTGATGAGCATCAATATAATAAATATGAAAAAAAAATTTCGGCAAGTATGTTTAAATAATTAATATCGTAATGTACAGGCTTATTAAACTCATTGTATTTATTAATTAGTAAGTACAAAAGAAATAAATACAAATACTATACTAGAAATATTAAAAATAGTAAATTAAAAATCAATCTGTTTCTAGCTTGCTTGCCCTTGTAGCCCTGAAGATGCCTGAATAGGCGAAAATTTGGCATGTAATCTGCATGATTAAGTGAATTATTGAAATAATAAGAGAATTAAAAAATAGAGCTAATTTTAATCATGGTTAACGTTCAAATGTCCATTGATTTTTTTTCTTTTGTAGTCTTGACACATAATGCTTTACTATTAATTTTAGCGTTTATTCTTTTAGTCGTAAAAGAAACAAGACCCATTTAATGATTTATGATGAAAAAGGTAGAATATAAAAATGTTTTCTAATTGCAAATTCATAAACACACATGTATCTTCGTTTATGATGTGGATTTTATAGACCACCTTCATTCTGTAAGGAAGTTTTTATTGTTCCTCCGGCCGTTAAAAGTTTAGGGGAAGCTTTAAGGGAAAGACCTGACAGCGGAGGAAATGATTTTAGGAATACTTGATATGAAATGTACACCCATCTTCCCCCGGCTTTTGTTTTTCCGTAGTAAATAAAGTACTTTTACGAGGATGTAGAACTCGTGTGCATTTGTTCGTGGAAGATATATTCTCTGGCTTCTGAGGGCGAGGGGATGAGTGAGCAATATATATTGCTAAAGTTTTTGATAAAATTAAAAGTTCACCCTCATAGCAGCTAGCTAGTAGCTCTGAAGTAACTTTTTTCCCCCATACTCGTTTGGTTGCCAGTGTATACTTTGCCATTGTTTCCCCAGCGGGTGAGGGGTGTTCTCAGGCAGTCATTTCGTTGAAGGTAATGTTTCTCCTCTCCCCGGCCAATATCAACATGTAAGAAAACATTTGTTTTTTTGTACGACTCATTGCATTTCCAACTCCCCTTGTTGACGGTTCCGGGAAAATTCAATCCCATAACATGACCGCAAACACTTCCTTCTCCGAAGTGTTATCTTTCACGTGTTTGTCCTCAATGTGGGTGTTTTAATTTTTTATCCATTAGTAAAGATAAAATGTTAATATTTGAATATTATCTACTTCCTCTTTGCCATGAAATGGTGTAAATATATTCATATAGAAGGTATAAACTTTCAACTTTTGTATTGTTATTCATATAAATTGGTTTTAAATTGATAATTAATTGAGTATAATATTTTCAGTTCTAGTAGAATATGTTAAACGATAATTGAACATGATAATGAAAGAATCATCTGGACTAGTGAGTCGATTTGATTTATTTTTTTCTAAATCCAACTAAATTTTTTTTTTTTTATTTCTTTAATATCTGTTTTTTACTTTATCTGATTGTTAAAATTTTTCAGGAATGGTCACAAACGCCGTCTATTAGAGCTCCTTCACAGAAATAGTAGAGGAAAAGTTTAAAGAAAAAAAAATGCGATATTGATTAAGAACAGTCTTGCACTGGACGAGTATACAGTCGGGCCATAATTATTTGAATATAAATATGTTTTAATATCAACCGAAGAATAAATTAGCCTTATAATCTCAGTTACAGTCAGGACCTTCTAAAACAGTCACAAAATAATTTTTACATATTATCCCCCATGGTGTCCTCCATGTAATTCATATACCAAATAGTCGACTACTATATTGTCCAGCATGTTGAACAATAGGAAAACGAAGAAAATGTCCACGTAGATGCTAAGTGTAATAATATCTGTATTCTGTTATATTTATTAACTGAAGTACACATATATCGATGGCATATAATTCAAAGGTTTTTTGAAGTATGAATCATTTTATTTTATTTTTTTCAAATTATCTATTTATTTTATCGCATCCTGTATTTTATTATATGGAATTGCCGTGACTTATTTTTAAAAAAAATATTATTAATCATTGACATTTTCATTGGCAGTAGATGACTATAATTACCTAGGCACAGTTATCAGCAGAAATGGTAAAATTCAACAAGAAATATCAAATAGGATTAAAAAAGCGAATAGCATTTATTACCAAATCTGCAATACTGTTGTTGGGAAGCGAGAAGTCGAAAAAAAGGTAAAATTGCATATATTTAATTCAATTTACCTTCCCACCCTACTCTACGGAAGTGAGAGCTGGATCTTACTCGACAGATTGAGGAACAGAATCACCGCCTCAGAAATGAAATACCTCAGAAGAGTAGCTGGCCGAACACGGAGAGAGCACATTAGAAACGAGAGAATAAGAGATGAGCTAGGGGTGAAACCTCTAACTGATATTCTGGAGAAGAGGCAGCTGAAGTGGTTCGGCCATGTGTGCCGAATGGATGAAGAACGCGGACCACGCAAGTTCTTCGAAGCTAGACCAACTGGCAAAAGACCAAGAGGCAGGCCAAGGATGTCGTGGTCGGATAGTATGGCTCGAATAGGACAGAAAAGAGGAAAGCAGTTGGATTCCATGAAGGCACTGGCAAGGGACCGGGACAGTTGGAATACCTGGATCGAGGCACCTCCACGCTGAGAGGCACAGAGGAGGAAGAAGAAGAAGAAGAAGACATTTTAATTTTTTATTTTATATAATTAGGAGCATTAGATACTAGTATATTGCTGCATTAAACTAGCATTTAACATTTAAGTCTTGTTGTTCACAGTTATTTAAATGTTTTTTCTATAATGGATAAATTATGTTTGACCGTATATTGAATATGTATGAGAATAGTCCGGGGTCGTGTTCAAAAACTACAAATAGTACTTAACTATTTTATTGCAACCTAAGTTGATTCAAGGCTCTGACAGCTCTATTGTCATATGCCCTGAAGAAGACCTGCATTGTTGGGTCGAAACGTTGGCTGCAATAAAATAGTTTAGTGCTATTTGTAGTTATTAGACCGCCACCCGGGTCTATTCTTATACGTATTTTTCTGTGAAATTGTTAGATATGTTCTGTTTCAAATTGTTTTAAAAAGAAAATAACTGAATTCATTCTAAAAGATAGCAAATTTATCTGACCTACCTTTGGCATCGCATCTAATATAAGTTCATCCATAAACAATGAAACTGCCTTAAGAAGCTTTAGTTTTATGTTTACGGTCTTACAAAATTCTTATTAATTATTGGATATGTTAACTTGACTGTGATTTTAAATGTTACAATAGGTTTCTTGAGCTTCAGTCAATAATAAACAACTAAATTATGGCGACGTTTCGAGACTGTATTGTTCTCATAACCATCATACTCATGCCAATGTTGCTGATGGATATTGCTATATAAATTACAAAGATGTATAGGAACTAACTAACTGCATTACTCTAATGTACAACGGCAAGTTGTACCATCTCATATCCATCAGCTATATAGGCATGATTATGAGAAAGATATACAACAACGAAACCTCGCCATAATACAGTTTTTTTATTATTAACCTTTTACCGCCTGAGCAGTGCGAGTATATTGCGGGCCCACTGGCCTGAGACCTTAGACCGGCTGCCGGAATACTTTTTGCCACATTCACTCCTCTTTATCTCCTTATTCATATTTTTTTTCTAAGGTTTTCCATCATCCTTTTTCATCCGGACTCTGGACCGGCATTGGTTAATTTAAAAAGTTTAATTTTTTTATTGTTTAAGTTATATTACTACATTTTAATGCACTAATTATTACTTACATACATTATACAAGAAATCTAAAAATTTTTTACTGTATGATATATGCCGAAACATGGCACAGGACATAAATGGTTGGACATAAATGGTGATTCTTTGCAAACATATTTTGTTTGTGCTCTCTTTTTCTTCTTAGTAACAACACAGAGTCTACTTTTTTGTATCATAGAGGAAAAATGTGGTTGTGTTAGCCGCGTGCAGGTAAAATTAATTTGGAAGAACCCGAAAAGAACCCCATGTCAATTGGTTTACAACTCGGAAATTTTTGAGGAAACCATACACCTCGTCATTGGGGCCGGAAACAGGGTTGGATAAACGCGAATGCAAATTATGTAAAAATAATTTTCATATATCCTGCACTCGTCCTAAATAAGAATAAGAAAATGATGACTATTTTGTCTGCTCGCCATGCTCCTCTAATACGCAAAAAAATACGTCTAGGAACGTACCTAAGTACATATACTTACATATAATTGACAAATCCTATTTCGTGACGAGTTGTTACCTACGATTAATGAATTCCTGAATGAGTTGCATTCCTAAATTATATATATATATTATATATATATATATATTATATATGTTATATATATATATATATATATATATATGATAGATAAATCCGAAAGTGAAGAGTAAAAATTCAATTTTTGTTTTAAAAGAAGCCACAAAAACATCTTTTAAGGTGCTGACAACTGGGGGTTTAATCCTAATGCAATAGTAAAATGGAAAGAGTTAAGAAATCAATTAAAATAAGTTCTGCAGTTTCAGTTTTCTAACTCTGAAGCAGACGGAACTTATACGTTAGTATCAATCTGCAGGCCCCAAGGACTGCAGCGCTCGAACTGATATATGAGTCTACAGGCGTTAAAGGATTAGCTGAACCTCAAGAACCCTATTATAATATATATATATATATATATATATGAATGATCTTTATAATACCTAACAAATTAAGTTAAAAATAATAAGTTATTTCAATTTACAATTTCTAATTATTCCTTATTCAGTACGATGATGATTGCTTTTTCCTACATGCTTTGAATGAATATATTACGGGTATATCCTATGGATTCCAGGTCAGGCATAACTGGTATTTGTGGAGGCGTTATAGGGTAAAAGAGCGACTGATCCCCTCAGACATGTGAGGGTGTATAAGATGGTATTAAATGGATCACCTCCTGTTTGGTTTGAATAGTTCGCAAGTGATTGATGCCCGGCCGTAGGAGGTTTAACACTGTTCCCAATAGCATTCGATAAGGAATGGTCCCGCATCTAACATTTCTCACGGATATCCACTTCCATTGTTGCTTATTTATAGATTTTTCTTTTCACCTTAAAAAAATTTGTTAAAAATAGCGGCGGCTGTAGTAATAATAATATTTGCATAAGGAGCAAAAAAAAAAAAACATGCATGTATCTTTTACTCTTTACAAAGTCGTCATATTTCAAAAATTAGCTAGTTTCGGTCATGACTGTTTTCTGAACACTAAAAGATTATTACAACGGGAACCCTATTTTTTGGAAATAGTATGCTAAAAGGTGACATAAAACAGGAAAGGTGAAATAAAAAAGGAATCCTTAGATCACAAAAAAAAAAAAAAAAAAAAAAAAAAAATAGGTAAAATGATAGTCAGGATTTTTAGTCTACAATGATTTTATTGTGGTAAGCCAACGTTTCGATCCAACTTGTGGATCTTCATCACGGCTAAAAGAAAACAAATATATGAGTATCTATGCTAGAGGGTGACAATGAATGGATACATTACAGAACTGATAATAATATAAAAGATGGTGTATACATGAATATTAAAATAAGTGGCAGGTTAACAAAATAAAATAGGATCTGATATTTACCTACTGAGTCCAGGTGGATACTAAGACTAAAGGTAAAAATAAGGTGAGAGGTAGTGGTAGGGGCGTTTAAAACTACTCCTCAGAATCCATTTTCATCCATCTGGAAAAAAATAACCATGTAAATCATAAAACAGATAAAGAGATAATTTCATCCACTTATTCTAACATCTTCCGCATCCTCAAATCCTTGTTTTGATTTCATAGGTACCTGCAATTATCTCTGTACCTCTTGTACTATTATTATCTTTTTGTATTTCTTACTTCTTTCTGTATATTTTCCAATTTTTTATGCATTGTTACATTATGTATTATTTCATTTTTATGTCATTATTGAGTCCAGACTTAACTATTTGTATACAGTACCAAATATTTTGCCTTTCTTTTCAAAGGCGTTGGATTTCCCCGTCATAAACCTTTGAAGTCGACGAACTAACCCCCTACCACTACCTCTCACCTTATTTTTACCTTTAGTCTTAGTATCCACCTGGACTCAGTAGGTAAATATCAGATTCTATTTTATTTTGTTAACCTGCCACTTATTTTAATATTCATGTATACATTATCTTTTATATTATTATCAGTTCTGTATTATTGTCACCCTCTAGTATAGATACTCATATATTTGTTTTCTTTTAGCCGTGATGAAGATCCACAAGTTGGATCGAAGTACCAAGGCTTACCACAATAAAATCATTGTAGACTGAAAATCCTGACTATCATTTTACCAATCGTAATTGAAGAACAGTTGACTATCTCTCACCTCTATAAAAAAAAAAAAAAAGTGGAATTTTATTCTAATAATCGTATTGAACTATTGCTACTTTCGATAGTGATGTTGGAGGATAATGTTGTATGAATAATAAGAAAGAAATTATAAATATTCTAAATGAGGAAATTTAGAGCAAACTCACCTATTTTACTTTCCGAAAAAAAAACTCACCACGTTTATGTTTCCTATTTACATTACCTACCGTTGTTTTATAGATGCTTATCGAGGGATCTGTTTTAGGTTAAGGTAATGGCTTTCAGAAAATGTTTATCTAGCAGTCTTATAACTTTTAAAAAGAAATTGCATTGTGCGGCTGATACCTTTGGGTAAGAAATGATATCGTTGGATAAGAACGGTGCATCGAAAAGAATTAATATATTCCTAATAATTAATGTAATTAAGAAAGCATTTCATAACGTATAATGATTTTATTTTAATGGAATTTACTTTTAATCTAAAAAGTTTACACTTTTGATAGCAATACTATTAAGTTTAACGAGGAATAGGGGAAAAGTTTATGTTGTTAATATAGGGAACAGGAGGAGGCCTCTCGTATCAACAAGTTGTGCCTTTCTTGCTACTCCTCACACAACTTTTGGTTCCTGCTCCCCCTTAGACCTTTAGGCCAACTCTGGTTTTCTGTTTACTCAGTCTCTTTTCTTCCGATCTTTCAATTACATTCGATTCAATCGAGGGCTGAAAGTCAATGTTTTAGTGTATATTGCAAGTTATACCTCCCTAATTAAGAAACTATTCCATTTTTCTATTAATTTGATGTTATTTTTATAAGATAAATACCGTTGGACGATTAGCGATGTCTTCTGCAGAAGCCCATGCGAAATAAAAAAACTACGTTGGATTTGATGTTTGAACAATTCAATTATTTAACTGAGAAGCGACATTACAAAATCGCCTTATCCATACCTGTTCGTAATTTAGTTTGCAGTGGATTCCTATAGTATTTGCCCCGCGTCTTCAAAACATATCAGCCTTTTAAACCGAATCCCTTAGAGGTATATTCAAAATGTTCACAAAATAAAACTGGCTATTTTTTCAGGCTTTCGTGCTTCAACACTTAATAGCCTGGCTACGCTTCATTTTTGATCATATCTTACATTAAGTTAATTTTTGTTTTCATTTTTTACAATTTAATCAATATATTTACATTGTCTGTAGAAAACAATTAGTTTTGAAAAGCCTTCGAAATTTATAAAAACAGTTTTTAGCTATACGGAAAAAATTCAAAACGTGGTTGTTGGTCTGTTTCAGAAGCCTACCTTCAGTTATTTTTGCCGTGACAACGGTTATTTTTTAAGAACAATATGATTAATCTTTTAAATAACCTCAAAAGTAATTGATAAACATTATATTTAACTGAATAATTAATTACAAAAAAACATATGTCACTTTAATTTACTGGGGGCATAAACTTGATTATATCACTTAATATTTGGTCAAAATAATAACTATTTGCGTATCTTTGACGCCATAAAAACTCAAATAAATAAGAATCCAAATGATTCCTGCTAGTTCCACACTGAACACCCTTTTCTTGTAGAAACTTTACGGCAGAATCTTCATCATTTATCTTCCTAACCAAATCTAACAATCCCATTTTAATAATGACTTTTTCACATTATAATGTTAAGTATCAATAAAAAGATTGGTTAATTTAACATATGTTTCAGTAAAACAGTTAATACCCAGTTATTTTGATGGATACAATTAAATAACATTTAAGGTTAAGTCAATGATAATCATAAGTAACTGTTACCATGGCAAAAATAACTGGAGGTAGGCTTCTGAAACAGACCCGTGGTAGTTAGCTCTTAAAGTGAAGTTATTCTAAAATTAACAATGGACAGTACTCAATGACCTTTTCAAGTGTACTGATTTATTTATCAATTTAATTACAAACATATGTTTTTATAAAATCAAATAAAACACATTTTATTAACAGAAATTTGGTGCGTGCGCGCAACATACAACTTTCGCTTACAAAGTTTAATTAGAAATTGATGTGTTTTGTTAATTGACACTTCTCAAAGTCACACATTTTTCCATATTCACTTCTTATTTTTGTTTTTGTTTGCTTTATAAAAAACACTATTTTTTATTATTAAATAAAAGTTTTTGCTTGTGATAATCCGGCAATGCAAGCATAATACTCCAAGTCGTATGATTTTATAATTCTCTATGTAGTTGTTGAAAACTTCATTTAGTTACCATGAAACGAAAAATTTCCATTAAATAAACAGAACGGCTTTAATTATGAACTATGGTCTGTCATTAAAGGCCTACTCCGCATGCGAGGGCTCAACGTGTTTTATCAGTTGACGGAATACTTTTCTTTTTTTCGTCTATATATGTTTACTTAATCTTTTTTATATTTCATATTTAGCCATTTATTATTTTTATGCGTAACGAGGGACAGTTTATTTCTCCATGTACACAAAAACAAAGGTACTTTATAGGAATACAAAGAAGGCCCCTTCCCGATTTGAGCCCCCTCAGAACATTTTAATAATGATAAAGCTTACCTAATATTAAAGAACACCTAATTTTCATTAAACATGACGATTTGATTAAAATCATTAAAGCTGTTTTTGAGATAATAAAAGAAAAGGTTAAAATTGGAAAAAAAGTTATGAAATAAATTGCCCCCTCCGTTTGACCAATTTTGATGAAATGTTGGCTGTCACATCTTTGGCATACAAATACATCAAATACCCAGTTTGATCAAAATCATTAAAGCAGTTTATTAGTAAATTAAAAAATAATACGTGAAAATGAGACAAAATGTATTAAGTAAAGTGCTCTAATACACCAATTTTTATGAAATTTCGCCTGTCGCATGGCGGGCATATACATTCATCAAATACCAACTTTAATCAAAATATTTTGATCCGTTCCGGAGAAAATTGAAAAACTAAAATGTAGACAAAATTCATTTTATTAAGTACCCCCTCCGTTTGACCAATTTTGATGAAATATTTGCTATCATATCGCGGGCATATAGATACATCAAATACCCAGTTGAATAAAAATCGTTAAAGTAGTTTTTGAGTAAATAAAAAAAAATACGTGAAAATGAGACAAAATATTAACTCTCCGGTGGATCAATTTTGATGAAATATTTGCAGTGATATCTCGGGCATATTAATACATCAAATCGTCAGTTTAATCAAAATCGTTAGAGCCGTTTTTGAGAAAATCGAAAAAAAACGTAAAAAGTTATTAAATAAAGTACCCCCTCCGTTTGACCGATTTTGATGAAATTTTTGCTGTACACACACACACAAACACACACACACACACACACACACACACACACACACACACACACACACACACACACACACACACACACACACACACACACACACACACACACAAACACGCACACACAGACCATTTCGCGGGACTTTATTTTTTGGACTCAGGGGACCCCTAAAACGTGTGTTTTGTTCTCAAGTTAAACGAGGAGTATGATCGTAAAAATTATTAAACAACTATGACTATCCGATCAGAATTATTAATTTTATTCTCTCTTTCTCTCTCACACACACACACACACACACACACACTCACACACACATACTCTCTCACACACACCACACTTTCCGAACAAAACATATTACTTTTTAAAAATTAATCATTTATTATTTGTTGTTAATGATGATCGTTAAGGGTTTTATATGAAATCCTGCGGACTTGAACTTAAAATATATACACACGCGCACACACACAGACCATTTCGCGGGACTTGGTTGTTAGGACTCAGGGGACCCCAAAACGTCTATTTCCGTTGAAAACCGGAAGTCGAAATGTTTCACGATCGCAATACTTTCCCTTACTATATATTTCACATATAGGTAAGTGAAAGTAAAAATATTATTCCTATTCTTTAAAATAGGAACAGTGGTCAAAGCCAATTTTGTTATGTTATTATTGTGTAACACAATATAGACGTAGTATATCAAAGATTATAGACATAAGCTTTCCGTAAGCACTGCTGCTGCGATATTCTTTTGTAGGAGAGAATGTATTTATTATTATAGACTTTTAATAGTTTTACTTTTTTGGAAATGGAATGATTTTTCATGGGTCGATTTTTTATTATTTTACCCCCATCCTACATTGGTATTTTTTTTTCCTTTTCCTGTCAAGTTTGTTCTCTGTCAACGTTGTAATTATTTATTTATTGATTTATTTTTTTTTAATAGAAAGGGATTAAATGTTGGAAATTTGAAAGAAAAACCATTTTTTCCATAGAACTGTCTAAAAGATTAATACAGCAAAGGTAATCCCTCATTAAATTTTGTAACCGAAACAGATTCTTATTTCTGTTGTTCAAATTTTACAATTGCCTGGAACGTTTATAGTCCTGTATTAGTACCTGATCGCATGTTTGGATTGTTGTAAGCCTTTTCTGGCTGCGTACAAAGCGGAATATATTTAAGAAGCGATCGACTTATGCCTTTGTCTACTTTTTGTTAAGATGTTACTATTTTGAGTTCTAATTGGTTGCGTGCTATTTTTGTGTAATAATTTTACGTTGGTAAAATTATTTAAACCATTAACAGTATTACAATAATTTTTTTCTCTAATTTTTGAGTTCTTTTTATGTCTTGATTTTATTTTCTTAAAAAGCCAAAACAAGGCTTGATAATAAATAATAAATAAAGGATATTATTACAAAGATACAGAATAAAATTTTGAATTGAGTTCAGATAAACGATAGAAAGGATACTTTTTGATCTTCTGTCATTTAATGTGGAAGCCTTAGTAACATAAGACCGCAAGAGATGATTTCGTCGGATGGAAAATAATGATGCCATGAATGACTGCTCTAGGAATGGAATGAAAAGAAATTTTCTTTAGCCTTTCAATCAGACTGATTGAATGAATTTCAGAGGAGCAGAAACCTCCCCCCACGACCCGGGAGTAGTCTAATGCCGCTGTGAAGTAATCGGGTAGAAACGCCGAAGGAATACTCTTAATGGAAGATCAGTTGGAATTCATTTACAGTACTTTCAAAGGCTACTTGGTCTCTCCTCCTCAGGAGTAGTCCCTTATTACTACTTAACCAGGCAAAAGGGTCGCTTTCAATAATATCTAAAGAGCTAAGGAAACGAAGATTTTAAAGAAATTATTGATAAAAAAAAATAATAATTTTTGTATTTGTGTATATATGATATAATACAGAATCGTAATCTAGGTAGATACGATATATCTCTATACTGGATAATAATATTGCTCCTAATGGTAAATGCATGAGTATAAGTAATCACAAGGTCGTAGAAAATAATCCGTAATATCTTAATGTATGGGTGAAAATTTTAATCGGAATAATTATTACACTTCTTAAAAAACAATAAAAAAAACACTCCCTATTAAAAAAATGTTATGGATCCTTTTATGGATGCCGTCATAAGTGTTCCTTCAATCGAATTACGATAAGTTTGATCTCTAAATTTTAAGCTTTTGCTACAGATTAAAACATTTTTTTTTTTTTTTTTTTTTTTTTTTTTTTTTTTTTTTTTTTTTTTTATAAAATATAAATAAAATATTCAAGGCTAATTTTCTGTCAAATCCTAATTCTTTTTAAGTTTCGGGAGAGAAGGTTTACATTAAATAGAACTTTACAGTAATTTATTAATTATTCGCTATACCTTCCAGATCTGAATTTCCGGAATTGTCTTCCATTCTGTAGCTATATTTTTATTCGTTTCATTTCGATCATGAGAACTTTACTAGATTTTATCAATACCTTTGTAATCAGTCTTGGGGATGATTGGTAGGGGATATAGAGTGCACTATATTACATCATTACCTAATTAATAAAATATATAAATAATTTTTTTTTTCTTTGCTATCATTGTTATTTTTATCATTATTTATATTCATTTATTATTATCATTATCATTATTTTTTTTCCCATCAGAATCATTCACATATCCTAAAACGCAAAAAATAAACATGTTTTTTTCTTTTTTTTCTTTGGGACTTCAAGGCTTCCACTGAAGCCCAATACAGCCCATACTAACACCTATGGCACAGGGTGATGCTTCTCCTACGAAAGAAAAGCTCCACCCAGGGCGGGACTCGAGCTCGCAGCTCCAGCATGGGAGTACGGCGCTTTACCGCACAGCAACACCTGGCCTCCAAAATAAACATTTAATATTTAAAATAGCCTACTACCTATTGCTGTGGAATAGGATAGGATACAAGTTTTCTCTGAGTTAAGTTTTATATATACAGATAGTTACAATCCTCTAAGGAACAGGAAAGAGCGTTGTGTATTCCCCATAAATTTTCATTGGGCCTATTAACGGATATAAAGGTAGAAATACATTTGAAAAAAAATCAAATTGAATGTATTTTTCTCAGTTATTGTCCGATTGTTAACAAGAAAAAGGGATTTATTTAAAGAAATTTACGGTCCGTGCATTTTTATATAAAATATTATTATTCCTTTTCCTTGATTTCTTTTTCATTTTGTAGCGAAGAAAAAAGTCCATAGATTTGCACAAATTTCTTGAAATGAAAAAAAAATATTTTTCTACTCCTTATATATTTTCTACATTGGCTATGTTAACATAAAGAGTAGATAGAGTCGCGATTTGGCTAAACAGCAACGTTCTGCAAAAGATTCAGTTTTAACCATCCGCTACTTTTCCAGTTTGAGGTAACAAACATACGACCCTTAAACTTCTTGGTCAATAATAGCCCTCCCGGAACAAAGGACAGTATACATTGTCCGATACTCTACGGAGATGATATTCCTGGAATAGGAGCCGATAGGAATTGGATCGTTACTGAAAGAGTGGCCCTGAATACACAAAGACGAGGCCCGTCTCAAATCTGATAATTTACGGTTGACGCTAAGCCCCATCTCAATGGAATATTTGTTTGGCGATTGGACCAAAGGCCCTTGCCCTTTGGTTCTGCTTATTCGAAACCGGATGGTCTTCGAGCGAACACTATTTTCGCCGCTATCCCTCCGTTCTTTGTTCTAAGGTCTCTCCATATATTTTTTGTGAAGTTGTTTTGTTCATTCAGACAAAAATTAGTAATTACAAAAAAAAAAAACATATAAATTAATGTAAACTGCATGAAATTTCGGATGGCTTTTATTGACAATTTGCAATTGATAAGTTTTAAGGCGTTAACAATCCCCTTTATCGAAAATATTTGATTGGTGCGGACTTTTATTTTATATTTTGATCAAAAGAACTAACCAATGTAGCTTGCTACCTTCTTCCTGCAAATTCTATTTTCTCCAACCCTAAAAAAATAAAAATGTTTTTCGTGCCGGACAAGACAATTTTATTTTATTTTTGTTTCTTTTTTAATTATTACATTCAATTAATATAAAAATAGCATTATTTGTCGTTGTTCCTAAACGTAGAATTGAATAATTAATTTATAGTTACGAAATAATAAATACCAAAATTATCATTTTAACTTACAATCACAGTTATCATTTATCACCTTAACATTTAGAGCGGAACATTCCATCCTTGTTCGTTCCTCTAAACACGTGTCGAATAGATACCGTACCGATTATCTACAGTCTACTCCTATTAAACTAGAATTCGATTTACAATTTGATTTTGAATTTAAATAAAAATTTTATTTTTAATTCTTTCTAAAACATATAATTCACCATATTATTACATATGTATTCTGATTAAAATAGGATAGTTTGAAAATTAAATAAAAGGGCCAGGGTCGAAAATTGGTGAAATCGAGTTATGCAAACAAATGATCTCCCTTGAAGAAGTACTTTTTGTGTGAAAAGGGCCAATGTCCTGGAATTCATATTATTACTCATGTATTCTGATTAAAATAGGATAGTTTGAAAATTAAATAAAAGGGACAGGGTCGAAAATTGGTGAAATCGAGTTATGCAAACAAATGATCTCCCTAGAAGAAGTACTTTTTGAGTGAAAAGGGCCAATGTCCTGGAATTCATTACCAAATTAATACCTGAAGTGAGTGGAGAGAGTGAGTGAGAGAGAAATGAGAGAGTGAGAGCAGAGGGAGTGCGTGAGATAGAAACAAAAGAAAATGTGTAAGAAGATTAGGAAAATTTCATAAATTAAAAATTTAATTTGGCATTTTCTGGGAAAGGTAAAAATGGACATTGGCCATTTTAGAACCAAGGTACAGATATAAGGAGGCAACATGAATGTCCGTATTAGATGTTTTAAAAACTGTAGGCGTCCGACATGTTCCGCTCTAAGTTTTAACTAAGCCCACTGTAGACACTTTCCGGCGTTTAGGTCCACCATTCCGCATGACATACAAAGCCTCAAGGGTCATTCCATGTCAATTCAACACAGGCTTGAGCCTCACCATCTAAGATTTTCTTGAATTTTGATACATATGTCCTACTACTGGTATCTACTAAAAAAAAAGTGGAATATTACTGAGATATGTCTACCCGTTTTTGAATTATTGATCTCTAAAGCTTTCAAAAACAGGTCCAGAAACAGAAAAAATCATGATTAAAAATAGCTGTAGATGTTTTCCAAATATGACTAGGATTATGAGATTGGTGTCGTTTAGCAGTGCATTCTATGCCGTTTCATATTGGAAATTTCCTTAAAACTAAGAAAATAAGAAATTTTCTTAAAACTAAATGTAAAATTTTAATTTCAATATATTTTTTTTTAATATAGGCCGTATTGTATCTAATCATACAACGAAATATAAAAGTGGAATGAAAATTTCTTCATTACTAAAAAAATTGAAAACTAGTGAAAAAATTCCATAAATCTAGCATTTTATGATTAAAAATAGCTATAGATGTTTCCCAAGTTCGACTAGGACTATGAGATTGGTGTCTTTAAACTCCGCGTTCCATGGCCTTTCATATGATATACAACAATGTATAGGTACGACAAAAATTTTCTTAAAACCTAGTTTAAAATTTTAATTTCAATTATCTCGAAAATGGCATTTATTACTTTATTTAGCACTGTACGCTGTTAGTTAATTTTTAAATTTATTCATCAAGGTCTTGCCTAAAAATGTTAATAATTGACTCTTCACGCTGCAGCCGCAGATATAAATATGAAATAAAGTATTCAGCAACAGTAATATCAGGAAGAGTAGATATATGATTTTATTCAATATATATCATTTAATATATCTGCACCCAGGAGTTAAACAACACCATTCATCTTTAATTGAACTAATTTAACGCAATGGATTTAAATATCGATAAATGACAAATATTTCCAATTACTTCCAAATTGGATTTAAGTGTTTATTTTAATTTTAATATTTTAAAATAAATAATTCTACTTCGATTTTCCTTAAACAAATATTTGCCTTTTTTAAAATTGGACGCCCTTTATGTCTGTTCTTAAAATGTATGTTTGCAAAAGGATGTTTGTAATTTTATTCATGATGAATTGTGAATTCATTAAATTGTTTTAATCTCTATTTAATACTTATGTTTTGTAAAATTTAATATTCATATCACCATTCTTAGGGGGGCCGGCATGGCCGAGTGGACAAGGGCGCTTGCAATAGGTAATCAAAGTTAAGCAACGTCCATCGTGGTTAGTACTTGGATGGGTGACCGCTCCACTCGGGTGACAGCCCACGAATGAGCGCCACGCAGTCCAAGTCTACCCCCACCCCCGGGTATGTGAGACCCGTCAGCCTACTGGAGGCGACTCACACCGACCGGGCGTAGGAGTGATGAACCTTTCCCGTGTATCTCATCGAGAATCGTGGTGTGGTTTTCCAGGATGTCAGTAACCGCCCGGAGGTTTGGTTCAAGGACGGTATGCTTCGGGGAAAGAAATATAGGTCCTCGGGGCCTGCTGAGCTACCATAATCCTTGGACCTAGACCAGTTTGTCACTGTCCTTGAACCCGAGAGAGCAGACGCCATCGGTGGGAAGGACACTGCCAGATTGGCCCCAATGGGATTGGTTATGGAGCTAAGGGAAGTCTACCGCTGCACCATGGTGACCATGGCTTGCAGCAATGTTGGGCTACCCCCTCCAGGCTGTCTGTTCTCCCGCAAGCAAAACAAATGTCTGTAAGAAGACCACACTACGCGGCCAAAGGTCTATTAGGCCTAATGCGCCAACTGAAAAAAAAAAATAATAAAAATCACTATTCTTAAGAATTATAATTAAGAAAACTAATTTTTTTTTTACAGTAAGTGAAAACTTCCGTTATCTTCTGATAGTGAGTGGCTACTCACTACTACTGGATAGTACTTCTCATATATTTTCATTTCTTATTAAGCATAAAAGCCGTTCGCAGAAAAAAAAAATCGCTCACGCCTTTCAACCAGGTCATATTACAACCATCGGTTTTTAGAAGTTATAACTGTAATTCGAATGTCCTGAAACAACATTTATATATGTTTTTGTACTGTTTTTAATTTATGGGAATCCCTTAACAGGAGGAAGAAAATTGACTGAAAAGATTGAATCTTAAACTAATTGCCCCCCCCCGTTCCACTCCTAAGCTTGCCCCTTTATCATAAACATATTAAGCCTCTTAACAACAATTGTTATTTAATGTAATCCATCGTAGTATAAAAAAAATAGAAAATGGATGGTAATATAATGGAAAGCTGCCAAGTTAATTCAATTCACTTCAATGCAAATAAATCACTTTTAAAAAATATATTAATAAATAATAGTTAATAAAATATTAATACTTTATTATTTTTAACCATTATTAAATAATTTCATCCTCGGCCGGAAATGGTGCCTGCGCTCTCCATCGCAGTTTCCGAGATTCGGTTCAGAGCAATGGTAATAGCTAATAAAAATTTAAAATAAATAAAAAATTAATAATGAAAGATGACTCTATCAATAAATAGAGGGGAAATCAATATGTAATTAAAAGTTAATCAAGGTAAATTAAAAATTGAAACACCTAATTAAAAATAAATATCCAGATTACACGAATGAATTGACATAATTAATCTTTCTTTTTTTATGCATTATAGAAAGAAGTGATTTGTTAGTAAAAGAGAGTTTTTTACACACTTCCATATAATTTACGGTGAAGAAAATAAATTAGACCTAATTCAATGAGAGGCCATTTCGTACTCAATTCACACTTACAAAAAAAATTGGGCTAATAGTAAAAAAATAAATAATAAAAAAAGGGCAGACGAAGCAGGATAATATATTTCAATTGAGACCCCTTAAACTGGGTCGTTAGTGCCATTCAAAGCGTATTTACGGCACCATTATCGCATACTATAGAACCGGGAGCTATAAGTTCTCATTCCTTGTCAACTAAAGGTTTTTACCCTCTGCAATCTGACTTATTCTGTCAGCTATTGTGGTCCCGTTTGGGTGTTTCTAATGAAAACTCAGAGAAAATAAAGAGGGCCTGCTTTCCACGTTTCCCTCGCTTTTAGCCGGAAATATTTCAGATGAAAATTCCTCCCTTTATGAGCTTCCTGCCTGCTGACAGTTTTCGCACCTCTTCATTCCTCTCCATTGTATTTTCCTGTTTCCTTGATTAGTTCTCTTTGGAAGGGGACTCACTTGTCATAACAACGCACAGAATTTTACTTATTGTTTTCGTATGTTACAGTATTGTTGTTGTTTACAGTCATTGTTGGAGCTGTTTGTAATTTAATTTTATATCCGTTTTGTTTAAATTACCGATAGTTAAAGTATCAACTGTGGTGAAGCGGAGGACAGTGGACCACATACGATATCCAAAGTTGAGGGTTTGTAGACCTGCAGATAGGCTAAGGTAGTAAAACATCCTTTGGTATGTCGTATTTAGGAGGGGAAGTTAAACGCTGTCATGTCGGTCCCGAGCCTATGCGATGTTGGGTATTCGTTAAATTATATACAAAAATGAAAATATTTGTATTCACTTATAAACAATTTAGCTGTGGGAGCGTCGTGTGAAAAAAACCTTAAAAACGACGAAGAAACTGAAAAGAAAAGCACCATTAAGATATTTAAAACTGACTTAATATTACAAGGTAATATGATATTGATGTTATATTGATATTACAAAGAATCCTAGAGGGTATGAAAAAAAAAAAAGTTTAAAATCAGATCATAAAGAAGATCTTCATTTATATAAATCTATTTATTTAACTCGTAGATTGGTAAGTTTTCAGACTTGTTAT
This sequence comes from Aelia acuminata, assembly GCA_911387785.2. Lineage (NCBI taxonomy): Eukaryota > Metazoa > Arthropoda > Insecta > Hemiptera > Pentatomidae > Aelia > Aelia acuminata. The sequence continues at coordinate 87,399,236 of OU426979.1, read as the reverse complement.
CTTATACTTATTATTATTTTATGAGAACTAAAAACAAGTTATGTTGTATTATAAGAATTTGCTCTCTCATTAAATATCTTTGTACTAATATTATATATCAATGGGTAATATCGAGGAAAAAAACAAAACAACATTTTGGGCATGTACTTTAGCTACTAACTGGCAACGTTAAATGCCATTTTCGCTCCCTAGACCGACTTTTTTCTTCAGCTCTGGCTTTGGGCCAGTTAGAAATATCCAACAACATGCTAGTCGGCAGCAGCTTAGATAAAGCTAAGTAGGGCCTAACTAGAGACTGTTAGTTTCTCGCTTTCTGAAGTTTTCTTGAAAAAATCCGGAAAAGAAAACAGGCTGTTTGGATCTAATTGGATATTTTTGTTTACAAACCTAAGTACATAATTAGCTTAATTATATACATATTACGTATTTATATAAAATAAAATAATAGCATCAATGAGATTCGTGTATAAGCTACCTGTCCGACCATTCTACTTAACAACCTTGAGAATTAGGCCTGTCACACTAGTTCGTTTGATGTCGGTGGTCACCTTATCGTCAATAGAATTTATAATGAAGCCCTTTTATTCTTTTTGTTTATTTTTTTTGGAAATAGACTTTTTATCACCTTCAAGTACCTACGCCGAAATTAAAAAGATGACTTTAAATGTGATGAGCATTATGTCGTACTTAATTTATTTTCTTTGGTTCAATTAAATCTTTAGAAAGAGTTTCGATATAGATATAGGAATAAATTTGGCTGGGAAATAAACCACAAACATAGAATGAAGAATGTCCTCTGCGCAAAAACTGTAGGCATCTGGGATCGGATAGGTATTAACTGTTGGGGGAAGAAATGTTCACAGAAACTGGTCGTTCAATCTTATGACACGAAGGTAAGGAGCTTGGGTAGGAAATATTTTTCGAATCGATGCGTGTGGAAGCTTTTAAGGAACAAAGAATGGCAAAATGTGAAGGCTTAAGAGAATCCTTCGATAGTCTGAGTAAAAGGAAAGTGCTAAATGTGGACAGAATTTTCAAACCAACCAAATTCAGTCCTTCTGCGAATTATTATGTTATTGTTACAAAAAGCAATCTTAGAGTAATTTTAAACTCTCATAAAAAAGTGCGTCCATAAGAGGTAGATATTGCGTAATTTTATCGTATATTAAATTGAATTTGTTTTACATAATTAAGAAGAAGTAAATTACAAATTACTTGTCCAGTACTATGCTTACGAAATTTCTGGACCTGCTTAATCGACTCATTCAAATATACAAACGTTTAAATTCCAACCTTAATACTAATAATCATCTTGCAATCCTATGTTTCAAACTAGGTATACACATAAAGTACAAACACTTTCATGACAATTTTTATGGATTTAGCAATACATTTTTTTTAAATATGGGAAGGTTTGACATTCCTGAAGTACCTCAAAGAAGGCTGAATTGGAATTGTGTGGGGGAGCTCCTAAGCGTCATATCACCGGCTGGAGAGTGCAAATCAGTGTGCTTTCTCCATTATGCCTACTCATCTCATATTTACCTTATTTTCCATTACTGTAAGCACATTTCCTTATTGTAATTTTACAGGTGCAAAAAACAATATTGTTAATGAATAGAATAATTCCTGGGTTACAACAAGTGTGAAATATCCAATTCGCGAACTCAAATTTTACATGAATATTGTTGGGGAAAATCATTCAAAAAAAGGGGTCTAAATAGTTTGCGTGGAAGAAAGTTTTTGAAGACAAGCTTGTACCATTATCAGCGAAGAATATTGTTTTTAATGTGGTAATGGAATCCGTAATGAGTTATGGAGCACTTTTCTAGGGTTTTTATAACTTTTAACAAGTGGAATATATATATATACTTCGATGAAGAACCTATTAATGGTGCCTGGGAATAGTCTACATTATATGCTCGGCCTTGAAACAAGAGAAACATCACTTTTCTAACATCTCATGGCATAAAAGCAATATCTTGTTTAATGAATGGGTAAACTTATCGCATATCCTTTAAATTTTAAGAAGATTTCCAATGGGTACAAAAATAGTTAAGACAATTTAATATCGTAATAAATAAAGTAAAACGAAATATTATGAAGGAATTTAGCTAAACGGAATCTATCTATCAAATTCAAAAGTTCCATAATTTTTTGTTCATAGTTTTTACAATAAAATTGTTTTATTATTGATTATAACTTGTTGGTAATTTTTAATATATGCTACTGGAAGACTTGGTCTACTATATGGTTCCTTTTTTTTTGTAAAATATTGAAATTCACATATTCCTCTGAATTATATACGAGTATTTGTTAATTCATTACAATAGCTATAAGTTTTAAAACGTTTCGAGGCCTCTTTCCCCATCTTCAGGTGTACTCATCACTAATTTTAATTAACAATATTTGAGTTAAAAATAAATCAATTTGTTAATCTCGTCAATATTTAAATATTGTCAGTCTCACTTCTTTTCTCTTAGGTAACCTCACTGCAACAGTTCAACTTTTAGTTATAATGAATTGACAAATATATAATTCAGAGGAAGATGTGAATTTCACTATTTTACAAAAAAATTGATTATGACATAAAGACTGAATTTTGTTGGTTTATAGTTGAGGTACGTAGAACAGGAAATTTTTGTGTTACATAAATAATTCCACATGGCCTAAGCCTGTATTTATTTATTTTTTTTCCCTTTATAATCTTTATTATTTCACAGTAAAAGGTAATGGTTTTGGGGGTTTTTAAGGCTTTTAACCAAAGCCATCAAAGGCCTTCAAAGCCTTCCTAGACAACGATGTAATAATGCTGTCTCACGCAGTACTTCAAATTTTCCATTTTTATTATTAAAAAATAGATATCTGCAGTGAAAAAAAGAACAATTTTCGAAATCTCTCCCGTAGATAGAATTTTTTTTATCTATTTGTTTACTTCTCCTCTCTCCTGGTCCAGTAGCCTGAAAGTAATTTTCGAAACGTTTCATTATTTAACATTTTAAAGGGAGGAGGAGAGCTTGAATTTGTAGCATTTAGAAGTGATGGTTGAGCGAGTGATGTTTAATTGAAGCGAAGCTTGGACGGTGTTGACTCAGTTCCTTTGAGAGCTGGATAACAGCTTGGGTCCATCCAAATCTCTTTTCCAGGCCCCAGCTCTTCCCTTATTTACCTGGCTACCTCCAATCTTTTGTCTTCCCAGCTTGTATTTGAAGAAACCTAATAGTATGTATCAATTAGTCTGCATTCGTGTTTATGTTTAGATACATTAGATAGAACATATGTGTATATGTTTAGATACGTTTCTATTTAGGTAAGAGAATAGGCTATGCTCCACTTATTCAGATTTTGAGAAACAAAATTTCCATTATTAAGAATACTGTTTTTTTTTTTTGTTATGTAATTTTTATAATCAAAAATTTTATTTGGTTTTAATACCCAAGTAAAACTCAGGAGAAATGGAAATATCAAAGAAAAAATCCTAATAATTCAAATCTATAAAAATTACTCTGAATTGTGAACTAAGAGCCAATCCAATAATTTAATAAATTTTTAATTCCTTTTTTACTTTCACTTACCTATATATGAAATATACAGTGAAGAAAGTATTAGGGCCGCGGCGTGGCCGAGGGGATAGCGTCTCCGACTCCCACGCTGGAGGTGCGGGTTCGAATCCCGCACAAGCCCGCTCGATTCTGTTCGGTGACGGCCTCACTGAACAGACTCAGCGGCTTGCCGTGGATTAGGAGAAGTTGGTTACCCATATATAACCCGTCCCGATCAGCCCTCGTGACATAACGCGGATGTTTAAAAAAAAAGAAAAAAGTATTGCGATCGTGAAAAATATCGACTTCCGGTTTTCAACGGAAATACACAACGGGACCCCACGTGAGTCCAAATAACCAAGTCTCTCGAAATGGTCTGTGTATGAACGGACTAGCTCAAAAACTATTAACCGTACGAACCTGAAATTGAGTATTTGGAGTATGCCCGCGAGATGACAGCAAACATTTCATCAAAATTGGCCTAACGGAGGTGATACTTTATTTAACAAATTTTTTCTCAATTTAAGTTTTTTCGGTTTTCACAAAAACGATTTTGATCAAACTAGGTATTTGCCCAAAAATTGACAGCCAAAATATCATCAAAAAAGATCAATTGGAAGGGGCACTTATTTAGTAAATTTTCTCTGTGAAATATAATTTACGTAAGTAAATAAATTAGAATTATATATTTGTACATTATATACTATTTTTATATACTAAAACTGACAGTGAAAATTCGACGATTCTCAACGTCTTTCTCGTTAGCAAAATAAATATTGTAATTTTTGGTGGTATATCTGTTTGTGAGTTAAACCTAGAATGCTATAGTGTTAATGTTCTCCAAATATGCGAAATATTATCAAAGTCGCTTTTTAGTGAAAACTATTTTTTAGATTCCCTCTGACGTTCGGTGTGTTTTTTCCTCTCGCCTCGGCATATCATAGTTTTTCATTTGACTCTTCATACAATATAATGAATTTTATGAATACTATATATAGATCAATGTTCTGAATGAATACGATTGATGATATTGTAATTGTGTAAGAGGACTACTGACTAAGTTAATGATAAATTAGCGATTGAAGTCGTCTATTCTGGACTTATTCATCCTTTGTTGAGAAAAACATTGGTTTTCCAAAAATAAGGGAATGCTCTTCGTGGATTTTTTAAAAATATTAGAGCCTATTAGAATTCAGACATCTCTTTCAGTGATAAATAAATAATTTGTTTTTTTTTTAATCATAAATTTACATGTCAATGGCTGAAAAGTTGAAAGTTGGTGCTAAATAAACTTTTAAAAAATGGATTTTTCAGAAGCCAAACGTTTGCAATCGCATTTTTCTCGTTTCTAAGATTTTGGACTTATCACCCTTTAACTGCAATTACAAAATTTATTTTATAGCTCTTAAAGATAAATCGCGCTATAAAATAGTATTAATACTATTTATTTTATTTTAAAAATCTAATCAATAATTACTTTTTTAATATCTATAAATAAAATAACCGCAAGAAATGGACATAAAATTTTATTTCTCCGACAAGTTTGCTGTATATTTTATAACGTATTTCTGTTAGCGGTAAGGGGGTTCTCCAAACGCTATTCAACGCCCGTCTCCCCCTCCCTCCCCCTTGACAAAGTTAGGTGAAATAAATTTTTCAATCGGCTAAGTTTCGAAACTCGATTTGAAAGTTTAGCGGCTTATCCGGTTAAGCTCACACGATAATCAAAATGTCGGAACACATTAAATCACTGAATATTCCTCAGATTCTTTATTCACTATAAATATATTAGATTTTTTATCATAATCTATAAAGTTTTGGTATTTGCTACCTTTTTAGTTGGTTCCGATTGTAATTGATGTGCTTTTAATCATAATTTTAAATTTCCTTTTTTTTCTTAATTTTGTTGTATTTTTTTTTTAATTCTGTATATTTTTTTTATCATTTTAACATTACTGAATCAAGTGACGAGATAATCAAGTAAGCTAACATAATTATTAAAAAAATCTGGTGCGATGTGCACAACACACAAATAAAATAATCATTTTATCATCATATCATCAATCATATAATCATATCATCAATCTTTCACTTACGAGTTTACTTACTTAGATTATAAATCGACGTGTTTCGATAATTTTTAAACACCATCCACACATTTTTATGTTTTTATTTGTATATCTCCATAAGTTATAGAGTATCTGTATAACAAAATTTGGAAGTACTCCAGTTCCAGTTCAGCCGTTTTTGAGTAAATAAAAAAAAAAAACTCGTGGAAATAAGAAAATATTTAATAAGTAAAGGGCCCCCTCCTTTAGATCAATATTGATGTCGCACGCGGGCATATAAATACATCAATTATCGAGTTTAATCAAAATAATTACAGCCGTTGTTGAGTAAATAAAAGAAACACGTCGAAATAAGAAAACATTTAATAAGTAAAGTTTCCCCTCCGTTAAATCAATTTTGATGAAATTTCGGCTGTCGCATTGCGGGCATATACATACATAAAATACCAAGTTTGATCAAAATTGGTAAAGCCGTTTTTGAGTAAATAAAAAAAACACGTGATAATGAGAAAACATTTATTAAGTAAAATGCCCCCTCCATTTAACCAATTTTGATGAAATATTATCCGTCGCATCGCGGGCTTAAACATACACCAAATACCCAGTTTGATCAAAATCGTTAAAGGCGTTTTTGAGAAAAAAAACAAAAAAAACAAGTGAAAATGGGACAACATTTATTAAGTAAAGTGCCCCCTTCATTTGATTAATTTTGATGAAATTTTGACCGTCACATCCCTGCCATATAAAAACACCGAATACCGAGTTTAATCAAAATCGTTAGAGCCGTTTTTGAGAAAATCGAGAAAAACCTAAAAATTAGACAAAATTCTTTATATAAAGTACCCTCTCCGTTTGTCCAATTTTAATGAAATTTTTGCTGTCACATCGCGGGCAAATACATACACCAAATACCCAATTTCAGTTTTGTACGGCTTATAGTTTTTGAGCTAATCTGTTCACACACACACACACACACACACACACACACACACACACACACACACACACACACACACACAGACAAACACAAACACACATGCACGCACACACACGCACGCACACGCACGCACGCACACACACACACACACACACACACACACAAACACACATGCACGCACACACACACACACGCACGCACACACACGCACGCACACACACACACACACACACACACACACACACACACACACACACACACACACACACGCACGCACACACACACACAGACACACAGACTATGAAATGAAATTAAATCTTTATTGGTATTTGGGGACACTGCCCCGTCCAAATAGAGTTTAGCTGGCACATATTTTTACATGACATTATGAATATGAACATAAATATAGTCCAACTACAATTCAAATCAAGATACAACATAATATAAAGAAAATACATACAATATTTAAATTTTCAGATAATTATCGGATTATAATCAATAATCTTTAAATAACTAAATAATTGGATAGCAAAATTATGACAGACATATGTACGAGAGAACAGTATGTATAGATTATTATCGGTTATTTAAAAGCAATTCAAAATAAAATTCCTTTCGTTAAGCGAATATAGAAGGAAGTTAGATATATCATTATTTTTGGCAATTAATTATATTTCCAGCAGCTCATAAATTGAGTTTTTACAGGTAGGTATTTGGAAAGATATTTGTTTCTGAAGCTATTGTACACGGGTCAGGTGATGAAAAGATGTTCTATTGTTTCCAACTCATTTCTGTTGCAAATGGGGCAAACTTCTCTACTGTCTATTGTATGAATTTTTCTATTAACTCTAAAACGGTGTATATTCACATTACTGACTCTTAGCTGGCTTACCAATCTCAGTTTTAATATATTGACTCGCCAAGAAATATATGGTCTGACCTAACGGGCATATAACTCTATAGTTGGGATTATAGGATGAGTTCATTGTTTGCTCGATGTCCTTGCTCAAAAAATGATTAGTAAACTTCTTCAGCAGATCATTCACCGATTTATTTAGGATATAAAGACTCTGAGCCTACCATGCTTCTTCCGCACCAAACAATAGAAGAAAATGCCGCAGTTGTGCTGCCCAGTTGTAATGGATTGGGTCCGAATCTGCCAACGCTAACATTTCAATTAAGCATTTCCTAGGTAGCCTTTCATCTGGCATCGAAAACAGTTTTTTCCACCACCCAAGCATCAACTGAAACAGCAGAATTTGGATTCGATCAACGCCTACCTCCAAACGAACAAAGTGATCCGGGGTGTTAATCGGCCAATGGAAAACGTTCTTGTAAAATTGCGTTTGGACACATTCCAGATTATTTGCGTACAATGGCGCCCATAGTTCCGCTCCATACATCAGGGTTGAGCGAGCGATGGCTTCAAAAAGCTTCTTTGTTTCCAATGAATCGCTTTTGAACCGACATAACATTCCGATTACTCTAGATGCAGCATACCTAGCTTTATTTATAATATGCTTCTTTGCTTGGGAAAACCTGCTAGTACTCGAAATTCTGATACCTAGATAGTCGTAGCTCTGCACACATTCAAGAATGTCATTTTTGTACTTAAACAGTTGACTACTTTTGACTTTAGGTGATTTACTAGAAATTACTATTTTAGTTTTATTTGGGTTGACAGTGAGGTCATTTTCAGAACAATAGTTATCTAAAGATCGGAGTACTTTCCTGAGCTCGCTTGCTGAATCTGCAAAAAGAACAGCATCGTCCGCATAAAGAAGCCCTGTGAGGTGCGTTTTGCTGTCTACTCTTAGCCCTGGGACTCCATCATTCTCAAGAAACCTCAGCATATCAGATGTATAGAGGTTAAACATCAGCGGGATAAGGGATTCCCCCTGTAAGACTCCTTCCGTTATCTCAATTTCCTCACTAAGCCTGCTTTCCACATTGATTTTCATTTTGGCGTTATCATATAGTGATTTAATAACGTTTAACATCTTTGTGCTCAATCCAACTTTATGTAACTTTTGCCACATCTTATTCGTGTTTATGGAGTCAAAAGCTCGACGAAAGTCCACAAATAATCCGTAAGCCTTCTTTCCTTTTCCTTTTATACACGAGGAAACAACAGAGTTTAGGACAAACAGGTTGTCCAGTGTACTTCTTCCTATCCTAAAACCTGACTGTTCTTCTGGAAGTAGTCTTCTCTCTTCTATCCACGGTTCTATCCTGTTAAGCAGGATCGTGGTAAAAAATTTTGTTATTGTGTTTAACAGTGCTATACCCTATAGTTCAGTACTTCCTTCTTGCTTCCCTTCTTATGGATCAATTTTATAATCAAAGTTGTCCATGACATGGGCATCTTCTCCTTTTGAAAAATCAAGTTAAACATATTTAATAAATAGTGAGTCCAGGCTGGGGTCATATACTTATAGAATTCATAACTAATATCATCCACTCCGGCCGCTTTTCTAGATTTCAATGAGCTCAAAACATTTAGTAGTTCACTTGTTGTTATATCGGTATCCAAAATTAGGTTCATTATTGTAGTGGGGAAGTGAAAATAACTTTCTCGCGGAGGATAAAGCGAGGAGTAAAATTCTCACCATTTCTCAATAGAAAATTCATTGTTAGGCTTGGCCATTGGATTTCTTTTCCTGATCTCACTCCAGAATTCTTTAGAGTTCCTTGTATTTGCCAAAATGTCAAGGGAATTTTTATAATACTCTATTTTTGCTTTTTTAATAAAATTGATGTAATCCTTTTTGCAGCGAAGGTAAGCTGTTAGCAATATATCATTAGAACAATTGTTTTTCCATAATCTATAAAGCGATTTCGCCTGTTTCCTTTTTAAATGACACTCCGCGCTGTACCAGGGATGTTTGGGGATGAATGCGTTTGAATTTTTCCTTCTGCTAACTATCATTCCTGAATGGGAGGCCGCGTATCGTATTGCAGAGAGCATAATTCTATTAAGTTCTACAGTGATATTACTGTTGAAATAAAGATAGTCGCAGTTATCTAAGAAGTGCTGAAAAATAACGGCTGCATCCATTTACCATGTAATTCTCCGATTGCTTAGATATTCGGAATGTCGTACAGCGCATGGTTCTACTTCGTCAGAAATAATTTCGCTGTTGACCCTCAAAATGCATGGAAAGTGTGGACTAGGGGAGGTACAAAACAGAACTTCGAAATCAGATAAAAATGGTGCAACATCTCCATTAACAAATACCAGATCTATGCAGCTTTTTCCTTGTGTCGATACAAATGTAAGTTGAGCGGGTGTGTCCGATGGTGACCTACCGTTACAAAGGATATAACCTTCATTCTCCATTAGATCTATTAGTCTTCTTCCTCTTGAATTAGAAATTTTATCCAATGATTTTCTTTTAGAATTGAATACTGTATTCTCCACTATTTCATAGTCTAATTGGTTCATATCACTTATGCGACTGTTCAAATCGCCACCGACGACAGTAAATGGTCTGTGTTTAGGCAAGATAATAGATTTCTTAGCGTTTCAAGACAGTGATGAAATTCAAATGATTGACTCCAGTAAACAAGTACAGTATTTAAACGAACATTATTGATTAATATTTTTACAGCAAGGAGACATTCACATTCGTACAGCACTTCCACATTCTCTGAAACAGATTTATTAACAAGTATCATGAGACCCCCCTTCCCCCTACCATATCTGTTTTCCTTAACTGCAGGTTTATTAATTATTTTAAAATTCGATAAACAATATGGTGAAGAAAATTGATAGGTAGTGAGTGAGCCATGTTTCACTTAAACAAATAACCGCGCAAGTACTAAGATATTTTTCATCATTACTACATAGGTTAAATAGATTTGTGTAGCCATTGACGTTCCAAAAGAAAATATTAGAGGTCGAGGTTTTACCGATATTCAAGCCGAGTTGTGAAAGAGACATTTGCTATGGGGTTTTCTTAGTGTCTCTCTTTTTCCGCTTCTCCTCTTCGGAAAATTCGTCAGAATCAGTTTCATACGCCCTTGTGATCTTGGGTTGAAAAACATTAAGATCTTCATCGCACTGAATTTTCTTGGCGGGTGCACCTTCTTTAGTTCTGTAGTGAATATATCCGTTTCTAAGCCATAAAAACTTGAAAAAATCATTTCTCTGGAGAGCCTTAGCATTATTTAACAATTGTCTATTTTAAAATGTCATGGATTCATGTATATATACTTTTGTATCATCTTCTGTAGAATCACAGATATTAATATTTTTTAAATTCAACTCATTTCTTTTAATTTTTAGTTTAGATAAAAAGGCGTTTTTATTAGAAATGTTTGAGAACTTGCAGTTTATTACGCCATTTTTGCTATCTTTAGTTTTGATCCGATAGCACTGTTTAAAAAGACCGTCATAATATTCCACACCCAAAAATAGACATACATTTTTCAGAATGCTCCCTACATTTTCATTTTCTTTGTATGGTGTTCCGTGAATAACTATTGACTTTTTTAATTTTCTCTGATCTTCATTATCTAAATGTTTTTTTATTTTACGAAGTTCCGATTTCAAAGTTTGATTTTCGTTTTTCAGTTGTATTAATTCTACTTGAAATTGCTGACCATAGGCGCAAGCGATCTTACATTTTTCTACCGAGGTTATAAGATCAGTTTGTTGTGTTTTAATTTGATTGATATCATTTTTTAGGTCTGCGACATTTTGAAGTATCACATCAAGTTTCGAGGCCAAGGCACTGTCTATATCAGTTTTACCAGCCGCCATTTTTATTTGATTAGATGTCCTATATACGTAATGAGGCTGATAAGCGGTTTCGACACAGGGCTACCTCTACTTCTGAGTCCTAGACGGACACTGGCTAGTGATTATCTACGTACTAGTGTTTAAATAAGGCGCACGCGCTTTCCCCACCAATATCACTGATAAGCACAGACTCAAAGCAATAAATGGAATTAAATACCTCGTTCCTGCAACTTTATTTCCGAACGTATCTTCTCCACGATGACACTAAACTGTAGAGCAGTATTACTTCTACATACAGTACAGTTTCCCAGCACTAAAGTTCACAAAAAACCAATAAAAAATCTGATATTAAACAGAGCGTCACAGAGCCGATGCTATCACTATGGCGTGCCAACCAAACTCTATTTCGTGGGACTTAGTTATTTCGACTCAGGGGACCCCAAAACGTGTATTTCCGTTGAAAACCGGGAGTCTAAATTTTTCACGATCGCAATACTTCCACTTACTATATATTTCATATATTGGTAAGTGAAAGTAAAAATATAACCATTAAGTACATATTCCTAAAATGCTTTCCTTACTCGTAAATAATACTGTTCTTCACCATTTTCCTCTTTTTTTTCCCCTCCTAATATTCTAAATTGAAACTAACACTGTAATTAGACATATCCATAGTTATTTAATAATTACATAATTTTTTCTTAATTGATCTGACTCGTAACCAAAGCAAATTGGTACATGGCCAAGAAAACACTACAACACTCCGCCGACTGACCCACAATGACCCATTAAAAAGCGATTTTTTAATACTTTAAACTATTCAGATATATTAAAGGTATCGCACCCTCAGAGCAAGAATGGGACATCTAGTATAAACAGTGAGGTTTTCAACTTTCTTTCTCTTTTTTTTATTTTATACTATTTTCTTTTATCCTAAAAAAATCTATTTGTTGCCCAGCTTTAGCTATAAACCATTTCAACTAACAAACAAACCAGCCGCCAACCAAATATTGGTTGGTAAACAGGTTTGGAAAGTCGTAGAAGTAGATGAGGAAGAAGAATATACATGACAGTAATTATTCTTACTGTAAAATTTTTAATAAAGGCAAAAAATAAAGTCCCACCTTGGACTAATGGTGCTATTTCTTTATTAAAAATCCTAGGTAACTGAAACAGAAAGCATGCAATTATATAAAAAAAAATAATTTTTGTACTTTTTTCAAATACCTATTACTAAGACGATATTATACAATGCCTTCGATCTTGTTTAAAAGTAAAAAAGAAAAAGTCTTATTATGATACGATATGATACAATACGATATAAATATGGGCCCTCTTAATACGGGCGTAAGTTTTCCCTCGAGAGGGCAAAAGGACGGAAGGGCCTTTGGATTGGGTTATACGTGTGCGTTGCAACACTTTTCCTGTTTTGTATTTTTTGTCAGGTGAAGATTATTGACTAGAGCAGTTGGTAAAGCGGGCTGGGTATCGATGCCTGCCTGACACGTACAAATGGCAGAACGTTGTATTCGATTTCAGCCCCCCCCTCACCATTCACCCTCCTTCACTACTTATACCCTTACTAAAACCATTTACTCTGTTTGTACTGACATTGTCCCCCCTCTCTCAGTATTCAATGTATAAAAAATCCATTAAACTCCTACACAAGGAAAATGCCGTTTTATATTTTAGGGAACCATGTATTTGATTTGCGATCTCCTGCATATTTATGAAATATTCTTCATTGTCCTTTATGCTTTATGGGCACTAGACATATAATTGAATGAGTCGTTGTGTATATAACTTTGTTTGAGGTCGGTTAAAGTCATAATAAACAATATTATTAAATTTTTTTATGCTGCAGTTTTAATCATATTTTTGTTCTACCACTTGAAAAAAGAAAGAACAAAAACTCAAGTTTGAAGTCTATATAAGACGGCACATTTCTCACTCCAGCAGCAATGTTAAGGTTTTGAAGGCAAACATTGGATTTTAGAGAATTTTTTTTTTTTTTTCCAAAACCCAAAAGAAAAAGGAATGGAAGTCGGACAACACCAGGCGAGAAGTAGAGTGTAGGAGGCTATGCAAACAAAATATTTACCAGAGTGAAACCTGACATCAAAAAGCTTCCGCGCAGCAAGAATATAGCGCCTAACCTTTTGGTAAAGAAAAAATTCGGAATGACAAGAGCTAGTGGATTTAAGGATCTCTTGCACATATGACAAAAGCAGCACCTCGCATGTTCTAATTCTATATCACAAAGTTTTATGTCTCAAAGGAACTCTCTAAAATCGGCATCTGCGATTTCCAACTCAATAACGAGTATAATTAGAATTAAAAATGAAACCTCCCCTCCTTAACACCCTAGTGGCACAGTTGAAACGCTTGGAAGAAAACTTATTATTGAGAAGTTAAACTGAGAATGTATGGACACCATACAATAAACAATGGGGCTGTCAAATTATGAAGAATTCCAAATCCACGGGAATCGACGATATTTTTACCGAAATCCTGAAGGCCGATGCATGAGCCCACGCAGAAGCAATTAAATCTTTTTTCAGAGTAACATTAGATGAGGAGAAAGTGACTCCCTAATGGAAAAATGGATTCACTACAAAAAAAAAAAAAAAAAAACGTAATAAAGGCGACATATCTGAATGTGAATTTGAGAAAGTGCTGAAGCGGTTGATTGTGATAAAGATCAAACAATTGGATGAGGAGCGTTAATGGAAGGGACAAGCAGATTTAATAAAACAACAGCATTAATCTCATAAGTACACTTAATATAATCCTGGAATAGAAGAGCCCTTTGTTGCCACAATCAATGGTTTTGAGAAGGGATTCGACTCAATCAGCCATGTTAACATGTGAAAGATCCTTGAAAGGTGTAGGTTTAAAGACAAGATAACTAATCAAATAAGGTCAGTAAGATGACCTAAAAGTGCTCTGAAATCCAATGGAGATTCAGAAGTGTGGTGAAGCAGAGCTGCGTGCTATCTCTATTTTTATTACTGTTGTATGCAGTGTGTATTATAAGACCATCTTTTTTAGGAAGAATCTTGATCTTTGCAGAGAGGGAATTGGGCCAGATTGGCAAATCGTAGAATGATGCAAGGAAGATTGCTGCTAAACTGAAGAATGAGGCGACTGGAGAACATTTGACGGAACTGAAAGCAACCGATGTAGTTTTGAGCCAATGTAAGAGTAACTTTGATATACACATCTTTTGGAAAACACTCCTACATGGAAACTGTGACATATAATTTTAACAATGATGTTAATTATTTCTTTTAAAATACCATAAAATTCAAATTTTTACCAACACAAGTCGTAAGTTTATCAAAGTATAAAACCCATTGTATAAAGTATAAAATCATGTGTATAAAGTATATATATAACGTAATGTATAAAGTATCTAAAGTATATAAAGTATAAAATCATCAATAAAAACATCATTATTTGAACAAGAGGGATAATATAGTTGGGTAATCAATAATAATTTGTTTTCGTTTTTTCCAAACCAATCTTCTTCAAGCATGTGTTTTTAATTCAAACAAACGCTTCCTTACGATAGTATTGTCAATTTTTAAAACCGATTACAGAAATTGCTTTTTTGCAATTAGTTTTTTTACCTACTATCAAGTTGTGTTGATCTTACAGGAAACTTTCTGTTTTTATGTATTTTTGTTCTATAATCGCTTCTGTGGTATATTTAGTAGCAATAACAGTAAGAGATATCATCGTATGGAGCTATTTCAATATCTCATTAAGTTTGTCATACAAGGGGATAAGGTAATATCCCGTATTTCCGGGTATTCGACCTGGACCTTAGTACACCCGTGCCCTGTAATATATTACGGTACATACTGAGCATAGTACATAGTGAATAAACATTAATTCATGGGGATGTTGTTCTGTTGTAATTAGTAGGCTGCTGTAGTTATAATTACAAGATAGGGGCGCCGACTGTTGCAGGTTGCTACACCCTACGATCCCCGTTTATTTTCACACTAACTCATGTTCCCGTTAGTTAAATATTGTCTTTGAAGTTCTATTATATAATAATTAATTATATTAATTGTAACAAGACTTTTTTATTCTCTTTTATCTTATTTATATCTCATAAACCTATAAAATAATATTATTAAGGGCCAGAATATGCCCTTAATAATATTATAAATTTTTCTTATCATATGGATCTGTATTATTTTATTGAATACCAGTTCGTTATCAGTCTGTTTACTCCATCATGAGCAGTTTTTGTTTCTTTGAGAAAAACGGAAATATATATCTAATTGTTTTATCTTGATCCTAATCTGGAATAAGTAGTATAGCTGATGTTATACCATCAAGAGAACTGGCCTCATAATTTTTACATTTAATTTTAAGTAAACGTAATAAAGATTAACATTAACGAATTGAAATTACTTATGAAAGTATAATTAAAAAAATTTCCTTTTTCTCGCTATTGTCCGTAATATATTTTAAATAACTGAAACTCCTACTTTTCAAAAACATGCTGCGCAGATATCACCATTTCTATTTGTCTATTTGTGTTAGATTAAAATGATTATTTTCTCTCGATGAAACTGTTGCTATAAGTTCTAAAAAAAAAAAAAAGACGCCCTACTTTAGAGTATTCTTTCATATTGGCATCTGAGGAAGGTTATTTATCTTCATTAGAGAAGTTGGAAGCTTTTGAGTTAGTAGAGTAGGATGAATAAATCATAATATTATACTTTAATATTCAAATTATTTCTAATAGTAATAATCTTATAATTTTCAAGTGCAATTATTCCAGTATTTCGATAGTGCTATGTAAGAAATCGGCGAGCGAACATGGTACTGAAAGAAATTTTTTATTTATTATCACTTTTTAAATTTATAATAAATAAAAAAAAAAAGAAATTTTTTATTTATTTATTATTTTTTTATTATCAAAGTGTATTTATTTCATTAAAAATATTGCTGGTTGATTGGATATAGAGGCTTATTGAATGTAATGATAGATTCAAATATATTATTATTTTTCTTGTGTTGAAAAATAGCTATGCTCTTGATATTAAGATCTTTTTTTTTTTTTTCTTTTTTTTTAAACAAAGTGGATCGACCGCAGGTATTGTTCGAAAGTGTTTTAAGGGGATATATTCAATTTTCCATGTGAAATGATCGTTTGATGGTTCATCTTGTATTACTTACCAACGAATATTTTCGTATACGTTTAAGTATGAATATTGTTTAGAGTTCGTATAATTTTTCCGATCACCTGCTTGGACCATAAAATATTCATTTAAACATCCTTCAGAATATTTATTTTCAATTATTGTTATTTTTTTGGATTTGCATTCTAAGTTAAGTGTGCATTATTCACTCAGTGCGACCAACTAACAACACGCCATTCTCATTACGAGGACAATCTTCCAGACTATCCAGGCTGGTCCTGTTTGGTTGTAAACTTTATTCATGTTCTACATGATGTGGTTCTGGAAGATCCTCTACAGATGAATCTTTTAACTCTCAGGGGAGAAAAGGATAAAATACCAGAGAGGTTATTTAAATACACACTCCCTTAGAGGGGAAACCAGTGGGGTCGGTAAGCTTATAAGCCACTTCCAATTAATTCAGAAAATGTTAGCGTGATATATTTTCAAGAGAAAAGAGAATTTTATCTTGTAAAATCAGAGAAGGGGGGGCGTGCACGAGGGGAATATGCATGTAAGTGAAAGAAATAATGGAAACATACATATATATATATATATATATATATATATATATATATATATATATATATGTACTTAGGTGTGTGTATGTTTAAAACTCCCTTCTTACTGGAAACTTTCAAGCAATGAACTTTTCTATTATGATATTTCAACAAAATTTTGAAGGCTCTGGTTGGATATAATTCATTTGATATTCCATGTTATAAAGTTTAAAACTTCCCTATTCTGTTCCCGAGGCTCCGAGAGGGAAATATAATGGAAGATGCGAAACCCGAAATGTAGGACGATTTGTCTTTTTCCTGATTCATCGCGTGCTATCAACGCCCCGCTGGCTGAGAAAACACGAAGGGTTCATTACCCATTGCCTATTCATGAGGTGGGAGGGGGGGAGGAGTGGTAAAGAGCCGCAGACAGTAGGGACAGCCAGTGTAAGGAGATGTGACAGGGGGGGGGGGGCGCTGGCACCGAATTGAAACGTCTGTCTCCTCCCAGGGCCTGTCTTTAGGTTAGGGACTTCATCACCTCAACAGAGCCTGCTGACGATACTTGTAGCCCTTCAATTATAAAATTTATTCTGTAATTACTATTTATATTTTTTACTTTGAATTATTATTATTACAAACAGATATACTCAACTGGTTTTTTGTATTTTTAAAATTATTTT
Organism: Aelia acuminata; assembly: GCA_911387785.2. Taxonomy (NCBI): domain Eukaryota; kingdom Metazoa; phylum Arthropoda; class Insecta; order Hemiptera; family Pentatomidae; genus Aelia; species Aelia acuminata. The sequence continues at coordinate 87,381,560 of OU426979.1, read as the reverse complement.
TATCACAACATGCCTACCATTACCATACGCTTACCCCTTTATTTTCGGATCTTTCATTTTTAGTCGATATTAGTGTGCAGCTAGACTTCTAGGTTGAAATTGAATACATATATTTTCTTTTTTTAAACTTTTTCCGATTTCATTTCCTTTTAATAAGGTAGCCTCCGAAGTAAGATAAATGGAGTGTCCCCTGTGGGCGGGTTAGATTCGGTTATAAATTTTTATTTTTATTGTTATAACTACTTGGCCTCCAGTAATTTATATTTACAACCTCTTTTTACCGACCGGAGTAGGGTATATTTATATTTATAAATACGAATACAAATTCATTTAGAGAATGATATTTGGGTGATTCTCATTTAATTTGACCATTTAACTTTTTTAGAAATTGAAATCTGGATTTAAAAAAATTCAACATATGAATAAAAATTGATCTGAATATAATCAATAAGATGTTCAAGAAAACAAATGTGAACAAAGTTTGTCAGTTCGTTCAGTATTAGTTTTTTTTATTATTTTTTCAACTCAAAAATGAGTTTTATGAGGAGCGTTTCTGTATTTTTATTTATTGATTTTTTTTAATTTTTTTTTTTTTTCTATTCTCGCTTACTCTCGCCACTCCATATCACAGCGTAAAAACTCATTTGTAAGGCATCGAGTCTTGTTTTCCTTTTCTTGTACAATAATTACTAGGCTGGCGTCTATTCCTACTCCTTTACTTGCCAAGCTTAGTAGCCTTTACTTTCTCGCTGGTTGACCTATGAATAAGTCGTTCTGTCAAGGCTTAGGTTTTTCGTCGGATATTTGCAGCTATCTCGTTGTGAAATATATATGATTTTGCTGCACAGTTTTTACCCCAGTTCAGTGTCTACGATTCACCCATAATTAATTCGACCACTGCTTTACATTTAGGTCAAATTCAAAGACTGAGAACTTTTTTCACAAGCTGAGTAGACTGAATATTTTTACAAGCTGCAAATTAGCTCATTTTCTTTCTCTTGGCTAACATCTCTTTTTTATTAAGAATATATTTTGCATTTTGCCCCAAGTCTATTTTTTCTTTTTTCTATTGCTCCTTTCTACAGCTTGTCAAAATGCCTATACAAAAGAAATGAATCATGTAGGCATTTAAACATAACAATAACAACACTTCCCCACAATTGTTTTTCTGTCACGAGTGTTACGTAACACTCGTGACATTTCCACAAAAATCTCCATCCTTAGCTAAACCAAGTGTCGGACATATATAAGAGGATGAACTCGAATAAATGTCCCTAACCAACATCTTTTGCTCGTATCGTTCGGATTTTTCAATGAACACTGATACATACAATTAACCTAACACTCGTGACGACTAATTTTTGTGACATACATTATTTTGCATGGGATATCACATAACTGCCTATAAGATACTTTCTTCTCCAAGTTTGCACATCGAATGATAGCCGGTATTATAAACAAAGGTTATCTAGCCATTCCCAACATTTTCAAAGAACAGTGTTGCCCAGATCAGCCGACAACACTCGCCATGAATTTTTCTACTAACCTTGGGGACAGATTCATTTTCCTGATTTACAGTCGAAGTATTTGAGGTAACTAAAAATATCATTCATACCTTGAAAAACCACCGTATTATAATGAAATACCTCATTGTTCAAATTTAATCAATTATCAGGGGTTCATTTCAGGGTGTGGTGAATTAAGCATGACCAGCTTGGGGACCGTAACACTCGTAACATTTTCAAACTTCACATTGAGATATTTCGTTTTTTTATGATGCCTAGGTTCATTTAAATATTACCATCGTTTTGCTATAGCATAAGACTATAAAACAAATATCCAAAAAAAAATTTTGAATATAAAAATATCTGAAAAACGAATGTTAAGTTCAGGGACACTAAATAGTCAATTCATATGAGAATCACCCATTTATGTGTGAATAGCAACACAGTATAATACGCAAGGAAAAAAAAATTGATCAAAAATAAGATAGGCCGATGAAATATCTACTTCCATTTTGAATTGTGTAAAACCACTATTATAATAAACTTGGGCTCGATTAGAAGGAACTCATTCCACTGCAGGATTGGAGTTCTAAACATTATTGGCATACATTATAAGACAAAATATCGAATTATTAAACCTTAATCCTTTTTTTGTTTGGCGTGTCCGATTTCTTTATTTTCTTTAAGCAAATACATATTTGTACAAAGTTACTTATGAATAACCTAATGTGTGGTATCCATGGTAATATGAATAATTTCGACTAATTCACATTAATTTTTCTTGAATGAAGTAAATCTATAAGGAAGTAGTTTGTTTATTAAATGGATATCTCCTACAATGAAGTGCGTATTTTATGCATGCAGAGTGTTCTGGATAAGTATAATCAAAAATACCCGCGTATTTACATCATATTTACAACAAAACTTTCCTATAAACCCCTGTTCTATTTCTCTCTTTATTCAATTATTCTTTATTTTTTTTATTTTTATTGTAAAGATCTAAATCGAGTTTAAATAAAAATAGAAGTACCTATTTCAGTTTCGCCAATCAAGCCCCCGAATGTTCAATAAGACTCACTGATTAATTTTATGAAAAATGTTATACCAACTGATTTGTTTTTTTTTGCAATGTTCAGTTAAATATTCATGTGAGCATAACTAGTTTATTCGTTGAATCAACATTTTTTTTTTTAAATGTGTTTTAAATAATTTTATCAGAAGAGAAAAAGGGGAAGAGATCCCCGCGATTCGGATCCTTGCCTCAGCTCACTATTGCTTAGCCCTAATGTATGGAAAATATTTCTCTTGAGATAAAATCCTTTTAAAAAATATTTAAATTACAAAAATTATTAAATTAAACATATTTAGTATTCTTAGTTTATTTCTATCAGGTTTTTTAATAGGTATATCAAAACGTACAGTTACAGAACTAAAGTAAGAAGTGCGAAAGTGCTGAGGCGACGGTCAGGCGCCTTCTAGAAGATAACGCAATTCCAATCTCGACCAAATGGGATATAAGGAGACCGACTGGGTGGGACATATAGGAACCCTCGCTTCTTAATGTGTAGCGTCCAATTGGTCCTAAGTTCCCACTGGGGGCAGTTATTTTTAACGATAACGGTGTCGGACTAATAATTGATGCAATAAAATTTTATCGCAATGACATCTATAAAGAGATAGAAAGAGAGAGAGCGTGAGATTGATCTGCTTTCGGAAATGACTGAATCATTCAATTTATATTTATGAGCTGCATCGGACATTGTAATTCGACTCGCTAATTTCCCCGGCCCTGCTCACTTTGGACATAATTTTCCGTTCGAGTTTCCGACGAAATGAATATATAATGTAGCAGTAGAAGGGGCTATCGAAAAATCAACAGAGTCCGAGGCGGGATCTGTTCCAGTGTTTTGACCCAGCGGTCCGTGAAGTAGACTCAGGCTTGTTAGCACAGCTCCCAACTTTCTTTAACATATTCATTGCAAGCCAAACTCCAAAACTACTCTCAGCTAGTTTCTTCCCAGTTTCCCTGCCACCCCTCCCCCATCCCCTCCCTTCATGAATATAATTTAAATCTTCAATAAGTCATCATCATCCCCTCTTCGAGTCTCCGACTCAAGATAGCAAGTTTTAAATTAATTTCTTAACCGACTATGGTAATGTTCTTCGGCAGTTTATAATGCAACCGCATCGGGTTTCATTGACTATTAAAAGGGCTCCTGTTGAAAGATGATTATAGGTTATTAATTGTCCACTTTCTATTCTTTTGTTTTTAATTAATTTCAAATTACATTTTAATAAGATAGTAAAAAAACAAATAACAAAATAGCATAGCATTTCCAACTACTTACATTTATTTACTTATAAGACATTAAGTTCTTGAGACTATATTGTTCAACAGGTTATCAAGAAGGGGACCAAATTAGTCACAAAAATACAGTTTTTTATTTATAAGACGTTTCGGCTCTTTTGAGCCATCTTCAGTTCAGCAAAACAGGCAGACAAATCATTTTAAGCCACACAGGGCAGATACAACTCCCAAACAAAGATTGGTTGAGAGTTGTATCTGCCCTGTGTGACTTCAAATGATTTGTCTGCCTGTTTAGCTGAACTGAAGATGGCTCAAAAGAGCCGAAACGTCTTATAAATAAAAAACTGTATTTTTGTGACTAATTTGGTCCCCTTCTTGATAACCTGTTGTACATTTATTTATTTACCCATAATTGTAATTAATTTATCAATAAAGATCAAAATTATTAATTATTAAAATAAGTACAGCATCACTCATTGATATTATTCTCGCCATTTCTGCATTCAAGCCATTATCATGTTAAGACTTTCTAAAAAAAAAAATTATCATGACAATAACGATTTACACTGAAAACAAATAAAATAATTTAAGCATATGCCTACCCCTATATAATGATAAAATTTTTAAAGTTAAAATGCTGAATGACCTTGTCAAATACAAAGAAAATCTATAAAATTCAATAACACTCCTATCTTATTAAGCATTAAACATTTTTGAAAATCAAATATTTACCCTCATAAAAAAAAAAAATGAAATTAAGATTTTTATTCGTTCGAACCTAAACTGTTAAGGCTTCTTTTTTACACGGTCGAGTGTTAGGTAGGAAGTTTGGAACAAAATCAAATTGACCTGTTTACATTGGTACAATTGTTACATTGTTTTATGGATCTTGGACTGAAAATCTCGTAGTTCGCTTATTACCCTACAAATTATTGAACTGCAGAATTTCGATCCCAAGATTTATCAAACAACTTACCCATCTAAATAGGTCTATTTAGTAAATTTTAATCCCTCCAGGCTGTCAAAAAGCGATTAGTTCCAAACTTCGTTGTAAAAATTAAACCATTTAAAAGGGCCTTTACATCTTTTAAAACCTGAATGAAAAAATAGGCACACCTCGAGAAAAAACAGTACTAACTGAAAAATGGAAGTTTGTTCTGCAGAGAACCGTCCAAGTTTCGTATGCATCTATTGTTTCGGCATGATATTTTAGGGTCGGCTGACCATTAAACTTTTTTTTCTTTCTTAAATTTAAATTTAATTTTTAATATCAGTAATTATAGGTTGTTAATCTTTCATTCAACATGTGCAGTATGTATTATTTTAAAGAAATTTTATTTAATCTACCTCTAAGAAATTTAAGAAGGTAAGTGAATTAAAAGAGCATATAAAAAAAAAATATATACTATGCATAAAATATAATAATACATATACTAGGCATAAAATATAATAATACATATACTAGGCATAAAATATAAAAATTGATTCAGTACAACAGAAGATGTGATTTTTATATGGCTTATTAAATATAAGGTGGAATATACTGAAGTAGTCGCGACATCATTTTTTGGAATACACATTTATTTATTTTTTTTTTTATTCATTAATTTTCACTTGCATAAAGGGATATTTAGAATTGCAAATTTCGGCTGCTAACATTATGGATGAGAAACGCCCTATGGTTTTTTTATAAACAAAGTACTGCGTAGAATATTTGTACAGAACGGGTACGAATAAACCTGAGAATTGAAAGTTTATAGAATGGCAGTCATTTATAGAATGACTACACTTTGCCCGGTAAATATAATTGAGGTGATCACAGAGATAATGGGCGTGTAAAATTGTGAAAAATAGTTGTTAACGAACCGCGAAATGATTATAAGGGCAGTGCCAAATGAGAAAAGTCCGAGGGGTTGTGGCCTAGGAGGAGGGAGTATTGCGTTATGCCAAATTATTAAATCTGTGGAAATTTGGTTTATCGACGGCGTTGGATAGAGGTGTGTAGGGACTAAGTGGCCATCCCGCCACCCAAACCATGCTTCAAATTAAAACTTGTCTTTCAACTACAAGTACTTATTATGTGGTTTGAACTTGAATGTAACTAGCTATACTTTTTGTTCATTAGACAACTGTAATCCCTCATCATCCAAAACATATATTCCTAAAACTCTGAGAAAATACTTTAGGTAGTAATCTATGGCAGGTAATTGGGGAAAGGCAAATGACAACCCATCCTTGCCATATGGCGAGCCATTAAAATCGTTCCCACGGCGATCTCTTCCTCCCTCCCCACGCCCACCCGATTCCATACCATACCCTCCCCTCAATACCAGTTAATCAAAATATAAATATAATAAGAGATAATAAAATGTTGGATGGGATGGGGGGGGGGAGACAGAAGATACCCCTCATTACCCCGGCTCCAGTTAGGACTATTATAAACCACTCCCTAATCCTGCCGAGTATTATATAGGCCTCGCTCAGGGGGCAATAAATGAGTAAATTAGATAAATTAATTTTCATCATTATCGTAATTTTTATCCTGGATCAATTCCATTCCTCCGGGGAATGTAGATTTATGAGGTCCCTAGGGGGTGTATTTGATAGACTACACTATTCGATTTTATTAGCTTACTTTTACTCTTAGGAAATTGTTGAGCATCATAAATATTTTTTTATGTTTTAGGTATATGATTATGACACACATTCTACAATTTGTACACCTATTTACTCTTTTTTTCTTATTGGTTAATCTATACCTAACTTCTTTTTAATGTTTATTAATTTATCACTTTTATCATCTAATTATCAATTTTAATCGCAATCTTTACCATCTAAGTGGTAATGTTTATTGCTTATAAAAACGTACATGTATCAAACGATTGAATCCGTTTGATACGAATATTTTTTCTTTTTACATTAGTTTTGGGAGTATTTTTTTTCTAATATGAAAATCCCTAATCTGGTTATAAATGTTGTAGCCCATCCCTTTATAAAACTACTATTTTCTAAACGAATAAATAAATATTGTTGTTTTATATTTATCTTACATTGAACTCCTTTTATTATATATATATTTTTTTTTATTGGATGGATCTAACACCTTATACTCGATTTGCCTCAATTGTAATTTTTTTTAAAATGCTTCGTAATTGAGCAATATTATGGGTATGTGCTTTCTTTTATTTAATTATTATATAATTATTTTTTAATAAAATAATTATTTATAGTCGTTCAAGACTTCAAAACAATATTACCTGGGAGCTTTAATGTCAGAATGAAGATGGTCAATAAATTGGCTTTTCTTATTATCCTTCCAGAAATTCTAATATTAATATTTAGGTGATTATAAACAGAATGAAAATGATAGTATAGCGACAGCATGACTATATTTTCCTGAGTTCTTTCTGTGTTTTCTCAGGCTTAAAGGCATAAAACTAGGGTTATCAACGCCTATGGGTTTCCTATTGAGTTTTATCTATAAAAATGTTATGTATTGTCCTTTGTTTTTTTAAAAATATATTATACTTGAATATATCTTGATAGTAATATCTACTGTAACCCAGTCATGGATGGAAAGTGTTTAGTAGGAAACTGGAATAAACAAAAAAACAAGACAAAAATAGTCAAAATTCACTAGAAATAGAGGAAGTCATATTATGTATAAATGATATTGTATGAATGTGATCAGTGATCATTATTACCATTGTCCTCTACAGTGACAGACTATATATTGTATTATTCCATAAAGAGTTATTCATAAAAACAAAAATACATTAATGTTTGACTGATGTTATTATGTAAATTATTTTATGCAATATTTCCGTAGTACCTGATTTTTAATCCACAATTATTGCATTTTTTCCTGTAAAAATTATTTTATTTTCATTTTATAAACGGTTTCAGTCATGATTTTACTATTGCCGTTCGGTGTTATTTATACCCATGAAGGGCACGAATAGGTGATTCTATTATTTAATTTCGAGTCCATCAGCATAAAATTTAAATTGATTCCATCTCGGGAAGAGATATCTCCAGTATTCAGCCGAATTCGGTTAAATGAGTGGTGGTGGGGAGGGGGTGCTATAGGACTAATTCCGGGGGCTGACTATGATTGATGACCCCGTGCCAATGTACCTGTGAAGTGTGAGCTCCTTGTTCCCTTACCCTTGCGTAATTGAGGTATTAGAGGTAGAAAACTTGTCTATTAACGTAGGCTATGATGGAGTAGGGTAGTAGTATCATTAAAAAAAAAAAAAAATGAAATATTAAAAACATTCTTTAAATTCATTGTCATATAAATTCTGAATCCGATTGACTCAATTCTGAATAATATTTGTTCTTAGCTGGTTTGTTACTACCGTATCGAATGATATTTAGGTGGCACGTGTTCTCAAGAACTTAAATTATAACAAGAATATCATTAGCAACGAAATAAGAAACTTATTTACATTTATAAAGTTACTTTTTCAGTTGAAAAAAATAAATAAATAAATTGAGCAGAGTTACAATTTATGTCATGAAATATTCACGTAATGGTCAAAGAAACCTTTTTTTTCAATCACGATATACATAGGTGAAGTAAAAACTAAGAATGTTTTCTGAATATTGTTTCCATTGCTATAACATTCAGAAAACTTTATGTATATTTTTACATAACTTTGAAAATTAAATCATGGTTAGATGATTGATAATACTATTTTCGTTTTTTATGAATGGTTTATTAAATTATTAACTACTTCCTTTGTTACATTTAATTTCTTATTTTGTGTGCTGTTCAATATTTTATTTAATAAATCACTGCATCATTTGAACTCCTCTTGCTCTGCTGCTTTTTTGCAATGAAAAATTTTTCTGTTTGTGAATTTTCGACTGGAATTCCGCCCTTTGTTAAGGACCGTGCCTTAGTGAAAAAATTTCAGAGTCCCCCCAGAGGACACTGAAGTATTCATAAAAGCAATAGGTACCGCCCCTTCTTAAGACGCTACAAGCGCGTAAAGCTATTCCCAACGAAATTAACATTTTACTATAGCGCCCTTACCCTCAACAAAGAAGTAAACAAAGGGATGAAAAGGGGAAGGGAATAGTTAATATCCCGCTCATCTTTGGAGTCTCTTAATACCTGGATTATCTGTTGTAAATTCCTTCCTTGCTTCCAAGGTCCTAACAATATTAAACAAAAAAAATATAAAGGTAAAAAACTAAATTGAAGGTAACTTAATGGAATTTAAAGCTTATGAACCCATAAAGATTGCTTAGGTGAAAAAAACAAAAACAATTTTGGCCAGTATTAACTTTCAACCGACATGTAAAAATTTATTGTTTATAACCCAATTTTCCATTGTAGTATTTTTTTTTTATCTTGCAAGCTTCCCTTTTCTCAAAAAGGATTTTATTGTTGATATGGCTGTACGTTTAGCACATTATTTAGTATATGAGTTATGTATATTTTCACCATATTTGAATTGAACTTAGGATATACCTCAGATTTTTACTGACTTATTTGCTCCGGATTAGAATAATTTAAATTATAAACTGCCATTTGAATTTAATTATCTGCATTTAACCAACCGTTCGTTGTTAGTCATAGCTATTGGAGAAAATATAGTTAGGAAAAAATAACCTTTATAGAGTTTATTTCAGTAGAAGTTCGTGCAATCTATTCAACATATAAGATAAATAGGTAGGTATTTAAAATATAAATCCCGGCTGTCTGTTACAGTATTGTTACTGTTTCAATTTTTGTATAAACTTTACTGATGTTTTTGTTTTTTAAAAATATTTCTATGTTAATGCATGTAAAAATTATACGGATGGAAAATTTCTTATTGGAGCTCGAGTACACTTTTTTTCCGAAACGCACCGCGTTTTTCATTTATTATTATTACAATTCTTTAATCAAGTTTTTGGATACAATTTTTTCTAGTATCTTTTAAATGCTTTTTCTTTTTTGATAAATTTATAAGGCCTAGCACTTAGGTCAAAGTACAAGTAATTTTCCTCAAGGAAGAGAATTCATGTACCCCTATGGTAAAGATATACCTCTTCTTAAATTTCGCTGTTGTACTACTTCAGACTTTACATTATCGTTTACACTAGTTCAAAATCTTTATACTAGGTTATCTATTAAAACATTACCATAAATATTGAAATTAATTCTAATGGTAGGCACGGTGATGGAGTGCCTTGAGTTGAGACCGAACGAATCAACCCGTATTCAAAGTGTTTATGGAAAAATTATTTAACTCAAGATAGTCAAATTTAAACTATCTTTGATATTTCGAAGAATAGTTTTGAACCTTATGCAGTGATTAAAAACAATTATGAAACAAAAAACTCACTGTAATGTATTGAAAAAATTATTAATATTAATGTTGAGTATAAGCATCTCTGGGACCAAATGCTCCAATAAAGTTAACATTATCAAAAAAAGTCAGGGGAAGAAAGAAGAAATTGGGGAGAATTAAGGGTGGGTAGGTGATGATTCCCTTCCAGGGATGAAGGGTAATTTGCTCACAACACATCGGCCTACATAATTGCAGCTGATGGGGATATCTGACAGCTGAGTGATTGAGAACCGGCATCCTCTTCTGCATCAAGTTGCAGTTCGTCTTTTCTCAAAAAACAAAATAATTAAAGTAAAACAGACAAATGATACATTATAAAAGAGAAGTAATTTTTCAATACACTACATTAAAAACATAGGTTTTAATTATATTTTTTCAGTATCGAAAGTAATTCTTTTTTTATAATAGCTATGAGAACAGCAGCTGTTAAAATTAAAATACAGCTTAACTTTTCCGGATCATGACAAAAAAATTAAGCTGTAATTTAAACAAGAGCCTTGGGTTCACCTGTGGTGTAGTGGTTAGCATATACTAAAGGTCGCGGGTTTGCGTCCCGCGGTGGCCCCAGGATTTTTTAGAGGGAGTAAAAATCCTTGGCTATTCCGTCCCTTGAATAGGACGTAAAATGGAGGTCCAGAGCCTGGGCTCTGTCAGGTAGTCGTTAAAGATCCCTATCCTAATTATACCTGTATAGGCAAAATTTAGTAGGTACTCCCACTACAGCATCGTCCGATTAGCCTCAGTAGCATAAACGCACGTTAAACAAACAAACAAGAAGAGCCTTTGATGTGTGAAGTTGCCATGGATACTCACCCCTATTGTTAGTTTTCCACAACTAAAAATTAAATGAGATCAAAAATAAAAGAGGTTATGTATGCGACTAAGTTAAAATATTTAATTTTATTTCTTTACATACTTACAGTAAAATAATGCTCATGTCACGTGAAAAGTGTCTAGCAATGCTCATAGAAGTTTCTAATCGGTATTCTGTCTAACTCAAACTATTGCTCATACCGAAAACACCCACTTACTATACTAGTGATAGAATTACATACTTTATTGCAGGGCCTGGGAGCGTTGGTTTATGAATCAAAATTAATAATAATAAGAAATGCGTTTATTGGAAATTTATTGTTTATATTTTGTATGTTTATTATTTTGTTATTTATATTGTCAAGTTCAATATTTGTTATTCTCAGTGTATAACGTATTTATATGTTTATTTTTATCTGTACTATGCTCATTATGTGTTACCACATAAAAATTGTTATATGTGAAATAATGTTGTTGGGCTTTCTCTGATGGTCTTTGACCAAGACCTTGTCAGAGACCATTATAAATACAGCATTAATACTTATAATGCTTATCTCACTTACTATATTTTGTTTAGTCTTTAATGCATAATACAAATGTTTAGATTTTATTTAATTATAAATACGTATTTAATGAACTTCTTCAATGCGGAGAGCATAGCATCTAGGATGCAAAAATTTATTAAAAAAACATTGAACTAATTAACAGCTGTCGGTGTGTTAAAAACTTGTTATTAATTAATTGTTATTCGTCCAAATTTATATTAGTTCTCAACATTTATGGGATGAACCTTTCTACTGAATGGGAATCTTCAAAACTGAAACTTCATCCGGACGGCTTTACTCACACTGACAGCGTATAGGCCGAACGTTCATTGTCAAGTCTCAATGTAGGCAATTCATTGCTGGATATGAAATTCCGATGATTTCTTATTACATACTTCCTTAGAGACAGGGGAGCATGGGAATAATTTTCTTTAATGATTTGATAGAGGAACTATGGTAGATGTTTACTAAGAGCTGTTAAATTATGTATCAGTAGAATCTCTAGAGCACATACTACACGCAGGCTTAGATAATCTTAGAGGTAACGTCATCAATTCTCAAAAATTAACATGTCAGAAACATATTACGATACAATTATCGCTTTTATGCGACACTTGATAATCTTAATAAAATGACGTTTGGATGCAATTGATGATTACTCCATGTAAACAGTAAGCTTTTTCAAATACAAACAGCTCTCTACTAGCCGTTGAGCGCTCTAATGGTGAGACAGGGACTGAAACCGAGTCAACAATTCACGCTCGCAAACCGCACAATCAATAACATTCCACCCTGATCTATGCCGGCTGTATTTGTGCTAAAGCAGGCCTTCCCTCAGGCTCTTCCAGCTCGTTCATTATTCATGGACTTCTTTCCATTGTCCGTCTTGTCCCGCGGGTCGTTTGGCCTCTGCGGCCAGAGCCATCGAATATTCCCGGGCGGCCCCGACAAATTAATGAACTCTGATAATTATTCACAAACCACTAATGATTCCCAACTACAAAACAATCCCACGCCGCGATCCCTTACATTTATTATTGAAACCTAAGGGTCCCTACCCTGCCTCAGTTTACTAATGGAAACTGATAACGACGACTCCTCAAGGTCCGGAATTATTCATACCTTTCCGAAAAGTACATATAGTTAATCCCGGTATAGAATTCCAGGTTAGTCTTTGGTTTCAGAACGTATTAAGTTGCATCATATTCAAAAATGAATAGTAAGCGTATTCACATTGTTTTTACTTTCACTTACCTATATATGAAATATATAGTAAGTGGAAGTATTGCGAACGTGAAAAATTTCGACTTCCGGTTTTCAACGGAAATACACGTTTTGGGGTCCCCTGAGTCAAATTAACCAAGTCCCGCGAAATGGTCTGTGTGTGTGTGTGTGTGTCTGTGCGTGTGTGAACAGACTAGCTCAAAAACTATAAACCGTGCGAACCTGAAATTGGGTATTTAGTGTATGTATATGCCCGCGATGTGACAGCGAAAATTTCATCAAAATTGCTCAAAGGGAGGGGGTTCTTTATTTATTAACTTTTTAAGTTTTTTTCGATTTTCTCAAAAACGGCTCTAACGATTTTGATTAAACTGAGTATTTGATCTATTTATATGTCCCAGATATGACTGTTAAAATTTCATTAAAATTGATCAACCGGAGGGGAGACTTTACTTAATAAATTTTGTATAATTTTCACGTGTTTTTTTTATTTACTCAAAAACGGTTTTAACGATTTTGATCAAAATGGGTATTTAATGTATGTATATGCCAAAGAAGCGATAGCCAACATTACATCAAAATTGATCAACCGGAGGGGGGACTTTACTTAATAAATCTTGTATTTTTTTCACGTGTTTTTTTTTATTTACTCAAAAAAGGTTTTAACGATTTTGATCATACAGGGTATTTGATGTATGTATATGCCAAAGATGTGATAGCCAACATTTTATCAAAATTGGTCAAGCGGGCACTTTATTTCATATTTTTTTTCCAATGTTTAACTTTTTTTCTATGTTCTCAAAAACGGTTTTAACGATTTTTATCAAATTCGTCATGTTTAATGAAAATTAGGCGTTCTTTAATATCAGGTAAGCTTTATCATTATTAAAATGTTCTGAGGGGGCTTAAATCGGGAAAGTACCTTTGTTTTTGTTTATATGGAAAAATTAACTGTCTCTCGTTATGCCTAAAAATAAGAAATGGCTAAATATGGGATATGATAAAAATAAAGAAAACATAAAGAGGAGAAAAAAAAAGAAAAATATTCAGTCAACTCATAAAACTCGTGGAGCCCACGCATGCGGAGTACGCCTTTAATGACAGACGATTGTTCATAATTAAAGCTATTCTTTTCATTTGAGAAGTGGCAATTAACAAAACGCATTAATTTCTAATCTAAGTATGTTGGTAAGTGAAAGTTGTGTGTTGCGCGAACGCACCAGATTTTTTTTTTATAAATTTCAAATAATCTATTACCTTCCCTACATCAAATAAAATGAGATAAATGGACAAAATTATTTTCAGGGTTATACAATGTATTGCAAAAAACAACCTTCACTGCCAAAAAAAACTTTAATTTATGTTATTTTTATGATTATTACGTTACTTTAGTTTAGTCATTAGTCCTAAAAAATATTTTAATTGCTGGTAACAATTACTGTTTCCTGATACCTTTGAAACACCAATAATTTAGTGTGAATTATGTCATTTCTGAAGTGATGAAAACATGATTAAAAAAAATAAACTATCTTTGAAATTTTTAAAAATAATCTAGTCCTAATTGAAGAACAAAATTAAAAACAAAAAATAATATTCTGACAAAAATATTGTTATTGATGATCCGTAAGTTGGAAAAATAAAAGAGGTAGTCCTTTTTGTTTAAAAACTCAAACCCACCACTTGGTTCTTATTTGTATCCCTGTATGTCTCTATGACCTGAAGGAACAAAATTCATTAAGTCAGTTCGTTCACTCATTTATTCAGGTGTTGTTTATGATGTTTTTTATTGTAATAATAGTTTATGTTTGTAATATCGCTAGTTACTTACGAATGTAAAGGATTCGGTACTTGTGTGAGACTATTTCGTGACCAAGAGTTGCAAATTAGTGAAGCAGAGATGAGCATCAACTTAGATTTTTTACATTGTAACGTTTCCGAGTGTATGTTCCTCAACCTCATTCTTGGTTAATAAATTTGTAATAAATTTCTGCTAGACCTATTTAAAACCCGAGGTTTGAAATGTCATTTTTAAATTAATACATGAACCAATAAACGTACTGATTCCTGATTCAATATGTACCTTAAGAAACTTAAATTTAGTGTATTTTTAGCGATTTAATATTCTCTAACAGCTCCATAAGATTGATGTTATAAAAGGGTAGATAATGCGTTTTGAATGCAAAAGTAGCCAATCGAATCCTATTTAAAAAGAAGAACAAAGAAAAGAAAACTTCTTTGGATCGAGTACACGGAAGGGATGTTCGTGCTACTTAACTGACAGCCCACTGGAAATTGGCTCGCTAGAGGTTCCTATTGTATGACTTATATTACTCCTCTGCTGTAACTTCAATTTTTATAAAAGATGATTCAGTGATTTTATGAACTTTATTACATCAGGTAGTTGAGGCATGCCCAACTCTGGTTAGTAATCTCAAGAATAGGACAAAAAAAAAATGTTGTGGGTTATTGGTGTTTATTAATGAATACGTAGGAGAAGGTGGTCGGAGGAAGCCATAATGCCTTATGATGTTAAAGAAGATAAGGAGGGAGAGCCTTGTACATGTAAGAAAAGATATGATAGTGTGAGCAGCGTGTGCATGGCGCGTGTCTGTTACGCATTGGCAATCATGCGAGGATCCGCCTTCAAGCTATATCCTTGGTAAGGTACCGTTCTTACCGAGCAGGTTGTTATTTATGTATATAAATTACTTATTTCTTTGTGAGGAAGTCCCTGCTGACTTTTATGGAGATACAAACCAAATTTTATGCTCCCGCTAAAGATTTATGTCTTAGTACGGTCGTGATGTTCCCTCGTTTTTCGATGAAACCCGCCGTGGTTCTAAAATTAAGTTATTAATAAACTAATTTTTTATACATTAAGTCATATTATTTTTCTGCTACGAGTGTGTGGTGTCTTTAAGTGATACCAGAATGATATTTTTTTTTCCCTACTTCGATTAGATAATTATTAACATTCATATTTCTATAATTATTAATAATTATATAATTATTAACATTCATATTTCTATAATTATTAATAATTATATAATTATTAACATTCATATTTCTATAATTATTAATAATTATATAATTATTAACATTCATATTTCTATAATTATTAATAATTATATAATTATTAACATTCATATTTGTCGCCGATCGCTGACTGGTGCGAATCAATGTATGAAGAGAAAAAAAAAAAAAAATTTCATATTTACAGTAATATTCAATTTTTCAAAATTTAATTTATTGCCTAATCAACAATAAGCGTATTGATTTCACTATATACTTATTTGTATTTTATTGAAATGCATTGCAATGAAAATAGCACCAACCAGTGTAATGATTTTACAGTAATAATTTCAATGCTAATCCTATTATTTTTTTCGAAAACGTGTGACTTCATAGTTTATTATATTGTAAAGTAGACTTCATTAAGTCCAATCCTGCAGTATCAAATTTAAATTGCAAAAAATACAAGTAAAAAAAATTAAATGTTAAATTATTATTCATTATTGCATATACTTCCTTCACAACACCTTGGATAAACAATGATCCTTATTCATGGTTACCATTAAGTAATTTGCCTAACTGATTTTTGTTATAAATTGGGTTATGCGTATTATATAAATATAAATAATGTTATGATTTTGAAATGAATCGTAATAATTGTATTTTTTTTTATTGGAGAGGGAATTATTAATAAGGGGTTATTAATTATTATCGAAACTCTAAAAATAAAAATTATGATTCTGTAATCTATCCTATAATAACTCCGAGCCTCCTCGGGCATAAACCAAATAGATTAACTAGGTCAGAAAATATAACATAATCACAGAGTCAGAAATTATAATATATTAATTTATGATATTCCTTAATTTTTATCTAAAACACAGATAATTTACAATTAAAATAGACTCACCTATTTTTGTCCTACGTTCCAAATTGGAATACATAAATGAATGCATAGGTTTTGTTCCATTCTCCCCTAGGAGGAATATGGATTAAAAAATAACTTTATTTTTGGTCAAATATATCCTCAAGATAATCTAATTCGAGAGTCTGATCTCAAGTCTGTCTTAAGTATCTTGGATTATTGTTAATTGCCAAATATATATTGGTATTTGTTATTATTACGTAACATAGCTTACATTATTGCTGTAGTTTAATTGTAGGGAATGTTAAAAATATATACTTTGTTTAACAGACTTCTCAGGGAATGACTGACTAGTGAAGAATGGATAAAGAGTGCCTAAAAAAATTAGCGATGGCGATAAATCAACTGAAGGTGATAGTTTTAACGTGTAAATTTTAAATCTAGAGAATGCGGTCTTGTATTTAGACCGTGAATGATTGGATTTTTAGGTTGTTAAGAACTTGGATGGTAAAACATCTGGAAGTTAATGTTGCCGGAAAGATAGAAACACGGAAATGCTTGGGAAATCCAAAAATGGATTTTATGAAACAATTTAACAGTCTAGTAGTCTCCTTTCTTATTTATTTATTTGTGTAATGGTTTCCCAATTACATACTCAAATACAAATAAAAGAATATTTTGGACCGTAAATATAAGATATAATTGAAAATAATGATAATATGTTAATGTTTATGTCATAATAGTTTGAAATGTCTATACCATTTGAAAGATGATTAAACCATGGAAATAAGAAAGACAGAAACTACCCTTATGAAAATAAATTGGAGATTAGCATGTCTTACATAGAGGATTCGGAATAATTGGGGAAGGTGGGTGGGAGAGGAAATAGAAATATTTAAAGATATTATATAACCAATAATAATAATTTTATGTGACAGGCATACCTTAATATTGTAGAAGACCCTTTATTATTGTACAACACTCAAACGTTTATTGAAAAACCAAGTAGGTTAATTGAAATATGGTATGTATATAGTAGATAGCTAAGATTTACCTTCGTATTCCAATGCTGAGGAACAAAAATGAAATTATTAGGATATGATATTAATGTAGGATTATTCAAACAAAACTGTATATCTTTAATTCAATTTTCATTAACTATTTTACGAAGCCGGGTATGTAATATAATATGAGACACTGGTACTTATATTACAAGAAATATTGTACCCGGCGTTCCTACCTCAACAAGATACATGTTCCCTCACGAAATTCAAGCAGCGAAACCGGTAGGGAGGGAGGGAAGCGAGAAGGTGTTTTAAAGCGAGAAGGGGGGTGGGGTGCTTTGTGCCGGGGACTTATTGTCTAAGCAGGGACAAACAATAGCAAGTCGCTTCCCGTCACTATGTCTCATTAGTAATGGCTTCAATTAATTCATAGCTTCACAGTTGCCAGTCACGCACAGTTCCGCCGGCAAGAAATCACTGTTCCTTCAGTTGGAGCTCCGTTTCGTGTCACTGGCTTCTAGTAGTTTGTAATGCTAATTACTATCCAAGTTTGTTTTTTCAATCTGAAATATTCATGAGGTTATTTGAGAAGCTTCACCTCTCAGCACGTAGATAATTTAAAAATTTTGAATAGGATTCAAATGAAAGGATTTTACATATTTTGTTTTTGTTTTGTTGTGACTTTTTGTATATGTGTGTAATGCTTGTTACTATAGAACAAAACTAGCGTCTTTAGTTCAATAAACTTGAGTTAGTAATTTCTCGTTATCATGTAATTTTCTCTACCTAAACTTTTTTTAGTGACATGAAGAACACAAACCATACTAAATAATAAACATCTTAATAATAATAATAATAATAATAATAAAGGCTTAACGAACCCGAAGGTTCGATGCCGACACCACCACTCGCTCCCTGCATGCCTCCATCCATCGAACGTCTTCCAGACCCAACTTCGATAGATCCGCCCTAACGCAATCCTCCAACCTCCGTCTCGGCCTGCCCCTCGGACGTTTCCCATTCGGCACCGCGCTTATTAATCTTTTCGGAATACGTTCACAGCCAAGTTTTGCAATTTTACACGCCCATTTTATTCGTCTTGCTGCAATCACGTCAATTATATTTACTGGATAAAGTTCACTCAGTTCGGCGTTGTGTAAGCGTCTAAATTCTCCCGTTATTTCATCCCTCTTCGGTCCAAATATTCTACGCAGTACTTTATTTTCAAAAACTCTAAGCCGTTGCTCATCCCTCAATGTCAGCGGCCAAGTTTCGCATCCGTAAACGACCGTTGGAAGAATAATAGTCTTGTAAATCCTAATTTTTAAGTTTTGGGACAGAAGGCGGGAGCTAAGCAATTTCGCGACTGAAAAGTAGCAAGCATTACCGGCTTTTAATCTAGCCTTAATTTCCTCATCGATTTCGTTTTTTCTAGTTACCATCGCCCCTAAATATCTAAATTTCTCTACCTGTTCAAACGTATTCCCCCCTACACTGATATCAGCGAAATCCTCACCACTTCTACTACTAACCATATATTTTGTCTTATCCGTATTCATTTCCAGTCCAAGTTCTTGTCCGGCTTTCATCAACGTTATTGTGTTCATTTCTATGGTTTCCACGTCCTCCCCAAGCAATACCAAATCATCGGCATATCCGAGCACGGGTATATTCCCTCCCAAATTCAAACCCTTTCCGGTACGCGTCACCTCCCTAATGGCATATTCCAGCGCTAAATTAAATAAAACAGGTGAGAGAGAATCTCCTTGTTTCAAACCAGAGCGGACCTCGAACTTCTCAGATAAATAATTACCGATTCTAACTTTATTGAACGTTTCAGTCATACACATTTTTACTAAGTTTACTAATTTTTTTGGTATTCCCTGCTCGACCAGAATGTTATACAACTTTTGGCGGTTAATAGAGTCATATGCCTTTTTGAAATCGATAAAAAGCTGATGTACGATACCGTTATATTCTAATTTTTTCTCTAATATTTGGCGAAGAGAGAATATTTGGTCTACGGTTGATCGGTTTTGCCTGAAACCACATTGATATTCTCCGATAATTTCCTCGGCGTATTCAGTGATTCGACTAGTTAGGATTAACGTAAATATTTTATAGCAAACCGGAAGGAGTGAGATTCCACGATAGTTATTGCAATCCGTTTTTAAAAAATAATAAACATCTTAATAATAAACATAAAGAAAAAGAAATAATAAAAAAAGAAATAATAAACATCTTAAATGTAAAAATTTTAGTATTATTATCCAGGATGCTTGACAGACGCTTAAAGTCAACCTTAATTAACAGTATTAAAATCATAAAAGTACTTAACATTAAAATCATTATAGGTAAAAAAGATAGAAACCTCCAAGATCCAAAGTCGTTCAATCCAAAAAACATTAAATAAAAAATTATTGTAGGTAATTTTTTACAAATGATTTACTACACTAGGGCTTGCATACGGATAAAATTACTTCCAAAGAATACGATAAATACTTTGATCCGAGAATCACTCATTAATATTATTTCCATCATCACCGGGGTCAGAGTTGTAGATAAGAGAAGATAGAACAGGATATTGCTCCTAGGCAGGGCACAAGCATCGCAGCCAAGGGTGACCCTCCTGGATTAGAGAGCCATTGATGAGAGTGGCATGTAATCAAGGAGCTGATGAGGGGACCATTAACATAGGGGTCCTATCTGTCAATTAGACCCCCGCTGCATTTCCTAGAGGCTCAGAATATATAATGCCCCCTATTAAGAGTTTGTTAGCTTGATTTGGGAGCGGTTGTAGTCTTGAAGGGCGGGGGCCGCTGGAGAATTCCAAACGAAGTCCCCCGGGGCTGGATGAAAATTTAATATTTCACGGGAAGGGGTGGGAGGACCGAGTTATGATCGCGTTAAAGATTCAATTGGCCCACGCAAGGAGGGAATAATTAACGTCCACGGTCTTTCCACTAAGCTATAGTCCTCTTTCTTATTCATCCAACTTTTTTTCTTAATATATATTTTTTTCGTTGTGAATAGGACTTGTTGAATTGATATAGTTTGGATCCTTAATATTTAATTGATCCATTGAGCGGAAAAAGAATATTATCTGAGTAAAAAAAAGTATAGATTATCATTATATCTTTCTTATTATATTATATAAAAAAAAATAAAAAAAAATTAATAATTTTGCTTTTTTATTTCGCATCGATTAAAAAAATAATTAACTCTGATCCTAGATATTTGGGTAGATATTTGTTTGAATGCTTCGATTATATTTCTATGAAAAAACACCTCGAAAAACATGATTTTTTCAGGAATGTTAATGTAAGTCTAAAATTAGAATATAATATTATCGGACTAGATGTTAAGCCTCCTAAATATTTACTTTGCTGCATATCGCTTTAAATAAAACCCAAAACTCTTTTTTCTTTTTTTAAAGAATAATGTTTGTAATGTATCTTACATAGTTCCTTTGATTAGTGATGTTCTTTTAAAAAAAATAAATGATGCTTTCTTATGATTCTTAATAAAAATCATAGATGATGCTTGGATTTTATTAAAATTTTGACGATCTTGCCAATAGGATGTATTGTTCTTTTAGTGGATTCAGGTAATATTCATAACTATTAATATAAAACTGAATAAAAAATTAGCCGAATTTTTAGATATGACTTTGTTGAAAGGATTGGGGAACATATCAAATTCTAAAAAAAAGTAAAAAAAAATTATACGAGATAGCTTACAAAGTTATTGATTGAAGATGGCAGTTCACAAATTCGTGAGTCACTAAGGTAGTTTCACTAAATTCAGTATAAGTATCTGCATCTTTTACTTTCCTATAATTTTGGTACATTTCCAATGATTTCTTATTTAAGCTTATAAAGGAAATTAATCACCTCATCATTTAAAACTAAAGTAAGTGAGGGAATTTAAATCCTGCTTTAAACAAGTGTTCTCGAACTTAAAACCGAATCTAACGTACTGTTTTTTTTTTGTTTATGTTTTTTAATGTATATATATACAGAAATATCTAGATAGACCAGAGCACATCCTGTGAAATTTCATCCGAAGTTGATTAATGGTGGTTTTTTATATATATGGCCTTTACTTACTGTTTTTTGAAGATCCAACTGCCTTGTATGAATAAAACTAAGGCTCATAGAATTTAGCAAAGAATATTACACTGGTAGTTATTGGATATGCAATGATAATTAAAAAAATAAGATGACTTTCAAACGGCGGCTTTTGACATGGACATTAATATTTATATATTCTCTGATAAGTTATAATGTGTCAGACAGTTAAAATAACAAATGAAAAGATAAAACAAACATGGAATAAATTCGCCTTACATAGGAAGTTGTAATAATTTAACTACTAGCATTTTTTAAAAATCTGATCTGATATCTGAAGAGGTTGAACTTATCTATTTCAGTCCAGGCTGTAAAATATTCGCAAAGACGGCTTCGATTTAATCAAAGGGAGGTTTCCTTTTCAAGGAAGGTTCAGCAGCAGACTGAGTTCATTTTCTATTCGCTGCCCGCACTGAATCCTGAGTCCTTAACGGGTCTTTTTTTTTTTTTCGTGCGCGGTAGCCAGCACCAAATTGAATTCAGCCTGGCTAAGTTGTGTTTATGGAAATCGGCAAAGTTGTAAGTCTGTAGCCAGGGCGGCTTCTTCGGCTTTTCTCATTTCCCCACCAACTTTTCCCTTTTTTCACGCCTCTGAAGACGGGGATGGCAATCTGAAACAAACAAAGAATAATATATTTCCTGCCACTGATAACCTTTATTTAGGCAATTTTCTGGTATTTGTTAATATATTTTAATTTATTTTTTACTTCATTTACTTCGATCGATTAAAAGCATATATAAGGTTGAAAATGATTGATTGTACATAATAATAAATAATGTACTTATTAGATTCATTAATTTCAACATAAAGGCGGAATTCCTCTAAGGTATGCGGCATTGACGCTTGCGATATTAATTGAATTTTGTGCCAATTTGTCGCACGCCTCCAATAGGCAACTCTGGGAATCAAGTTTCATGCTACATGTTGTTCAGCGTTGCCTCAGTGGACTTCTGACTTTACAGGTGCTATACTTATATGATGAAAAAAAAAATCTCAGATGCTATTTTTTTTTGTTCTTAAATTTTATTATTCTTTTCAGCATTCCTGGAATAATTTGTTTAATATTTAGTTTAACTGAACAAATATACTGATCTCTTTAAGGTTTACGACCGTTCCATCCATACTAATAACTTGGAAATTAAATGCCTTTGTAAAGGATAAATTCGAAAAACGATTAACGTTTTATTTAATACTTCTTGTTTATTTCGTTTTCGGAGATTAGGTTCATCCCTCTTAATGAAGAAATCTACAAAGACTCTGAAGCATTGTTGGGGAAAAATATCTGTTTATCAGAAATTCTCGAAACCTTCAATATCGCATTCTTAGAAAGACAGTTAATGCAGGCATATTATTATTCTATAAACTTTGTTAGAGTCGAAATATCCACAGCATTTGTCACATAAATAATCAAAGATAACGGTAATATGAATACAAGTGTAACACTTCCAAAATGAAACTTGAGAATTTCCTGATTCATTCAAACCTATAACGATCCGTTGAAGAACTGTTATTTGTATTGACGCCGCGACTGTGGAAGCTTGTATGGAGCTAATGAAAGGGAAAAAGCCAACGGTAGGTCATGGGGAATTGGCGTTTCAATACGATTGCCCTCTAATTCATGAAAAATGCTGCTTTTCCAACCCCCAACAACCCCTTTTGAAATATTTTCTGAAATGTTTGCTTTGTGACCATTTTTTTTCCCTCTCAAATCCGAAAAGCTATGAAATAATAAAAAAAAAAAAAATAATAAAAAGCACCACACCAAAAAACACACACCCACAGACAAGCGAATAAAAATAAGCAATGATTTAAAAAAATAATAATACATTGAAAATACTGTACAGCGACCGGAGATACGATTTAAATAATCATCAAATCTGAATGTTGAATTTATCTAAAATATATTCAAAGATCACCCCTTCAGAGTTTGAAGGCATTGCTTAGAAACTACAATGCTATTGCATTGCTAAGGCATTGCCTTAGAAAAATTCATTTTGTAGAGAATATAGAGACCATTAATTTTTGCATTTACAAAAACATAGATAAGGTGTCTACAAATATTTAGTAAATCAATGATACAAAGGAAGTATCTACTTTCAAAATGGGATAAATCCTAATTCTAAAATATCACAAAAAATCAAAAACAAAAAGCAAAACTGCTTTAAAAGTTTTTCATTGGTATATTAAACTTCTGAAACGTCGTTCAGCCTTCTTTGAAGTTTTATGTTTTGCAGAGTGAGTTAAGTTATTACTAAATATTTATATCAGCCACATTAAACGCATTTTTATATTAGAAAATAAAATAAAAAATTTAAAATGGTCTTTTCTTTAATATAGTTTTTACTAGATAGAAGCATTCACCTGGGCAACATTTTCTTGTATTGCTTATGTATTTCCATGCATATATTCAATATATTTCCATTTATTAAGACATTAACAATGTTTCGGCTACGCGACCATTATCCCGTCTAAAAAAATGTGTTCCAATTAAAATAATTTAAGAAAGGAGAACTCATTTAATATTTTAGCATATTAAAATCTAATGGTATCATAATTTACTGCCCTATATTAAAGTCATGCTAAACTTGGCAATAAAATTCATTTAATAATAAACTTATGTTAATTATATCACATATTCATTGTTTACTTTTAATATATAAATTAAAAATTACCTCAAACTCACATTGTTTGTATTTGACATCTATGTATATCCAGCAATTGTACCAACGAATTGCTTACACTAAATTTTAAAAATATTTTTCCATTTTAGGGTATTGTCATACATAATGAGAACCAAAATGAAAGACTCACATGTCCAAACATTCAGTGCCCACCTAAATCCTACTGAAACCCTTTTATTGGCCTATTTCCCTCTTTCCTTAACCTTCGGTCGGGCGCAATGCAAATCCTAACACGTTCGGGCGCAACTCATCTGTGAGATTAAAAAGAAATTTCTGGTTAGAAGTAAAGGAAAAATTCATTATACTCAACTATTCAATTTAAAATCGTTATATTTTTGTTTTAAAACAAGATTAAAAATAAAATCATATATAATATTCATAAAAAATTATTAATCTACTAAACAAAGAAAACTATATTTAACTGATTGGTAACAGTGAAAATAACATTTTTTTGACATACTTAAAAATACAAATACAAGCTTGTTATAATTAAAGGAATACAGATTAATCTTACTCGCAATGAACTTAATTAAAATCATTGGGGGAGCACCAATAAAACTTTTGAATTCAAACCTACTGACTTGATTTGGTGTCCCTTTCTCTTTCGTAATTTACCTTTATTGTCTCAATATAAATATTTGTGTATCTCACAATCATTTCAGTTATTGATTCTGAAAATATACATTTCCAGCATTCATATGGTGATTTCGCCTATCTGGCATCCCCAATGGTGAGAGGCAAACGCAGCAAGACATTGTGTGCTTCTCGTCGAACTTTCGCCGAAGGCTTGTTTTTTGACCACTTTGTAACTTTGTCTTTGCCCAAAAAAAATTATAGGCCAGGTTCTTCATCATCAGAACTTTCAGCATCTTGGTCAGTCTCAGAATCTTCGTTTCTTTTCTGAATTTCCTCTTCCATGTCGGTGTCTACTTCGTCTCCATTGTCTTCCCGAAAAAGTATATCATCTTCAGCAAGAAGAATTTCGTGGATAGCTACTACATCAGCTGGGATTCTGCAAGTTAAAGATGCGTTGATTTGATTGTTTTTTACTTTGATTGGAAGAAGCCATATTTTTCTGAACAATCAACAAAAACAAATGTTTAGGCGACATGATCGGGCGCAATTAATCTCGCAGATTATTTACGAAAAAACAACAAATATCATTGAATTAGGGACAGAAATATACATATACGATTACAATAAGTAAATAAATAAATGTTTTGAGAAAAGACTTTTTCATTTCGGAAATCAAAAATACTTACGTAATCGGGCGCAACTCATCCAGTAGATTAAAACGTCAATCTTGAAGATCATCAGTGCACTAGAGAAATTTGAACAATACCCTTGCTTCAGGGGTGTGGAATCAGGAAGCTACTCTGGCCCGCCACCATTGTTTACAAACTCCGCCGGTAAACACACCAAAAAACTAAATACTTCATCTCACAGATTAGATGCGCCCGACCGAAGGTTAAATATGTTAAAAACTATTTATCTAATTTCTGCTTATATAGGTGAGTTTTCTGCTTTTACTTTTTAGATAGTAATTATTCCTCGCGCTAATATTTAAGGAAAACAAAAGGTCATTAATAAATAACTATTTGTCGTAAAGATTCATTTTACTCACACTAATATAATGACCTACTGTTTACGAAAAGTGCAGCTAAAAGCTTTGAAACAGGGACGCATTCCCGCAAATAGCCTCATATTATCCTTAGCGTGACCCTAGTGCACGTTCTAGAGGCCTTGAAAATTAACTAATTATGAAACGAGCATTTCCGCCTTTGCATGACATAAAACTTCTGACACTAATGATTTTTTTTAACATTAATCAACACAATTAGAAATCGTTGTCTTATCCAAGCCGGTGTTTTAGGGTCTTTTATATTAGGGTCTATATGTGATTACCACAAAGGGAATAACTATGACTTTTAAAAGTATATTTTCAACTATTCCTTAACTCTTATTATCTAAAATAATAATATATTTCATTTAATAACTAAATGGAACTATAAACTCTTTATATGGGGATTCCCCCAAAAACAATTTCAATAAATAAATAAAAAAATATTTGTGTAAATCAAACGTTTTGTTCCCCTTAACCATATATATATATATATATATATATATATATATATATATATATATATATATATATATATATATTTTATTTAAACTTCAAAATAAATTACTTACACTTTAAATCCACTCATCCTTTCACTTTCACCCTTCCTGTTACCCGGTCAGCCTCCACGTAGACTAAAACGAAAGAGGCCTAGAGACCTCATCCTACAATGGGATCTAAAATGCTTCAAAATTAACAAGAAACTCGAAGTGAAGGAACATAAATATCATTGATTTGCTTGATACGCCACAGTGCAGGTGCAAATCTGCAAGGGAAACATAACAAATAAATAAAATTCAATCAAGATATTTATTTTTACTTTCACTTACCTATATATGAAATATATAATAAGGAAAGTATTGCGATCGTGAAAAATTTCGACTTCCGGTTTTCAACGGAAATACACCTTTTGGGGTCCCCTGAGTCCAATTAACCGAGTCCCATGGTCTGTGTGTGTAAGCAAGAATTTCATCAAAATTGGTCAAACGGAGGGAGTACTTTATTTGTAGAATTTTGTCTAATTTTTAGGTTTTTTTCGATTTTCTCAAAAACGGCACTAACGATTTTGATTAAACTCGGTATTTGGTGTATGTATAAGCCCGCAACGCGACAGTAAAAATTTCATCAAAATTGATTAATTGGAGGGGGCACTTTACTTAATAAATGTTGTCTCATTATCAAGTGTTTTTTTTTGTTTACTCAAAAACGGCTATAACGATTTTGACCAAACTCGGTATTTGGTGTATGTATATGCCCGCGATGTGAAAGTCAAAATTTCATCAAAATTGTTCAATTGGAGGGGGTACTTTACTTAGTAAATTTTTCTCACTTTCACGTGTTTTTTTTTTTTTTATTTACTCAAAAACGGCTTTAATGATTTTGATGAAACTGGGAATTTGCTGTATGTATATGCCCGCAATGCGACAGCCGAAATTTCATCAAAATTGGGGCAACGGAGAGGGTACTTTATTTAATAAACTTTTTCTTATGTTCACGTGTTTTTTTATTTACTCAAAAACGGCTGTAATGATTTTGATCAGACTGGATATTTGGTGTATGTATATGCTCACGATGTGACAGCCAAAATTTCATCAAAATTGGTCAAACGCAGGGGACTCTTTATTTATTAACTTTTTTCCAATTTTTACATTTTTTTCGAATATCTCAAAAACGGCTTTAATGATTTTGATTAAATTAATCAGTTTTAATCAAAATCAAGTCATCTTTTTTATATTATTTATAGAATTTGCAATTTAAAAAAATGTCAATTTCTAATCTAAGTAAGTTGGTAAGTGAAAGTTGTGTGTTGCGCGCATCGCATCAGATTTTTTGTTATTAGATTTCTGCGCGTATAAGTGTTTTGGAATGAATGATATTTCATTTAAAAAGTGATAAATTGAATTTATTCGGGAGGAGAATATAATAATTTTTACTCTCATTTTATTGTTTTCATTGTAGAAATGCAATTTTTACAAAACTAAGCCAAAAAACATTCTGCATCTTACAGTGAATGTCCTTTTATCCTAATTGGCGACGTTAACTGTAGATTCTCTATGTAATTTAAACCAATTTGAACAGATCGCTTTTGCAAATAGTTTTTTAAGTCCTAATAGAAATAGTAAAGACAAAACTTTAACGGTAAAGGAAAAGCTTGGATTGAGTTTTTAGAATTAAATTCTTTTATTTTAATCAACGGTAGATCACCTAGTGATGACGAGGGTAATGTTACTTATTGCGGACCTTTAGGTACGTCGTGTGTTATGTTGCTGATATTGCATGCGTAAATATTAAGTGTATTGTTGGTTTGATTTACGACTTCAAAGTTTTACAAATTGAAACAGGTTCAGATCATTTCCCAATTCAAGTATTACGTAATATAATTTCATTCAGAAACAAAAATCTGATGAAACACACGCACACAGATAATAATTTCAGTCTCAAATGGGATAAAAACAAAACCGATGACTATTACCGTTTTATGTCCCTCATTCCATCTTCTTCCTATGGTTTGAATATTAATGAACTGTATGAGGTCATTGTTAAAAACATATTAACTGCAGCCAAATCATTAGGTTTAATAAAATATCAGTGCAGAAACTTTACACCAAACATTTATAAAAAACCTTGGTATGATCATGAGCTGTTGTCATTGAAAAATTAATAAGAAAAAACTTAAAAATATGTAAGAAGTTTGGTTTCACAAATTGTAACAGAATGAAATACATTGCAGCGAAAAAGAAATATAATAACGCAGTGAAAATAAAAAAGCATTGCTACCAACTTCAACTTATATCCTCTATTTCAAATATTCGAAATTCTTCTTCTTTCTTGTCCATAATAAAAAAGTTTAGAAAAAAAAAATCACTAATCTCCCACCAATAAATTCTGAAACCTGGGAATTATTTTTCAATAATAATAATAATAATAATAATAATAGAATGCATTTATTAAATGAAAAATCACATCAAAATATTATACAATGTTATACAATATGCATTTTACTCTTGGTCAAAGACCATCAGAGGAAGTCCAACAGCAGGCAGTACTGATCGACCGGGAGAACAAACAAATTTGGTTCATTCCGCACATTATAAAAACCAACAATATAAAAAACAAGAAAATAAAAACAATTAATAATAATTAATTTTCAATAATATGTAATAATATCTTTATACTTATTATCTCAATCGCTGAATACTAGATAATCAACAATATAATGATATAGAAACAAACATAAATATACATATACACACATAGCCATATATATATATATATATATATATATATATATATATATATATATATATATATATATATATATATATATATATATATATATATAAATAAACAAATAAATAAATAAATAATCAATTGAAAAGCATATTATAAAAAAAAAGACAAACACACAAAATATAAACAATAAGATTCCATCTAAGACATAAATCTCTCTCTATCTAATAAATAAATATCTATTTACATATTTGTCTAACCTCTATTGTTATCTTTTTTTTTTTTTTTTTTTTTTTTTTTTTTTTTTTTTTTTTTTTTTTTTCTTTTTTTTTTCTTTTTTTAACTTACTCATTATTTCCACTCTCTTCCTTTTCAACCGTTGAATTCTTTAGTTAATTGGTACCTATAATGCCACGCTTGCTTGGTATAGCCAACCAGAGCAGTCCAATTCTTCCCATTTAAATACTCTAAAACCTGTGATTTGCTTAATTTGTTTAGTCCAAACCAACTTACTCTGAACTCACTTAAGACCGGACAGATAGCCAAAAAATGCACTATATCCTCCCTCTCTTTCATGTTGCATAGAGTACAAAGCCCATTGGCTTGTTCTTTATATCTGTTATAATTCAGATATAATAGTTCCCCTCTTATTTTAAAAATCCAACTCATATGTGTGATACAAAGATTTTCATTTATGTACAATGGGAGCATTTCTTTATTTGTTTCTTTGTATAAAACAGTTTTTAAGGAGGATTGGCAACGTGTTTTATGGTCTAGGATTAATTGTGACTCAACCGTTATTAAAAGTTTTTGAAATATTTTATTCCAAATATGTATATTATATTGGGTAAGTAAAGGAGTTATTTGATATTTTACCAGCAGAGAATTAATGTTATGGAACCAGAACACGTTTTTTATAAGTGATTCCTTAGCTAGTAAGTATGTAAGCCTATTCTCGGAATTTATAACCTTTAAAATGAACTTAAGGTGTAATTTCAATGTATGGATGTAAAGTGGTTTGATATTAGTTTCTAAATACAATACGTAATTAGGTGAGTTAACTGGAAGCCTGAATATTTTTTTAATAAAAAACGTCAGTAATTTTTCTACCGAAGCAAACATTTGACCACCCCATACTTGCGCACCATAGCATAATATGTTACGCGAAACTGTATTGAAAATATGCATTTTATTACTAAAAGAAATACAGCTATTATTTAAGATGGTTTTCCAGGTCAAATTTATTCCTGTCTTAGCAGAATGTAATTTTTGTTTGAAATGTGATTCCAAGGATAGGCCAGGCGTTAGTGTGATACCCAGGTACTTGTAACTATTTACAATCTCTACATTATCACCCCCTAATTTCCATCTTTCTAATTTTGACAGTTTCCCTCCATTTCTAAATATCATTATTTGAGACTTTGAAAGGTTTATCGTCAGATTCCATTTTCTTAAGTAAACCTCTATTTGGTTAATCATCATTTGAAGCGTTAACGGGTCTGAGGAAAACAATACCAAATCATCCGCATATGCTAAAAGCTTTATCCTTACCCCATTTATTATTATACCCCCATCTAAATACTCTTCGATATCATTTAAAAAAAGGGAAAATAGCAGTGGTGATAATATTCCTCCTTGTTTTAAACCCATATTTATTTCGAATCCTTCAGATAAACCTTCTTTTCCCCAAACAAAACCATATGTATTCTCATGTAATGCACGAATAATTTTAATTATCTTTGAAGATATTCCCATTTCTGACAACTTATAGATTAGGGCATATCGGTCTACGCTGTCAAAAGCAGCTGAAAGATCAACAAAGAAAGCGTATACCTTGTTTCCCCTATTTCTAAGTTTAGAATGAACTATGCTCATCAACACAAAAATATTGTCGATGGTTGAATAACCTTTTCGAAAACCAGCTTGGAATTCCTTAAGCAAACCTTTGTTTTCAACCCATGCCGACAGTCTATTCAATATGAGCCCAGCAAAAATTTTAGAAATGGTGTTTTCAAATGCAATACCTCTATAATTATTCAAAGCATTAGAATCTCCTTTCTTATGCAGGGGGAATATAATTGATTTGTTAAAACTACTAGGGACTCTGCCAGTGTCAAAAAAATTATTATAAGACTGTATCATAATGTCATGGAACTTCTCTGGAGCATTTTTCAAAAATTCATACGGAATGCGGTCAATCCCCGCAGCTTTATTATTTTTAGCATTCCCTAACACCCTATGTAACTCCTCTAAAGTAAATGGCTCATCAAGAAAACAATCGGTAACAAAGGGTTCGGCATAAAGCGGCCTGACTGCGTTAAGTGTTGGGTTATATAGCCGACTAAAGTAATGCACCCACTCACTCATCTTAATCCCTCCTCCAGCTGTCCCCTGAATATTACTAGGTGTTATGCTCCTAACTGCTGACCAGAATTCTTTACTATTCCTACATTCCTTTATTTCCTTTACTTTATTCAAAAAATAATGCTTCTTTGCATTAATACATATTAATTTATATTCCTTATTAATTTTAATATACTGTTCTCTGGCTAGTACTGTGTTGACTTTCCTAAAAATATTCAATGCTTTAAAAGAGTTTTGTCTTGCCCTAAAACATTCCCTATTAAACCACTTATTATTGTTCATTACTTTGTTACTTTTCATTAGACTACCTTTATTAGACGACCTATAAACAACCTCTGTTAATGCATCAGGATCGGAATCAAAATTATAATTTTTTAAATTAACTTCTATTTTTTCTTGGTATTTATTTTTATCCTGCCTACCCCAGTTAAGTTTAGGCAAAATTGGTATCACTGTTTCTGTTTTTGATTCACCCACAAGACAATATTCCACTAATATCGGTAAATGGTCCGAAAAAGTTTGCTCATCTACTTTAAATGACACAATTCTGTCCAGTATCTCTCTGGAAACACAACAATAATCATCTACAGAGCACCCTCGCGAACCTATATATGTATATTCACCCTCAGGATCCAATTCTGACCTCCCGTTTAATATAATGAGGTCATAGTCGTTGAGAAAATCTAATAATTTCTTTCCATTACTATTTAGTATCTTATCTTTAGATAACCTTTCTTTTTGAATTTTCCAATTATTAATAATAATATCATTAGTAATTAATTGACAATTTGATGTTCTACTATTGAGATCTCCTAGCAATACAAAATATTCACTGGGGTAATCAGCAAACAAATCATTGAGTGCAGAAAAATCAAAAGCCCAATTGTTACAGTTTAAATATACAGGCAACAAAAACACAGATTTAATTCCTTGTTTTATCTCCAGAACATAAAAATTTGACAATTCCCTGAAAGTTAAATATTTAGAAACATTGGTGTTATTTTTATAACCATAAACACAGCCCCCCATAGCTCGTCCAAATTGTGATACCCTAGTAGCTGGTTTCCATTTTACAGTAAAATCCGAAAAATATCTATTATAAATTTGAACATCTTTGGCCTCTATAAATGTTTCATAAAGAAAGATAATATCCATCTGATTAATATATTCAAAAAAATCAATATCATTTAGTTTGTTATTTAAACCATGTATGTTGTAGCTTAATATTTTAATATTACTATACAGATTTTTGCTAGCAATTTTAAACATTTTATGGCTAACCAATTTACTGTCTGTATGTAGCTGCGCCGGGAAATTCACGAAAGGACTCAAGTTTATCCTCTGTTTTCCTTTTCAGCTTGTTTACGCCGTCTTGTAGAGGATTTGCGCTAGACTTGTCTGGTGAATCAGAAGGATTTATAATTGACTTGAGGTCTTCAATTGTAAATAAACTTCCTCTAAACTTTATCTTATTTTTAACTATAATTGCATTTTCGTCAATTTCCTTAACCCTTTTCAATGTTTCATACAGTTGCCTACGTTTTTGCCTGTCTTGAAATGTTCGGTCATTGGCTATTGAAATTTTCCAAATTTTAAAAGTATCCCTCTTAGCTAATAATTTCAATTTTTCTTTAAATGATGTGAAGGATACGAGTATAGGTCGGGGTTCCACCCCGCGGCCGACCCGCCTGCAGTACGAGATTTTGTCCTCGGCATTATTTATTCCACCAGCATCTAAAGTTTTGATCACGGTATCATAAACATCTTGTTCAGCTTTTTCTTGTTCCCCTGGTACACCGTATAGTATAACATTGTTTCTTATCAATGATCTTTTTAGATTATTAATTTCCTCTCCCTGCTTAAGCACCATTTTTTCCAATTCTTTTTGTTTTAATATAATTTTTTTGTTCTCTTCTACGATCTGACCCAGCACTCGATTAATCTCATTAATTTTTGTTCCAATAGCTGCCGTCTCTTTAGTGTTATTTTTTATTTCCATCATAATATCTTCAAGCGTGAGAGTCATTATGTCGAAAATAATAAACTCAGAACTAGGTTTTAACACTTTTTTAAATACGTTTTTTTAAATACGTGAGGAGTAAGAGTAGTTTGTTATAGCTAGTTAACACACTATAACTCACCTCTGACGCATTTTTCCTGTTTAAGACTGTCTACTAAACTCCATTAAAATATTCAGCTCACTTTATTAGACAATTTCACTGATTTCACTGTTATTTTTTTTAAATTCTTTATCACAGATGTGATATAATCACAAGTTATACGATTAAGCAAAAATTTGAGAATAGAATGTCACCTTAATCAAACTATAACCACAGATCTTTCAATTTCAATTTTTCAATAACATATACCCCAAAACGAGTATATAGTGAAATGTTTTTTATTGATGTTCGTCATCCCTTATTAGACGCAAATATTTCAACTGAAGAAATACAACTATCATTAAAAAAATGTAAATCTGGTAAGTGTCCCGGCTCTGATAAAATTTGTAATGAATTTGTTAAAAATTTTCCTAGTAACTGGCTAATTAATTTAGACACTTTGTTTAACAAAATTCTAGAGGCATAAAAGCTTCCTAAGGTATGGACTGATATTGTGTGCGTTATGAAATAACAAAAAAGGTAGTTTAAATGACCCATCTAATTATAGATGCATTGCTTTAACTAATTGCCTTCTTAAAATCTTTACAAATATATTATACGAAAGATTAGTATAATGATAGTTTGCCGGAGTCACAAGCTGGATTTCGGTTTCAGCGTGGATGTTTGGATAATATTTTTGTTTTGAATGCTCTGTCTCGTTTCAATTTAATGAAAAAAAAAAACTATGTATTGTGTGTTTGTCGACTTCCGAAGAGCGTTTGATTCTGTTTCAAACTGTAAATTGTGGTATAGATTATTTAAACTAGGAATTAGTGGTAAATTTATTAGGATTTTAAAGTAACTCTATGATAATGCCATGATAATTGATATGCGAATCAATACCGAGAAGTCTTTAAGTAACCGGATTGATATTACAGAAGGAGTGTTACAGGGTGAAGTCCTTAGCCCCCTTTTGTTCTCTTTGTTTATTGCGGATCTGGAATTTTTCTTGAAAGAAAACGGAGCCGACGGTATAAAAATCAGTTCAAATACTGAAATAATGTACCTTTTATATGCTGATGATTTGATTTTGATTGGTGACTCAATAACTGATGTTCAATCTAATATGTTCAACTGTTAATATAGGAAAAACTAAATAATTAAAAATTTTTAAGGGTAGACCGAAAAAGTCCAAACGTTTATACTTCGGCAATGAAATAATATAAGTCTCAGAGTATAATTATTTGGGGATTATTTTTAATTCATCTGAACTTTTTACCAAAGTAGTAAAACAACAAAAATCTAAAAGTTTTTCTTGCATAGATTCAATTCTAAACACTTGCTCTAAAGCAAAAATGATCTCCTGGGATTCAAGACGGAAACTGAATGAAGCAATCGTGTTGAGTTGCTTACTGTACGCTGCCCCAGTATGGCCAATAAGGCATTTTGACGAACTAGAAACCGTACAAGCTACTTTTTATAAACGGCTGCTCCAAATCCAAAAAACAGTCCCTAATATCATGGTAAGGCTGGAAGTCGCATCTACCCCGATTGGCGATTTCGTTATTAAACAGTTACTCAATTGGCTAATTAAACTTATGAATATAGAATATACAAGATACCCCAAGCAATGTTTTTTTAAATTATTAAATATGGATAATATTAACAAATAATCAATAAAATTAAACTGGCTGACACAAATTAGGAATTTCTTCGAAAGCTTTGGCCAGTTCGATCCACTTTTATTTAGTGATGCTGTTTTTATTAAACGTAAATTCAATGAAATACTAGTAAATTATAAATCTTTTACCCGAAATAACGACTTATTATTACTGAATCCATCAAGATATAATATATTTTACAAACAATTGTTCATTAAATCAGAACACCCTCAAAATTATTTGTCTCTTAATACCTCCATAGCTTTTATTATGAATAAGGCTCAATTGTGGTTGAATAATAACAAATATACAATATCAATTACAATAGATAATATTAAATGTACATTAAACCCTGAGGAAATCTGTCCTGTTTGCAACCTGAAAATGTTGGAAGATCTTTATCACTTTGTTGTGATATGCCCAATGTATTTTAACCTGCCAGAACACACTACCTATCAACACTAATTGGCATCGATATTGTATCATTCTACCAAACCTTAAGTTCTCCCTCTTTGGCTCAATTAAAGTCTTTCTACTATTATATGCAGTCAGATCATTTATTATTAAATCTAATAAGATCATTTATTATTTAGCTTAAGGTGACATATTATTTACATTGTTAATATAAACAAGGAAACTTTAATTATCTTGAATGAATAAGTGAACTTCAATTTGTTATTAGATTAGAATTTAAGTATTATTTTGGTATATATGTGCTGTATGGCTAACTCTATTTGTACGGTGAATAACCCAAAAACAAATAAAGAAATTATTATTA
Source organism: Aelia acuminata (assembly GCA_911387785.2). Classification (NCBI taxonomy): domain Eukaryota; kingdom Metazoa; phylum Arthropoda; class Insecta; order Hemiptera; family Pentatomidae; genus Aelia; species Aelia acuminata. The sequence goes on along the minus strand of OU426979.1, from coordinate 87,345,371 downwards.
TTATTATTAATATCCGTTTACCAAATTACAAATCATCAAAAACCTTACTGATTTCGTTTAAAAATGGAAGAACTATTTCATAGTACTGTTGTGAGTAATGACGAAAAATGCTGCTCGAAATGTTTACCAATCGGAAAAATATTTGGCTATCTGTAATTGATACGTTTTGGCTTAGTAACTGTTGTCCCAGCAATAGATTTATATAATTCTATCTTCACTGGGAATACGTTAGACAAATTAATTCTCCATAATTTTCTGAAAAATACTTAGGCAGTCAATGTTCGAAAATAAATTTATTATTATCCGATGAACAGCCTCTATCGAATCCCATTCCCTATATCGCTTGATTAGAAAACTACCACAATCCAAAAAACTAAAACTTTACAGGAGAGGGATCTGTTGTGGTCATTATTGCTATCTCTCAACTCAATTGAAGACTGCTTAAAATGCTCTCCAGCACTTTTTAAACATTAGATTTAATTTTTTTTCTGACATTTTTCTAAAAGTAAGATGATGCGATTTGAAGTAGTTTGAGTAAAAAAAATCCCCTAGAACTCGACTGTTCAGAAGCGTATAAATAGGTCACTTGGGCCTGGCCCGGATTCATTTTTAACCACTGCTTCCTCTTAGAAACTGTCATGCGGAAAAATATATGTTTTTATTTTTTTATTTCCAATTACACAAAAATTCATATCTAGTCAAAGTTACACAAAAAAAGTAAGAGGGGCGTTCTTACTTTTTTGTGTAAATGTTAAAAAATAAAAGAAATTACATAAACTGGAAGCATATTGTTTATTTAGTCTACTTTTAACAGCATACTTGTTAATGCTTTGTTCTATTTTAAGCGTTCTAAAAACTTTTGTGATTTATGATAGTTGTATGTTATGGTATCATATCGTAGTGATATAAATATTGTTTTATTTATTATTTATTAAATATTAAAGATAGTTTTTTTGTTATTTGCAGCGCCAGCTAAGAGCCTAGAGCTTAACCACAATGTAGACGGAGAACAGCTGACCTTGGACTGCCTGGGTACCGGAATTTTCCCAGAACCCAACATAACAATAACCACCAATGAAAGGTAATCTCCATCATTACTCCTCCGCGGAAATAGTCACGAATGGTCATCGTCGTGCTCTCGTTTGTAGGGGACTTGAAAACATCTGCTCCGTTAATAGGCGCTCTGTATAAATTATGTTACCTGCTAATGGAATTACGCACATATGTAGATACTGCGTATGTAGACTAATTAATAATTAAAAGTGCTATAATGAAATTTACCTATGTAAACTAAACCTTTAATGAGGGATTCACTCTCAGTCCATCAAAACATCATATCAATAACCAAATGATGTCGTAATTACCCCCTCCCCCCCCCCCCCCAACTGAATAAAAGCGAAATGTAGAAAAAATTAAGGAAAAAATAGTTGGACGAAAAAATATCTTTCTTCTTAAAAACCCTTTTCATTTTAACAGAAATAATCATCTGTTTCACGTAAAAATAAATGTCTTAAATTTTTATTTTTTTTTTGAAAAATACAAAAATAATGCTTATATTTATGGCTTAATGGCTTATATTTGACAACTGAAAGCTAAAAGGTAGGGTAACCTTTCCTAAAAATAAGTCTTAATAAGAGAGAGTTTGTTTAATCAACTAATGAAGGAACCGCTTCGCTCCATCAAGGAATTACAACGCTTATCTCTTGCCCGTGTTTCCTGCCAAACACTTATATTATACATTAAACAAACGTGTAAAAAACGTTACATAAGCCGTAAATTTACTATGTAAATTTTGGATTGCAGATTAACAATATATTTATATGACATATCTAAAACATAAAATTTAAAAACAAAGCAAATTAGTCCTGAATGAGAACCGAAGTGCAATCAGTTTTAATATTTAAATATTTCGTTCGGTTTGGTTTAAATTAACTGGGCCCTTTATGCGGTCACCTATATTATATTATATATACTATATAAAAAATATTCAAATTGAATAAATTAAATTTATTTTAAAAATTTCGAAATAACCACGGCTTGCTTTACAGATTTGCTATGAGATATTTTTGGCGGAAACGAGTTTGGCATACCATGGCTTCCACAGTTTTGCATTCATACAGCTGTGTAAAGTTTTTAATATAAAAGCCGTCTAGGTAGTAGGTTACTCAAAATAGGGGAGTTTATTTATACCCCATACTGAAGAGTTATGATTTTCATAATTCTTTTGCACCCCCAATAGTACATTAATAGTAAGCATGGGTTTCCGAATGGGGGGCAGGGGAGGGCTGTTCCCCCCAAAAAATGTATGAAACGAAAACCGCATAAAACAAAATGAAATCAATTCGTATTTATTTATTATATTTATATACTTATTTTTATTTTACTTTTCAAATATCTATAAGTTTTATTTTTTAAATTTATTGTGCCTTATATAGTCAGAATACCCCAAACCCTTCCTGAGGTCATAAGAATCTTACCAGCCTGCCTCTTACCCCCCCCCCCCTAGACTATACCGTGCGGACTTATTGAAAGTATAAATGGGCTTAAATTCTAACCATCTTATAAAACTGCTTTTAATTAATGTATTTTAAATGACTAAGAATAATAAAGGGATGTGAAGTTAAATCCTGTAATAATGATGAGAAATGTAACGCCCACTGTTTTTCTTTAAGATTCCTGGAATTTTTTTTTCTTTTTTAAGAAGAAAGACGGAATATTAAAATACCGTTAATTTTTATAATTTCACTGAAGATTTAAAAAACACGAATATAATAAATTTTGACGGTTTTATTTATATTTTAATATGATACGAATGTATGGAAAAATGAAGAGGTATTCAATTTCGCTTTATGAGATTCCGGAAAGCATATGTATACATATGATGTCATGCAACTTTTGCGTGACGGACCGTGAAAATCTTGGCACTACCAGCTCCGTGACTTTTTATTTTAGGCCGTACCAACTTTTTACAACATATACTGCTACGATTTGGGAAAGGAACCATATTAGATTTGTTCCAATAAAAAGGTACGTTATTTGCGATGTTAATAGAGTGTCTTTCGTTTCATTATATCATGTCATCCTGGCAAAGATAAGACAGAGTTTAAAGAAGGTACAGTGTCTAAGTACATTTCGATATAAATTGGAGGACAAGTAATTTTCCATATTTGACAAGGATCGTTTAATCTAGGTATGTTATTTTGTAATCACAATGTAATGTAGTGAGAAATGTTTAAGATCCTTATGTATGGAAAGAATTGCTGTACCGTTAACATAATTAATGATCAGTGTTTACTCACACTTTGGGATTTCGTAAGTATTTATTAAGGATAATTTTAAGACGTAGATATTACACCATTTTTCTTTTGAGTTTTCCAAGGGAGAAATTTTTTTCATACATCACTCCAGTCATACGAATATCTGGCCTATATAATATCATGTAAATGTTAAGTTTTTTATGCTTTGAAAAATAATTTTTTTTTAAATATTCTAGGTACTTAATTATAATAAATATATACATTTTATTTAATATAAAAAGTGTGTTAAAATGTGCGATAATAGAAAAGCTGCTAAATTAGAAGTGTTAAATGATCCTAACGGAAACAATATTTCGTATTTTCGAGCACTAAGAAAATAAACTACTAAATTGCTCTAATTTAATTAAAAAACAAGAGTATCTAAAAATTGATTAATAGCAATTAAAAGTAATGTAATCGACGATTACATTTATTGAGCTTTCCATGTGCGAAGGCATAAACAGAATCCGTAAATGGTCGGAACAGGTTGCGGTTGGAATTAAGGATGAAAATAATCTTGACCGATACGGTCAGACACATTAAAGGTCTGGTCACACATAACCGCACCGTAGCACGGGGGTGATTAATTTACGAAGGATATATAGTAACCGGTAACACCTGCCCGACACCGGAGCAACCGACCCGTTACTATTTATCGTTCATAGAAACTTACAATGCTAAAGGTCGTGGGTTCGTGTCCCGAGGTGGCCCTAGGGATGGGAGTAAAAAATCCTTGTCTATGCCAACCCTCGGAATGGACGTAAAATGGAAGTCCCGAGCCTGTACGATGTCAGGTACTCGTTAAATATCCCTATCCTAATTATATCTGGATAGGCAAAATTTAGGACTCCCTCTGTAGCATCGTCCGATTAGCCTTAGTGGCATAAGTGACAAATAAAAAAACCAACAACTATCTATCATTCGTATCTGAATCAGATCCGATACACGCCCGTGTTGCGTTGAGGTTATGTGTGACCAGACCTTAAGTCGGTTATGAAAGGGTTAATTGTTCATTATTACAATATTTATTTTTAGATGATAAACTTTTTTTTTTTTTTCGGTACCCCTACCTGGCCATGTATGGTATAATGGAAGTTATAAATAATGAACTATAAACAGGTAGTGAACAGTATTGCTAATATAATTATGGCAATGTCCATGATGAAAATGTACGATATTCTAGTTACGAAAAACCTAAAATTACAAAAAAAAAAATTTTTCAGTATTCTATCCGACCGGCGACATAATTTGCAATTTATTTTTATTTCAAGACTGTCTTCTTATCTATGATCGCAGTCCTTTAAAATAATTGAATAATATGGCTACTTCTAATGGAGAAGGGTAACAATGCAGGGGTTAATAAACCCATTTTCTCCATATATGTTATTGATCTTTCAGCAGTGGCTAGTTTGAAGAGGGTGCACTCCGGTACAGGGTGGACTGAGTTACTTTGTACTAACGCACTCCCCCAAATTGAGCTACGGGCCTTAGCGAATCGAGGGGCCATGAGCTAATTAAGGTTAAATGCGGTGCAAAGCCCCAAACCGCCAAATGAAAACATATCGCACGGTGCGGGCATACCATAAGCCTTCTTTTTAATTAAATTTATAGCGGGCAATATTTCCCCCCTGACAATGGCCAGGCCTCCAAATTTCCCTAGTTCAATCCCGAACGAGGAGGGGGGGGGGTATAGGGGTTGGGTAGGGAGATAGGGGTGGCCGGCAGTTTTATAAATCACTGGCCTGCACCGCTAGGGTAGGAGGTGGGGGTTGGTCCACTCCATCAACACACCCTTAATCTATGATTTGTCAATCTTTCGCTTTTTATTCTATCATAACTCTTATTTTCCATGGATTTATATGCATGGCTCTGCTTCCACTTTTTTTCTTCTTAATTTTTGAATTTTTTTTAATCAATATTTTTTTTTATACAATTTGATAAATTTCTGAATAATCTAGTTTGATTCACTAATATGAAACTTTTGTTATTTCTTAAAATTTTTAATAAAGAGATCAACTAAAAATGATTTCTTTCTCTAGCTCTCATCTTCCATTTACAAATCCGATATTTTGTTGATTAGTCGTTTCGATGATAATACCGTTTAATTTAGGCAACAAATAATATTTGACATGATTTTAAATTAGATACAAATGGGATGTATGTTAGGAAACGTTTTGTTTTTTTACGAGCATTATCTACAAAAATGTTGATTCCGTACAATATCGATCATTAGTTAGTCCAGACTTTCCATAGATTACTTGTTATCTGAATTAACATAAGTTTTTACCCAGAATGTAACGGCAGCAAAACGAATCTCATTATCATAAAAATATTTTAGTTTAATTTAAAAATTGGATTGTAATACAAGTTTAGATGTGCGTAAGGAATCGTTAGAATTTCACTAAAAGATAAATCTTCTTGTAAAATCGAAAAAAAAAATCAACAGGAGAAGGTTTGAGAGATCGGTGGTAGTTTGTGTAGGAGAAGGTTTCTTTGAAATGAGTGACCAAGTAAAAATTCTTCACTGATATATTTTTGGAGTTTAGCCACCTCAACTGCGTTACAAGTATGTTATGAATGGCTACCTTGTTGATATGATCAAGCCTTTAAGATTTATTTTTCATATATATTAGAAGGAAATGAATATTTAATATGTTCTTAATTACCCAATAGCTGGAATACATTTCCTCAAATCAACTTTTTCACTACCCTGCTCGATTATAAGAAATCGGTACGTAGAAGCATTTAGAAAGTGTAATTTAAAGTCACATCTCACAGATTTTAGTGTCTCAATGCTCCATACATACCAGTTCGAAGTCTTACGGATTTACGGATGTCACAAACAGATTTCCTCTTTATGATTCTCTCAGATCTATTTCAGGGTTTACGTAGTTTTCTATATATTGGTTGAAAATTTGATTACCTACTCTTTCACGCAAATGAAATTATCTACCCTTTTTTAAAACTGTACAATTTTATGTGTAATATAATAAGTAATACTTAATAATAAATAAGCATCATCTTGTATAGCTAGTGTCCGATTAATTTCGAACACAAGAAATTATTCAAAACAAACAAACAAAAAACGTATGATTTAAAATAGTTCTAGACTTGTTGGAAAAGTTGGATCAAACTGTTCTAGTACATGTTACTGACTACGAGGTTCAGGTTCATAATCTACACTTGCCTAGAACCTTCCAGACAGTTCCATTTCGAAGAGTTAGTCTTGTTTGGTTTGTTTTTATGTTGCTATGTAGTTAATAAGTGATACTTTTTTAACCTCTTTAATTATTTGTGTTTTCATAGTTTTTGTGGCATTGTAAAAATCTTATTTTCTTACAATAAAAATTATTTCAACCCACAAATTGTTACATAAGTAATAAATGAATTTTCTGGAAACTAATGACAAATCTGTATACATTGTAAACTGTACAAAACTGTATATTTATTGAAAATCACAACTCTATCAAGACTAATATCATATCTGAAAATTTCGATTATAAAACAAGCCTAATGACATGAGCAAACTTTTCCAGAAATTTCCCGTTCGTACAAATCCAATAATAATTATAAAAATAAAATAAAATTAGATTGTCTCCCGACGATCTTCTTTTCGTATGCTTTGGGGGTTTATCAGAATTTTTGTAGGAAGCAAGGTTGGAAGAAGGTATATACGAAACTAGGAAGTTCAGACAGTAGGGGAGAGCGGAGTTGGTCGGCATAGGGGGTAGGTTGGCCATTGGCTTATAATTTTCGTCATACATATTGTGAAAGCCCCACCATTGTACCATGTGACCCGCTCAACCTCGGGAGTCTTGTCCTGAGTCTTCAAACAGTGCAGAGAAGAGTGTGCTTCATTGATTGATTTTACAAAAAGTAAATTTTTATATTTTCATTAAATTTGGTTTAAAGGCATGGCAAAACATTTGACTCCGATTCTGTTCACATAGCCCGAAACTCCTTTGAAAAACCTAACCTTTGACTAACCAGTTTCTTATTTCATTGTTCTCCCCTGTCCTGGCAGCCATCTTTCATATGATCTCTAGTGTGGGGTTAGTTGGCTCTCATCAACTGGGGTTGGTTTGCGCAGTAGCAATTCACAAAAGCAAGGTAAACATAAACAAAGGTGAAACTACCAATTGTCTTTAGTTCCAGCAAGAAGGATGAGAGCAATTTTTCTTATGCAGAAAGTGACGACAGTCTAAACTACTATCTTCTTCTATTGTCATTCTATTTCCCCTTAAAAGCTGTTTAAAACCGATTCAAAATTATTATACCATTATAGTGCAGCTTTTAATAACAATAATAAGTGTCAGGCAGTACTTGAATGAGATGGCTAAACAACCCCACCTTCTAGGCCAACCTGCCCCACACAGGGGGTTAATTGGCATACTCTGGATTGACGAATTCTTCAATTTTCTATGATCTTAGTATTAAATATTATGTGGTGAAAAAAATACTTGAAGTACTCTAATACTTGGAGTTTACAATGGTATCAGCCCTATTAGGATTATATTAACAGGAGCGACACAACAATCAAAAAAGTGAAAACTGTTGCCAACCAACCCCGCTCTCCCCTACTTAATTTCGAAAAGGTAGGTAGGTATAATTATGTATCTATGGTCAAATAGGTGAATTTTTTATTTTTATTTAAAAATTGAGGACTTAATTCTGTGATATATAGAACCCTATGAATAATCCTGCTCCAAATGAGGTCAATATTTATAGGACAGTGTCTAAATATAATCAGAAATTATTATAGCACATAGAGTTCTATAGCAAAAAAAAAAAAAGCCAAGCAAGAAAATTGAAGACGTATTACTGTCTGATAAAGAAAATCAAAGTCCAGGCCTTTGATTCATATTCCAAATACGGCAAATTATACAAAATATCCCTAAATTGAAAAAAACATAAGGAATTCGAATTTGGCTGCATAATATAAATTTTGTATGGATTGTGTCAATTTTTTTTAATCCAGCTCAGTTTAATAGCGCAAAAGAATAAAGGAATTGCAAACATTTCTCATATTTAAATATTCTTGTAAGTTCTTATTATATGGTTATCAGATTAAAGCCATGGTTTATAATGATTTTAAAAGTATAAACATGTCATCGACTGTTTATATGCTAAAGAATTATTTGCCATTCCGTGAAAAATTTATAAAACTTTTTGCAATATTTTGGAAGTTGTTGGATTTCCGTTTGATGTGGGCAGCCCTATCAATATGCGTGGCCCAGCCATCTTTACATTAAAGGGATAAACTTTACCCCATCAAAACTTGATACTTTGGCCCCCTTCCGCTCACCTCCTTGCATATCTTTTACCGACAATAAATTAATTAACCTAAGGTGCCCCTCCTTAATCATAATAATGAAGGATCAACACCAACTTTTAGAGGGACGTTATGCCTTCCTTATCTGCAAAGGAACTACACTTTCCAGTGCTGCCCCCTGTGTTTTAATTACCGAGTTATGGTATATTTTAAAATAATGTATGTATATTTACAGCATTATAAATGTAATAATCTTATAATACACCTCTGATCTTTTATAATGTCTCCATATTTAAACATTATTATATTCAACCTGAGAGGGATTCCATAGCGCACGTGTTCTTGATAATCTAATATTAAATTTCCTAGGTTAGGCGGAATAATTAGCTAAAATAAGTGTTTTGATTAAGTTAAACTCTGGATAATGAGAATATTGACCGTGCGAATTAAGCGTAGTTCGCTAAATCTGTAATGAGAAAATCGGCTTAGTTTGATGATCTTAGAATAGATTTTTAGATTTATTTTATTGTTTGTTTTATGGAAGTAAATGGCTTAGGACTACTTGAACATCAATCTCTTTATGTGCATATATATGTTATTATAGCTTACAAAAAAAAAAGTGCTAATTTTCTTCTTATCGGTTGATAATATTTGCACTAATAAATGCAAAACTGTCCTTAGGGGCGCAGGAAGGGTGTGTGAGGTTGTTAAAAAGGTATGCATGGAAGGATTCGCAGTGACCGATTCTTAGCCGGAACAGGATTATTTCCTCTCCTCTCCTCGATGTCCTGCAGCTAGTTGCCAATTTTTTACAATCCACTTTTACTTGTTCCAGTTTGTACAATATAATTAAAACAAATGTAAATCATGTTTTTATTTATAGTTTTGCCGCTACCCAACAGTGTTATCGATTGGTACATCCAGTCTTAGTAGACATTTTTTATTGTAATTGTATTTCTCTTCTTCTTGCAAATTCTCGGTGCGTTCGGCTTTTCCCATTGCACTCTTGGAGCACAGAATACCATTAAAGTTGTTTTTCTAATGTCCATGTCCCTACATGAGTAATTTACTTTTCATACGAGTGCGTTTCTAATCTAGCATGCGGGGATTGCATGAACTACCCGGGAATTTCTGATTTTGGACCAAAAATGCGGTAATTTTACTCACCTACTTTCTTAATATATTTTCCAATTATATAATAAAATTACTGTGATCGTTCAATCCCTTTTTGTAATTCCTTGTAAGGATTATATGATCTCTTATCGTCAATTAGAGTTGGGTGTTGAATCCAAAACTTCAAGGATTTTTTTTTTCAATGAAAAATAATGGTTGATATACATCGGAAGGAAAAAAAATCGTTGTTTTAAAACATTTGGACACATCGAAAAAATGTTTAATGCATTTTTTTAAGGTGTTGAAACAGGACATAACGGAATTTACGCGTGGCTGGTGGTGCATATGAAGAAACCTGACCCCGTTCAAAGGTTTCCTTGCATGAACACCTTAGTATTGTTCTTTTGTTTAAACTTGTTTATAAATGTAGAATAAAAATGAAACTAACTATTTTTGTTTGTCGGATCTTTGATTAAATGTTCGCAATTAAACCTATTAAATACTATTATTTAGCTAGCTATGCCACAGATTCACCTACGTTAATCATTGTTTCAACCTACGTTAATCGGTTATTTTATTATTTTAGGAGTGCATCATCGTGTGGAACTCATTAACTAAAAACCATCTGAAAACGAAAGCATTACCTGGCGAAAAAAAAACAATAATAATAAAAATATTTCAACAGAACGAAGTTTGTTACAACTGATAGCAGCTCGGCTGAAAATATTAAATCTGACGTATAGAACTCAGAGAAAACAATAATAATTATCAGTTAGCCAATTTTTTATTTACGAATACTTTTTTACCCTTTCACTTACATGTTTATGGAATATTTCGACTCGTGTTTTAAACGTAAATACCTTAACGCCAAATAGTTATTATAAATTAATTGGGACAAAAACAAAAAATATTTTTTAGATCCAACTAGTAGTTTCTTATATTACGGGTTCAAACTCAAGATATTGTATACCTGTTTTTTTTTGTTTTTGTTTTTTTTAATTTTCATATATACTTTTTTGTGGTATTATCAAGGTTTTACGAATCACAATCATCAATTTGACAAAAAAAAAAATCTTGTATGTTTTGATTTGTAATTACCTTCTAAGATGTTATTTACGGATCATTTGGAGCTTATGCTTAAAGCTAAAATGACATTTGATCCACGTCCAGGACAAAATATGCCGGTAAAGTTTGTGAGGCTGGGGTGCCGCATACGGGAGGTATAGGGAGGGGTTGATGGGAGGATAAAGGTAATCCTATATTGGCAGTATGGGGTTAGATTGGACTAAACAGTGGAACCTACCGTCTGTAATATCGGGTCTTCGCTCCTTGCCGTATGTATTGTTCCATTTATGTTTGCTTCCAAATAATCGTGCTTTACTAATGATACCTTTCTGTTATGTATTATATTTGCATAATTGCTCGCACAATTCATATTACAAAATATTCCTACTTTGCAATCTTCTATCTTTTTTTCATTTGCTCTATCGACGAACATTATCATATGTTCACAATAGTTCAAAAATGCATAAATGAGTTTAATATTTGTGAAAACGGTTATCTTTGATATTGAACTTATTAAGGACCACTTCCCTAATCTATTATATCAAGATTTAGGAAAACCCTTTCTGATTAATTTTTCATTTCTTTATTTTGAAGACATTTCGGGCATACGGGCATATTTTTTCCATTATCAACACCTCTATCTTCTCCTCACTCTTGTTTTTTGAATAGTCATTTTCAATATACTTTTGAATTTCGATAACCAGACATTTTACCCATTGATGACATGTAATGTGTTGTTATTTTAATGTCCCATTCATTTCATACAATACAAATTCTTGTAATACAGTATGTTTTACTATAACTCTGTCCTCTTATTTGAATACACAATATATTAGTACATAACAATATTTAATATATAATAGGGGAGCGGGGTTGGTTGGCAACAGTTTTCACTTTTTGATTGTTGTGTCGTTCCTGTTAATATAATCCCAATAGGGCTGATACCACTGTAAACTCCAAGCATTAGAGTACTTCAAGTATTTTTTTCACCACATAATATTTAATACTAAGATTACATACATAGAATATACATAGAAAATTGAAGAATTCGTCAATCCAGAGTATGCCAATTAACCCCCTGTGTGGGGCAGGTTGGCCTAGAAGGTGGGGTTGTTTAGCCATCTCATTCAGGTACTGCCTGACACTTCTTATTGTTATTAAAAGCTGCACTATAATGGTATAATAATTTTGAATCGGTTTTAAACAGCTTTTAAGGGAAAATAGAATGACAATAGAAGAAGATAGAACTTTAGACTGTCGTCACTTTCTGCATTTGAAAAATTGCTCTCATCCTCCTTGCTGGGACTAAAGACAATTGGTAGTTTCACCTTTTTTTATGTTTACCTTGCTTTTGTGAATTGCTACTGTGCCAACAAATCCCAGTTGAAGAGAGCCAACTAACCCCACAGGAGAGATCATATGAAAGATAGCTGCCAGGAAAGGGGATAACAATCAAACAAGAAACTGGTTAGTCGAAAGGTTAGGTTTTTCAAAGGAGTTTGGGGCTATGTGAACAGAATCGGAGTCAAATGTTTTACCATGCCTTTAAACCAAATTTACTGAAAATATAAAAATTTACTTACATGTTGTAAAATCAATCATTGAAGCACACTCTTCTCTACACTGTTAGCTTCGGATTGAAAACTCATGACAATACTTCCGAAATCGAGCGGGTGACATGATACAATGGTGGGGCCTTCACAACAGGTGTGACGGAAACTATAAGCTGATGGCCAACCTACCCCCTATGCCAACCAACCCCGCTCTCCCCTATATATACATAAATTATAAATATTATATAAATATTATATATAAAGATATAATATTAATTATACTAATATAAATTAAATACCACCAATGAGTTAAAGTTAAAAGAGTTTTGAAGATGAGAATTAAAAAAACAAGTGCGAGAAGAAGATGTGCAAAATAGATCCGAAACGTTGAAGGAGAATAGATGAATTGTATAGGTGTATAGTAGGGAAAACCATACAGTTATTGACACTCAGTACAGTTGTTGACACCCCAACTTTAACTTAAAGAAATTAGTAAACAAGTCCTAATTTTATTTCAAGATATACATGAATCTAATGTTCGAAGGGTCCTTAAGTCATCTATGATTTAGACTTAACCATAGGAAAGATTTCACAATTTAATCCACAGGTTGTCAATAACTAGTTTATGCACTTTTAACAATAAATATTGCCATATGGTGAAACTATTGAACTTTTGACCCAAAAAAAACCTCTTGAGTCTTTATAAGGATAGTTAAAGAGGAACTATAGGAAGTTTCAATTAGATACCTTCATAAAAAGTATTTTTTTTTTTTATTTTCACCAGAAAAATTTAGTCTTAAGGGTGTCAATAACTATTGAACTATTGAACTATGGTTTACCCTTCCATCTGCCTTAATGTCGGAAACGTGCCAGTTCTAAGTTGAAACGTCAGATACAATTATATATGTTTATTTATTAACTACAAATGAATAATTATAAATATAATTTTACAAAGCAGTGTCATTCTGCATAACAGCAAACCCAACGATTTCCCCTTCATTATTTAATTTATTCATCAATATTGCAAATAGTCTACAACGATAAATCTATATCGCTATTATATATATTCATTACATTATTTACGGATTTCAGAAGGTTTATAGTTGATGACTATGTAACAGTAATTGGTTTAAAATTTGTATAAATAATACTGTTAATCTATTTAAAAATAGCACTTGTATATTTAATATGGTAATCATTATTTCATTTAGGAGCATTAAATAATACATAGTTAAATCTCGCGAAAAGTAACAACTATTAGTTACTTACGTCTGTAAAAATATTAGTGATTCGAGTTTAACACACATGGAATGTCAAAATGATAATAGAAGTTGTCTGAAACTACTTCTATGTAATGTTTTTTTTCAATGTACATATTTTTGAGAAAAAAAAAATAATAATAAAAGGACGGTTTATAAAAATTGCAAGGTTCTCATTGTAGGGTTTAAAAAGACCTCCCAATTATTTATCTACAAAAGAATGGATAGTCTTTGAGTTAGGCGCGAAAAACGCTGCATACTGGATGGAAAATATTCTGTCTGACTGCAATTGAAGCACATATTTTTTTTTTTTTTTTTTTTCTCATCAACCTAATCCGGACTATAACAGAAAGTTTCAAAGAGTAGCCAAATCGGTACAGTTTTTCGATATTATCTTCATACTGTAGATTAATCCAACGAATCAAATAATACGAAAATCGGCCCTTGATTAGTAAATGGTCTTGACTTATAAATATATATAATTTATTTACAGGGGAGCGGGAATTGTGTATTTTTTTTAGAAAAAAGACATTATAACGAAAACCTGGGCTCGAAAGAGTTCTTACTCACTACTGTTGAAAGTATAGCACTTCACTAATTAATAGTTAGGAATTGTGTTACTTTAGAAGCGATCCAGCAGTTTATAAGGGGAAACGAGTTTGTTGTAAATTAATGTTGTGATCGAATGCCTTCTCCCTCCTTGTTCAAAGGTTTGCCAATTATAACGTTATACGCCCGGCCCTTGGAAAGTGTCAACTTGTAGGGTGGAAGTAGCCCTTAGCCCCTGCGGTGAAATATCCCCAGTAGCAAAGGCATCGGCCACAAATAACCTGAGGTCCCTGTCCTCGGCTTAATCAAGGTGCCACCTGATGAATGTCGGCCCCCGGGAGAGCCTTATATTCGCTGGTGTTAAATTCTTGCCGCCCCTCAAGTTAATCCTAGGACAGTAACTCACCCCGCCCTGTTTACTGTTCCTGGCTTCCTATTTGCCCCTCCAAATACCTTACCTAAATACATCACTCCTTTCAGCTACCTTTTAGTGATCCCCCATTCCCTTCTCTTGTTTTTTGTTTGTTTTTTCGTTGACTAAGCTTTTTCTTGTAAATAGAAGAGGGAAAATCCATTTATAAATTGGTCATTATTTATTAAAACACGTATTGTAAATTTTAATGACAATTTTACTCTTCATATGAATGTTAAAAAATTGACACGTAAATATATATTTAAAGATATAGGTAAGTTACAATAAAACAAGAAATGAGAACGAAATTGGAATAAAAAACTTGAATCTAAAAATCATGCGACCTAATACACCTACCTAATAAAGGTAATAATTGTTTTTATATTTATCTTTGCGAGAGGTAAATAGCTAGGGGAAAAAATAACATAATATTGACAGTCTGAAAATTTACGTGTGCTTATCTCGTGGGGTAACACTTGGGGAAGTGGTGGTCCCGGGTGGGGTCGAAGGAACTTTAAAATTTGTCAGAAATGTTTATTATATTTAATTTGAATATTGAAAATTGGCCATTGAAAAAGTTTTGCAGAAATAAAGTCAGGAATGAGAACAAAAATTAATGTAAAATTGAATCAAATAAACCTAAAAAAAACATGTTCCACAACAACCATTGGACAAAATCATATTCTAGTTTAAAATTTAAATGAAATTTTTATTGAAATTTACAAATCTTTTGCCTGACCAGACCTGAATATTATTTTTTTTAAGTTAAAACTCTCAACTAGTCGAAAAATTAACACTAATTGTCCTATGTTTTCATATTGATTTCTGTTATCTTAGGTTAAAACGAAGATTTTTTTTATCTTACAAAAACTTGTTGACAAAAAATGAAATTGTACTCGTATGTGGTATTTTGGCCAGATGGCGATACTGTTGAAAATCACCAAAACAATAGTTTTGATTTTTGCACATTTCATTCCAATTCAGTTAAATGGATTTTAGCATTTATATGCAACATTAAAATATACATAACATTGCATATTTTAAATATGACATACATCAGATATGAAACTCTATGCACCGCGTGGGATCTTGTTTTAGTAAAGAATTAATTAGTTATATATTTATTATTATAAACCATTTGCAATCAGCGCAGAGCCCCAAATGCCTAATAATGTCAATTGAACTCATTATTGATCGTTAAATTAAATTAATTATGCCTATGTTCGCATATAAATTAATTGCAATTCATATATAACGGTAATCAGCCTACGTATTTAGTTAGTGATCAGTAAGTACACATCATAGTATAATAAATTATTATATTTGTTTATTCGTTTATTTATTACATTTATTGCTATAATTATTATTTTTATTTCAGGTTAAAAAATCTTCCGAGCCTACCAGTTAAAGTAGAGAGAACGTCCAAAGAAACTGGCTACGATATCGAAGCAAAGTTGAAACTCGGCGTGAAAGACTTACCAGAACAGATTACTTTCAATTGCATACTGAATATTCCCGACACGAACTATACCCTTCAAAAGTCAACGTCAGTGTACCCAAGACGTAAGTTACCTCTTACATGTTCACTTTTATTCAATTGCTATACTAACTTCAATGTGTTTGTTGTTGTTTTCGCTTAGTTATACAAGTTTGCATTAACTTTAATAATTTTGAGGCAATACATCTGCAATATTTATTTTAATATTTTTTTATGAATTATAGCTATCTCCTTTAAGGATTTCCTGATTTTTATAGTTCCTTAAAGCAAATATTTTTTTTTTTATTTCAAACATTCGAATATTCCTTAATCCCTATTCATGAAGTAACTTTTGAAAAAATTTAAATCACTTACTACTAATATGGAGAGGGGTAAACTCGTCATATAGAATGTAAAGTTCAAATCACAACCGAGCCTTAAAACCAGCTACTAATGCTTAGTTGATGATTTTCTTTTTTAATCAATTTTAAACCTCGAAGGCTATGTATGCTTTTCAGCAGCATAGTTGGTTTTGATATATGCTGAAAAGTGCTCTGAGTATAAAAGAAAAATGGTTTCAAAACAGATTTACGCTCCTCACCTAAATGGGGTAAGTGCATAAATACTTTCTAAAAACAATTGTACTATTGGTTAATTATTGTAGTAGGTACAAAATTTAGAACTCCAACTACTTATATTGATACCGAATAACGAGAACGTGTTTAGAGAAACGATGAATTTAGTTAATATTGAACTTCTTCAAGTTAAACTTAAATCAACAAGTGTTTCTATTAAGTTTCCCAATGGATTACATCTACAATGAAATATTAATTCAATTATTTCTCTGCCATGATAACATGAAATTTATTATTATAATTTTTAAATATTTTTATAAGAAGAGAAAAGATTGGACTTGTTTTGTTTTTTTTATTTAAAACTAATTTACATTAATAAATTTGACAGAAATTATGAGATCTGTGGGAATGAGGTTATTGAAGAGAGAGGATTGACTTGAACGGAATATGTGCTTGGTAGCTCAAGTGGCAAGAGCGCCTTACTAGTGATCAGGAAATCCAATGTTTTCTCTTCTTATAAAAATATTTAAAAAAATATAAGCAATAGAGTGCTATCGGAGATGCACTACCCCCCCCCCCCCCAAACACACTTCACCTTATCAAACGCTGATTTGAAACTTAGCTGCTTAATTTTAGCGAAAATTGTGCCTTACGGTTTCCTACGATAAAATAGTACTAAAATAATTGGACTTTGCTATTCCATGATAGAGAAGTGTGTGTCTATCTACTTATAGTTTTATGTTAGGATTTAACATAATTAATAATTATTACGACCTGTAATTTTTGCGGTCAACTGTTATAAGAACAACGTGTACTGGTGGAATCAATAGATAAAAATTGTACTTCTTTATTTTCTGTTTCGGACCCTACGTATGATGATAAAATTGAGTTTAGCACTTCCCAGTTCATGGTGGGGTTGAAGTAGGCACGAACCGCCAGTGAATTTGAAATTTCAGGTGAGCGAGGGACGTAAAGTAGATGTGAAATTGCAGGTACGTGTCACTGTATAATTCAAACTCGATTATTCACTTCTAAAACTTTATATTTCTACAGAAGTTAAAAGTCATTAAAATTATGCTTAGTGCCGGTGATATGAATTTTAAAGTTATCTGATCTATTTACACTGCTAATTTGAAATTATATTTATTCACTTTAATTTAAATTTAGGTTGTTTCATTAGGTTCTGTTTAACCATAGATTTTTATTATGAAAGTGTTTACATTACTACTCATTTATTCATTCATTTCTCTCATACTGTTTCGTGAATCTTAAATTTAGCACTGCTCTTATGTGATATTGTAATTGCTGAGGTTTTTTGCTAAAGATCTAATTTAGCAATCCTTTTAAACTTAAAACAACCTTCCTTCTCGAAATGTTTTCGAGAAATAAAAAAATCAATTATACCCTTCTTTATGAAAAGTTAATGAATCTGTTTAAGTATTCCTCTGTAAATTCATAAATTTATTTTCAGTTTGTATGCTTATTTAATATTACATATTTAATGTAATGTAATCCGGGCGAATAGAACCTTTAAAAATCTCGATTGATTCAAACTAATTACGCAGCTCATAAAATATTCTTTTAGTCTTTAATTATAACAGTCTATCAGGCATTTTCGAAGGAAGAAAATATTCTAGATTTTTATTTGTTTGGATACAGTCTTTTGAAGTTTGTCTATAGGAAAAAAAAATAAAATTAACTTATAGCATCCAAGCAACTCGAACTTTAATAATCATCATAAAAGAAAGTATTAAGTTGAGTTTGTTTGTAAATTAAATCTTTAATTAGTTAAAGTCTTGAACTTTTAATAATAATTAAAGGATTATATAAGATCTTTTCCGTATGCTAAGGTAATGTCGCTCAAACATCTCCCACTACCAAATTAGATGTTAGTAAGGTTTAATTTTGATTAATTACCGCATGTAGTTCTTTTAGGTTTTAATAATAGGCTTTTCTTAAAAAAATATTAGCTTAGAATAATTAATTATAGATAATTAATGTGTATCAGAATTATCAATACTCTCATAACCTCAATTTTATGTTAATTTTAAATTATTATCTACGACTTCTGAGTGTCCTGATTTTTGAGAGGCAACATTCAGTTAATAACTAATTGACATTCATATTATCAAAATGTCCAGGGAAAGTTTAATGGAGAGTACTGTTTTCTCAAAGAAGCTGCGTAATAGAAATCTCCGTCAAAGCCTCTATTACATTTATGAATAGCTTCTCGTTTGAGCTGCCTCAAAAATTGTCCTAAACAATTTGTATTATCAAATCATCCAAAACTTGTTTATCGTAAGACGCCTGTTTATGATTTTAAGTTTTTGCAGCGAAGTTAAGAACCGAGCGTTGCTTCGCTTTATAACCGCCAGGGTCGACTAAAACTGCACGAAAGAGAGAAAGACACTTACACTGTTAAGGTTTAATGTCTATCTTGGGATGGAAATGTTGTATTTCACTTATCATCCCGTTAATAAGAATAATAAACGTCACCGGGTAATAATCATGGCAAGGTTGATCGAAACTTCATTTTTAAAAATTTAACAGTGGAAAGAGGTATATATTTTTATATATTACTTCTAACTAATATTGATTGAAGCGAAAAACATGGTCGTTGAACGTGATTCCGGTTAAATCGTCCTCTTGGACAACTTATAAAAATAAATAAAAATTCTGATTCCATGACTCTCCATGAGCTGTAGTAGTTAGCAATGAAGAAAGCAAGGATGATTTCGTTTTTCTTATAAAACTTTAAAAATCTGGTGCGTGCACGCAACACACAACTTTCACTTACCAACTTACTTAGATTAGAAGTTAATGCGTTTTGTTAATTGCCACTTCTCAAATGAACTGAACAGCTTTAATTATGAACAATGATCTGTCATTAAAGGGGTACTCCGCATGCATGGGCTCCACGAGTTTTATGAGTTGACTGAATATTTTTCTTTTTTTCTCCTCTTTATGTTTTCTTTATTTTTATCATATCTCATATTGATCCATTTCTTATTATTAGGCGTAATAAGAGACAGTCAATTTTTCCATATAAACAAAAACAAGTGTACTTTACAGGAAAACAAAAAAGACCCATTCCCCACTTAAGCCCCCTCAGAACATTTTAATAACAATAAAGCTTAACTGATATTAAAGAACACCTTATTTTCATTAAACATGGCGAATTAGATCGAAATCATTAAAGCCGTTTTTGAGATAGTCGAAAGAAAGGTATAAATTGGAAAACAAGTTATGAAATAAAGTGCCCCCTACGGTTGATCAATTTTGATGAAATGTTGGCTATCACATCTTTGGCCCCCAGTTTGATCAAAATCGTTAAAACCGTTTTTGAGAAAATAAAAAAAACACGTGAAAATGATATGAGATTTATCAAGTAAAGTCCCCCCTCCGGTTGATCAATTTTGATGAAATTTTTACAGTCATATCTCAGGCATACACGTACATCAAATACCCAGTTTGATCAAAATCGTTAAAACCGTTTTTGAGTAAATAAAAAAAAACACGTAAAAATTATACAAAATTTATTAAGTAAAGTCCCCCCCTTCGGTTGATCAATTTTAATGAAATGTTAACAGTCATATCTCGGACATAAAAATAGATCAAATACTCAGTTTAATCAAAATCGTTAGAGCCGTTTTTGAGAAAATCGAAAAAAACTTAAAAAGTTATTAAATAAAGTACCCCCTCCCTTTGAGCAATTTTGATGAAATTTTCGCTGTCACATCGCGGGCATATACATACACTAAATACCCAATTTCATGTTCGCACGGTTTATAGTTTTTGAGCTAGTCTGTTCACACACACACACACACACACACACACACACACACACACACACACAGACCATTTCGCGGGACTTGGTCATTTGGACTCAGGGGACCCCAAAACGTGTATTTTCGTTGAAAACCGGAAGTCGAAATTTTTCACGATCGCAATACTTCCACTTACTATATATTTCATATATAGGTAAGTGAAAGTAAAAAACTGAGTTACCTTAAAATGGTGTAACCTGTTTTGATAGTTTTTATTCAAATTGATTATAATTAGCGAACATGATTTTGCAGTATTTGTTGCCTCATTGCATGACTTTATTAATCATTTTTGGTTCATTCATTAAACATTAACAATTTTACTTCTGAGAGATGTTTGACACTTGTTGAGGAAAGGTATTGAGATAGAGGTTGTGTTGATGTTTCATACAGCGTCGCCTAGGACTTCCACCGTAAGCCCAAGAGACTTGAGGGCTACCGCTAGATCCACCTACGAAGAAGAAGCTGTACCAAAACATTACGATCCGGATCTCTTCTTCATCCATGGTAAGGGGCATGATGGTGGAGGGCACAGATAGTGTTATCTAAAGTCACATTTTGCATCTTGTACTTCTGTCTTAATTTTGTATTATAGGAGGTTGGTTTGGTAACTTAGTGTCAGCATAAGATGTTTTTCCGGTTCAGTGTGTGAGTTTCTTTTGCTGTGTATCTTTTAAAAGCAGGTAGTATCTACTTTCCTCTGGAGGGAAGCCACAATTCTGAAAACTATGATCAAAGGGAAGAAGAAGTAGAACAGGAAAAACTAGTTCTATATTTTCTTTTAGATTCCCCCCCCCCCCCCAAACATTTAATTAATTACCTAAAAACATTAACAAGATTTTCTTACATTGAGATGTAGGTATATATATATATATATATATATATATATATATATATATATACTCGTATACATAACCTAGGAACTGATTATAACACAAGTTATATACAATTTTTTAAAAGTAGATTTAAAAATGGGTTTCGGAGAAAAAAATTATATGTACATGACCATTCACTAAAAATAGTACAGGAATTTTAATTAACAAACTATAATATGATGAACAAAAAAAAAAATCAAAAACATTTCTATGGTTATTATTTTATACTGTAACGTAAAACAAAAAGCATAAAATTTAAAAGAGTTCCAGATTTTTTGTTGAAACAGTTACCAACTGTTCTAGTACACGTTCGTGATTGTCCGAGAATCTTATACGCTTCTCTGAAACCTTAGATAATGTTCTAATTAAGGCGAACTATAAGGAGCAATGGACTGGAGTCTTAGTCTGGTTCCTTTGGTTACTTTGCGTTACTGTTGATACGTTTTGAACATTGCTAATTATTTGAATTTTTATCGTTAATCTTATGATTATGAATTATTATTTTCGTCTAATAAAAAATAATTAAACCCACGTTAGTGTTACGGCAATTTGAAATCCTACTTTTTTGTATTCAACAAAGTTTGCCATAAATGATATCGATTTAAGTGAATCTACTTGCTGCGAAAGAGTTACATAACTCAATTGATATGAAACGGAAATAAAATATTATTGTTAATATTTCAATTTATTACTATTGACAATCAGAAAATTGTTCAAGGTAAATAATTACTGTACTTTTGTTAATTAGAAAAAACATAATAAAACTTACATGGAAAAAAAATTATACTTTTCTTTCTTCAATTGTAAAAAAAAAAAACATATTCTTAATTGGTTACAGATTAAAATAAAATCTTAGAAAATATGTTTGTGTTTTTGGAAGTTGTTCGGCTGTTTCGTTCTTTTTTGCGTACTTTTCCTTCTGGGTGCATCTGGAGTTGTAGACCTGTAGGTTTTGCTGTTGTGATTTAAGCATCTTCTGAATATAATGAAATCCACAGCATGTTCTTTTGCTAAAACTTTGGATGTATTATTTGAACTTGTAGAATTGTGGTGTGTGGCTATATTCTATTGCATTTTGGAAATGGTACCTTGTTTCAAATTTGAAACTATTATTTTTTCGCTTTCTTTGAATAATATAAAATTTGATTAGAGTACCTTATTGGAAAACTGTGTGTTTTACTTTTTATTTATGTTTATACAAATATAAAATAAATGAAGATTATCTAATGTAATTTATTTACTATTTATAAAATGAGACTGGACCTCCTTATTCACAAATTATATTTGACAATTTAATTTGAATGAGATACTTTAGGCTTATTAATATTTGTTGTATTAGTAAAATTATGGGTAATTTGTATAATCAATAATTTGAGTAGTATGATAGAGACTATCACTTTCATATGTTTTATGATTTTCTTTTATTTTAAGGAAATTTCATATAAACTTGTTCACCATTGTATTTTCTAAGAATTCCAATAAAACATTTTGAAAATGGGTAACAGAGTAATTTTTCTCTTAGACAAATGCAGTTTAGACAAACTTATTTTAAATTTAATTTTAAGAAAATGATGAAATTCGTAGGAGGATCATGATTTTGACACCACTCTTCTTTCTTTGACTATTAATTTTTATCTATAGCATAATCAACATATCATGGATTTGTCAAACTTGGTGTATTATAATTGTCATGGCTGGTATTCTAATTATTGGTTATGATTGTATAACAAGTGTAGAGGTTATTGGCTTATGATGTGATGTGCTATTCCCCTGAAACTATTTAGTTTCTGATTTCTTTGTAGAGCGTCGGTTTTCAAGACGTCAATTAACCGGACCATCGATTATCCTTATTAAGGGCCGGGATAGTCGAGCGTGTTGGAGCGCGACTCGCTGTAGCACGCTCGAGCCCGAACGGTGGCGGTTCGAATCCGCCCTGGGATGGTTGACTTTTATTTTGTGGAGGCCTCACGGAATAAATGTCGACCGTCCCACTATGGTTAGAATAGGTTGGTTACATCACTTGAGTAACCCCCGTATGCCATACATGGCCAGGTAGGGTTACCGAACAAAAAAAAAAAAAAAAAAAAAAAAAAGGATTATCCTTTTTATTTATTTTATTAAGAATATTGAATTTTTGTATACATTTCTTCTTCAGGGTTTGACCATGTAACTGGTTTTTCAACTGCCAAGCTTTCACCCCTCTTGCTGTGGGCTTCATTTGGATTTGTTCATCATTCATTTGTTTTTTAAAATTTAAGGCTTTATTAATTGATATTTAAGCTCTTACAAACTATGATGTAGCGAAATATAATAATCTTAAGATGCTCCTATTATTTCAATAGGATCTGACACAGTTTCATTATTTCTACTTAATATATGGTAATTTTCTCAGTATGTCCTAAAACGTTCACAGAGAAACACGTGAGTTTGTTAATCAAAATAAAACTAAATCAAAATAAAAGAGCTATTAATCAAAATAAAACCTTACAATTACGCTTTTCGAATTTTAAAGGTAAATATACAACACATCACGTTTAAATTAAATAGGACTGCATTTTATTTTAATCTCGTTTTAGTTTTAGAGGTTCGTTAGTGAAATTAAAAACATTAATTGTTTTTCAATATTTCCTTTTTTACATATCATTATTTATTATAAATATTATTCTTATTTTATCCATTATTAATATATTTTTGACACTTGTGTTTATTTTTGTATAGTCGTTATGTTTATATATATAATATAATTGACTTGAGGTTTCTATGAACCAAATTATATTTCATATTTTTAATTATATTTTATCTAGCAGTTTTCCTGCTTTATTATTTAGTTCAATTAGCATGCCTTAATCGTGCTTCCCGAAACCTTAGTATGTGACCATTCCATTTTAATCTTCCCGAATACACCAACTTTTTTTTTTTCCTTCAAGTCCAGAGGCGGAACTAATTGAAACTTTACCCCAGAGTCTCCAGAGGAAGGTTATCAATTTCGTACACTACTTCCTCTTCCGCTCCTTAACTCTCCCGTTGGCCAACTAATACAACCTCCCGGGTAGCATTGTCCGAACCGTATTGAACAGGCAGTGGATTCACGGTCTAATGGAATCTGCCCGGATTAAATTGCTCTTCGGAACGGGGAATTCACGCATCGGTTGACGAATGTGAATTAAGCGCATCGAAGTAAAAAAAAAAAAAAATTATAAATAAAAAAGGATGGTGCAAAGCATGCCTATTGACGTGGAACAACAGAATTGAAGCCGGCTGGAAAGCCCTTAATATCAGTTGCAGAGGAGTCACCGTCGCTATGGCAACACCCACTCCCAAAAAGTAATACTCTACGTAATAGGGTTTGGCCCAGTCCGACCTTGAAGATAGCGATTGGACCCTACGGAAATGTTTTTTTATTTTTTTTTTTTACGTTTGTTTAATTTTTTACTTTATATTGGAGCAAGCAGTTAGAGACGAATCAAAATAAATGAAGTCATGTCGTTGATATATCTTTGTTTCCGTCACACTTTCACTGCTTATGAATCCCATTAATCTTACTATGAGGGGGGACCAAAAAAAATTTAAACTTCAATCAGAAAAAAATTGAATGTGAAATATGTAAACCATTGATTAGAAAGTAAATTAACCCTTAACCACTGAGGTGGGGTCCGTTTGGGCAGACAGATGTAGTTTGTTTATATATCTCCGCTGCATGTTGGATCCTGCTCTTGCCCATCCCAATAGCTTCCTGTCTCAGAGCAACTGATTAGCCAGTATAATGTTTGCCTTTCCAGTAATAACCGGAATTTTAATTAAATTTTAATTAATAAGTTCAAACGGACACCACGTCAGTAGGTGTGTAAAGTCATTTCACCTCAGTGTTTAAGGGTTAAGTAAATTTGGGTTTGTGTGAAATTAAGATTACTGTAGGGATGTTAGAAAAATGTCACTTTAGTGAAATATTGGTATAAAAACTATATTTTGTTCTCCATAGAAATGAGATGTATTGTTGTCATACCATGCTTACAGAAATTATTTATTAGGTAACAATCAACCATATAGTAACTAGCATGTTAGGCTTGTAGATTTTAAGTAAAAAAAAAATTACGGTTTCTTGATTTTTCTGTTTATATTTGGTTACCAAGTTAACTTCATTTTAATAAAATATGGCTAGTCAGAAGATGCTACTGTGGGAGTCCTAATTTTTTCCAATCCAGGTAAAATTAGAATAAGGATCTAACGAGTACCTGAGTGCAGGCATGTTTATGTCCATTAAAAAATCATAGGGCCATCTGCCGGGCCAACTACTCTACCCAAAGTAACGAGTTCGTAGACTTATGATAAGAAATACACCACAGGTGACTGTATTTCGAAAGCCTAATTTATATGATTGTTATGGTACTAAAATGATAAGCCAATTCTAATTGTAAAACAATATGTCATTTTTTTTTGTGTGTGTTTGTCAAATAAGCATATCAAAGAATAATAGTTCGTGTAATAGTAAAGAAATCTGGTCAAATTGAATAACAACCCAATTATGAAGAGGCACTGGTAATGGTAAGTTTATTTGTAGGACAAAAGTGAAGACGTATCCTTAAACTTGGTCAGCTGAAATGTTAGACTTTTTGACTTATAAGGCCTACCATGTTAGTGTTATTATATTGTTATAATTCTATTACTTTTATTTATTTGGTTTAATTGGCAGATTCACGAATATTAATTTTTTTTTTTTTTGAACATATTACAAATATTTATAAGATTTAAATCCATTGTTGATCGTTTTCCTTTTTTTTTTAATATTAAAAATATCGAGGCCTGAAAAATCCATAATTTAGTAGTATAAGTAAATGCTTACATACTCTCTTCACATATTTAATATGTTAAGATCCGATAATGAGATGTATGGATAATTTTCGGATAATCGAATTTATAATTTATTACATTCCAGATTTTGAAATAATTATATAATTTCTTAACTCATGCACTCAGGTCAAGCCTTCGGATTTAGCAAAGTATCCGCTGGCTTTTGTGACATTAGTTCAGTGTTTTGAGTCAAAGATTAAATATCTTCGTAGCTTTTTTTTTTTTTTTTTTTTTAAAGTTGTTTCCGTGGGTAGTGTAGTTCCTATTGTCGAAGGGACCTAGTAGTAATATAACATCTGTCCTATCCCTGGAATGTAGAGATTTTGCATTGTTTTAAACTCTAGAGTTAATGGTTGCATAGTGCCTTTGAAGCCCATGCAGCGTTTATTCTGGAATTTTGGGCTTGTTGGTTAATTTAAACTTTGTGATCACGGACTTACCTCGTACATTCAATTGTTAGTTGAAAAAAAAAAAGAGTTCCTGTTTCGTTGTGAGTTAGGTACAATGAATATTTTTGACTGAGGAATACAATATCCTGTGACCCATGTTCATAATTTGTAATAATAAACCAGCATGTCCAAATTAGCTGCCGCAATACTCGAAGTAATTAAGTTGACTCAATGCGCCCACTGTATTCATGAAGCGGGAGATGAGACGCCATGATTTATTCAGCCTCACTCGGGCTGACACCTGCAACTTACCGGGACCGAAGATAGATAGCGCACACATTAAGACCCAGCCTCTTTTTTGCATAGCTGTTGCTCGGCCCTTTGTCTTTGTAACGGGCTCTTAAATCAGTTTCTTCCAGCTCAGGATGTTTAAGGTTCCCTCAATTTGTTGTCTAATTTGTCTTCATTGTTTGTTATTTTGTTAGGAAAATGGGGAGATGTGCCTCAGAGGGGGAATGTATCTACTCCCTTCATTACTTTCAGGGGCATCCATTTTCACGCTGAATATAGAACTTTATCAAAGTTTTTATTTTGGTTTCATATTTTAATTGAATTTCGGTAAGCCATTTCATAATTTTTGAATACTTCATTCATTCTCTTGAGTGCAGTTCTTTGTAAGGAGCTTGCATATTTGAGAACATTAACTACTTGAGAACATTCTTATATGTTTAAAGGCTAGGTGTGGCCAGGCAAATGTCTCAAAACCTTCCTTTTCTCCTTAGGGTGATTAATCCGCCGTACTACAAACCAAGCCTTGGACATATTCGAGGATCGCATTCTGTCACGTCTTGTATCGTAAGCATCGACTATTGTCGATGAAGTTACAACTGGGAATCCTGGGCGTATGGTTTCTTGAATCGGGTTAGTATCACTTTTAAATCCAGTTTCCTTGACTTTATGATAAATATCTTATTTTTTTCTTAGCTTCTATCGTTCCAAATAAAAAAATCAACTATTCTAAGCACCCCTTAGATCATCACCACACATTAGATAGTTTCATGCCCGATACTATCAAAACTATCGATAGTGGAGACAGTCGATAGTTTTACATCACTGCCTTAACCTAATATGGAGAAATCATACCTACATTTTATTTTCTTTATAGATAATCAAACACGGTAACGGTGTCATTTATTGGCTGTTATTCTTTTCCTTTTTAACATTTCATTTCATGTAAAACCGATATTTTCATTTTATTGATCTAAATGGTTCTTTGGTTGAAACTACAGACACATCCCTCTCGCTAACGAGAGGTAATATATTTTAATTGTAAATTATATCGATATCAAGCAACTTCGGGAAACTTTAATGTTCCTTAAAATTTATAAAAACATAGTTTGAATATGTTACTGTAGCGTGTTAGTGAGGAATGAAGACCTTTTCTAGCTTCTATTAAAGATGGTCCTACAACAGGATTGATGTCGAAAATTGATTTTTTCAAACATAGATCAGTAAATACCAAATATACTAAGTACATACCTAAGGCTACCTTTTGCTAAACCACCCTGTTTCTTGATCTAGCTTTCCCGGTCCATATACAAATCACCATTCAAGAATGTCTCATAAAAATATTTTAGTGAATACTTTGTAGTTTCCGTTAGTAGGTGTCCAAAAAACCACTTCAAACTATAAAATGGAAGCTATCAGATTTGAAAGCCCGATACATTGTTACAGGAATACTCTACTTAATACAGATGCGGACACTTAGAGATGAGAATTGAAAAAGACCCGGATGAAGGTATCGAAGTAATTAATCAAGCAAGTTAATTAAAGCCATGGAAGCGTACCGCTGGATACGTTTTTCCTCGCGCCTGACGTCATTTGTTACACGAATGATTACCTAAGCCCCTCTCCTGGTTGTCAATTATGCGATTGACAGGTGGTGGGGGAGAGTCCAGAAATAGAGAGTGAAACAAAAAATCGAATGCATCCGTCATTATCCTTTTTTTTTTTTTTTTTTTTTTTTTTTCATGAAAGTTTAACATTTGTGTTCGTAATGAATAAGTTTGATTTAATTCATTTAATCTCGGATGATATTCTCGGTGCTGAATTGACCTATCGAGTAAAATCGGGTTTCGCCATGTTGTGCTGATATCTCAAAAGAAATATTTTTTTCTGTAATCGTTGAATAATGGTAACATTACTAAACTGAAATGAGTGAAGAAAGTAAAACATTTTGCAATAGAGTGAAGAAATTGATTACTTTCTTGCCAAGTGAAGAAAGTGAATTGACTTCTTAATTAGTAATAAGTATAAATTAAAAAATAATTTGAAGTTGGAAATTAAATGCTTTTAAATGTTTCTTAACATTGTAAGAATTTATTTTAACAAAATAAATTGAAATGTGAATGAATTATTGGTGGAAATAATCAATATATTTTAAAATTTAAATATAATAATAATTACCTTCCTTGTTTATAACCTGCACTTGTTTATAACTGCACTACTTTACAATCATGAAAAACCATGCTTATAACCTACCACAATCTTCAAAACATCCTAATTTTGTTCATATTCTGGTTAGATCTGATCATGTATTACACGATTACAGAAAATATTTAATATTACACTCGTGAAAAAAGTAGAATTTACAACTCTCGTGAAATTACCACACTCGCTTCGCTCGTGTGGGTAAACGTTTCACTCGAGTTGTAAAATGATCTACTTTCGTCACTTGTATAATAAATAACTATTCTAATTTCCATTCGGTGCCGTACTAAACCCTTTTTCAAAAAGCTACTTTTTTCCCGTCGAGCCCTTTTAACGTGGGTGAGGTATGATCAATGAGCATTTCTCGGGCATCAAAATATTCATGTTCTAATTACGCAGAATTTTTCTAACCATATTCAACATATATATCCATGTTAGTCTTGTAAATAGCAATAAAAAAAGATTCTAAATTTTTTTTTTACAATTTACTTGAAACGTTTCCTTGAAAACATTAAATTAAATTGTAGGTATCGTAAATGGGGATTTAAAAAGCTCATACACACTTCGGATGAAGCAGGATTTGGCCCTTATTTAATATAACATATCGTCGTTGCCGCGGTGAAACCTCCTAAGTGACAAAAACATGATTTTAAAGGAGAATAAAATAACTGATTTTTAAATAAATTAATAGTAACTTTTCCTAGAAAAAAAGTTGTTAAAACTCCACATCCATGACTTAACCATTTTTGACCAAACACCAGCAAAATTTAATTTAAAATTTATAGATTCTAATCTAAGTTATATTAAATAAGTATGCATAAATTTAATAAATACTTGCATAAAATAATAAATAATTAAATAACTATAATATAGTTATTAAATGTATATATTATAGTTAAAGGCCCTTACCAATATAACAAAGCATATAAGCTGGATTTATTTGGAACGAAAAACTTGTAGGAACTGCCAAAAAGTGCCCGAACAATGGATTGTCGTATTATAGTAATAGTAGATTGAATTAAATTTTTACATATAACATTACATAACATTGCTGATTTAAGGAACTTATTTTGTTTTTTCTTTTTTATTCATGCATAATCGGAACCGGTTTAGCGAGCGGTTATTAGGGCGGCAAAGAAACATTCAAATATCTATCGACGTTTCACTAATGTTTCGGTGCGTACATAAAGGTTAAAAAAAAAGGGCGACATGGGAGCGAGAGTGTTGGCGTTTTTGCAGCCGGGTGGCTTTTGTGCCTCGGCAAAAAGTGGCTTAATTGAATATCAACATCCGAAGCCAGAGTGGCCTAATTACAAATTCTGGACTTCTCTAATCATGTCCTTCTGTCACCTCACTCCCTTTGTCTTTATCAACGCTCTCCATGCTTTTCCCTTTTCGTTTTTTCCCCCCTTGTTTAATGTTATATTCATTATAAGTTCTTTCGTTAGTACTACTCCCAGTTCGCATTAACCCATTTTCCTCCCGTTTTTCTTAATGCCTGCGAATCATTATTCATATGCCCACCCAGTGCTAACATTTTTAGGGGTGTTTTAAGTGGATGGTAATTCTAATTCTAATGCCTTTTTCTGCTTAAAAATATTATTACGTATTCATATTTATATTGAGTTTAATGTAATAAATTTTGTTCACATTAAATAGAATATTATATGGAGCAGAAAATTAAAAATTACCTCCTTGGTTTATTTTGAATCACAAGTTAATAAAAGAAACTTTGATGATCGAATCAGTTGATAAATATTTGAATATCTTATTTTGCGGTTGCTATAGGTTTACGGGGTAAAGCGTGTGGTTGGGTGTAGAGATGCGACATCGACGGCAAAACATCGATGTTTTGAACATCGATGTTTTTACAATCAAAACATCGATGTCGATTAAACATCGACCACAAAACATCGATGTTCAAGAACATCGATGTTTTTCGACATCGATGTTTTTTAATTTATACGTTCATTAAAAATTAACATATAAGAGCCCAAACGTATTTAAATTGATGTTTAAGTGTAACATCGATGGTTTTGTCAAAAACATTAATGTTAATATATATTTCTTTTTGTCAAAACAAATATGTTTAAATATCGATGTTTGATTTTGAAAAAAGCGAAAATGTTTTAACATCGATGTTTTCAGCAAAAACAAATATGTTTTAACTTCGATGTTTTGGACAAAAACAAATAGGTTTTAACATCGATGTTCAACTATAACAAAGTTGTTTTTAACATCGATGGTTTTGTCCTTGTTGTTGATTTTAAAGTTAAAACATATTTGGTTTTTGTCAAAAACATCGATGTTTTCTGCAAAAACTAATATGATTTAACATCGATGTTTTGGACAAAACCATCGATGTTAAAAGTATATATAAAAAGAACTTGGTTATTGTTAATCCATCAATGTTAAAAGCAACTTTTTTAAAAAATCAACGTTGTTTTAAACATGGTTTCGTCCAAAACATCGATATTAAATCATATTTGTTTTTGCAGAAAACATCGATGTTAAAAAAAAATTGTTTTTAACATCGATGTTTTTGACCAAAACGAAAATGGTTTAACATCGATGTTTTCGGCAAAAACATATAGGTTTTAACAATAACCAAGTTCTTTTTAACATCGATGTTATATACAAAAACAAATATACTCTTAAAATCGATGTTCTAACTATAACAAAGTTGTTTTTAACATCGATGTTTTTGTCCAAACCATCGATGTTTAATCATATATGTATTTGCAGAAAACATCGATGTGTTATGAAAATTGTTTTTAACATCGATGTTTTCGGCAAAAACAAATATGTTTTAACTTCGATGTTTTGGACAAAATCAAATAAGTTTTAACATCGATGTTTTAACAATAAACAAGTTCTTTTTAACATCGATGTTATATACAAAAACAAATATACTCTTAACATCGATGTTCTAACTATAACAAAGGTGTTTTTAACATCGATGTTTTAGTCCGAAACATCGATGTTAAATCACATTTGTTTTTACAAAAAACAACGATGTTTAAAACAACGTTGATTTTTTAAAAAAGTTGCTTTTAACATTGATGGATTAACAATAACCAAGTTCTTTTTATATATACTTTTAACATCGATGGTTTTGTACAAAACATCGATGTTAAATCATATTAGTTTTTGCAGAAAACATCGATGTTTTTGACAAAAACCAAATATGTTTTAACTTTAAAATCAACAACAAGGACAAAACCATCGATGTTAAAAACAACTTTGTTATAGTTGAACATCGATGTTAAAACCTATTTGTTTTTGTCCAAAACATCGAAGTTAAAACATATTTGTTTTTGCTGAAAACATCGATGTTAAAACATTTTCGCTTTTTTCAAAATCAAACATCGATATTAAAACATATTTGTTTTGACAAAAAGAAATATATATTAACATTAATGTTTTTGACAAAACCATCGATGTTAAAAATAACTTTGTTATGTTTAGAAATTCGATGTTAAAAGCATATTTTTTTTTATATAACGTGGATGTTAAAAACAACTTGGATATTGTTAAAATATATCTTTTTTTGTCCAAAACATCGATGTTAAAACATTTTGGTTTTTGTCGAAAACATCGATGTTAAAAAGAACTTGGTTATTGTTAAAACATCGATGTTAAATCATAGTTTTTGCAGAAAACATCGATGTTTTTGACAAATATAAATATGTTTTAACACCGATGGTTTTGTTTTGTGTTTGATGTTAAGAGCATATTGGTTTTTTAAATAATATCGATGTTATTAAGAACTTGGTTATTGTTAAAACATCGATGTTCTGCAAAAACAAATACGATTTAACTTCGATGTTTTGGACAAACCATCGATTTTAAAAAGAACTTGGTTATTGTTAAAACGTCGATGTTAAAAAAGATTTGATGTCTAAAACATCGATGTTAAACACATATTTGTTTTTGTCACAAAATTCGATGTTAAAACATTTTTTTTTTTTTGACGTTTATGTTAAAAACCACTTTTTATTGTTAAAACATCGATGTTTTTAAGATCGATGTTAAGAGCATATAAATTGATGTTTTTGTCCAAAACATCGATGTTAAAACATTTTGGTTTTTGTCAATAACATTAATGCTAAAAAAACAATTTTTAAAACAACATTGATGTTTTCTGCAAAAACTAATGAGATTTAACATCGATGTTTTGGACAAAACCATCGATGTTAAAAATAACTTTGTTATGTTTAAAAATTCGATGTTAAAAGCATATTTTTTTTTTATATAACGTGGATGTTAAAAACAACTTGGATATTCTTAAAATATATCTTTTTTTGTCCAAAACATCGATGTTAAAACATTTTGGTTTTTGTCGAAAACATCGATGTTAAAAAGAACTTGGTTATTGTTAAAACATCGATGTTAAATCATATTAATTAATCTAATCTTAGTTTGTGGCTGTCCACCATCTTAAATTATTTTTAAATAATTTATTTTTTGAAGAGAAAAGATTTGGCTCCGCCGGGAGTCGAACCCGTTTCTCCTGCGTTACATGCGAGGTTGCTAACCGCTACACCACAGAGCTCGGCTCAAGGCAGAGCAAATCCTTCACAAAATCAGTGAAGAGGAAGGATTTGCTCTGCCTTGAGCCGAGCTCTGTGGTGTAGCGGTTAGCATCCTCGCATGTAACGCAGGAGACCCGGGTTCGACTCCCGGCGGAGCCAAATCTTT
Organism: Aelia acuminata; assembly: GCA_911387785.2. Classification (NCBI taxonomy): domain Eukaryota; kingdom Metazoa; phylum Arthropoda; class Insecta; order Hemiptera; family Pentatomidae; genus Aelia; species Aelia acuminata. The sequence goes on along the minus strand of OU426979.1, from coordinate 87,311,673 downwards.
TCTCTTCAAAAAATAAATTATTTTAAATCATATTAGTTTTTGCAGAAAACATCGATGTTTTTGACAAATATAAATATGTTTTAACACCGATGGTTTTGTTTTGTGTTTGATGTTAAGAGCATATTTGTTTTTTTAAATAATATCGATGTTATTAAGAACTTGGTTATTGTTAACACATCGATGTTAAATATTTGATGTTGTCTAAAACATCAATGTTTTCTGCAAAAACAAATATGATTTAACATCGATGTTTTGGACAAAACCATCGATTTTAAAAAGAACTTGGTTATTGTTAAAACTTCGATGTTAAAAAAGATTTGATGTCTAAAACATCGATGTTAAACACATATTTGTTTTTGTCACAAAATTCGATGTTAAAACATTTTTTTTTTTTTGTCGTTGATGTTAAAAACCACTTTTTATTGTTAAAACATCGATGTTTTTAAGATCGATGTTAAGAGCATATAAATTGATGTTTTTGTCCAAAACATCGATGTTAAAACATTTTGGTTTTTGTCAATAACATTAATGCTAAAAAAACAATTTTTAAAACAACATCGATGTTTTCTGCAAAAACTAATGAGATTTAACATGGATGTTTTGGACAAAACCATCGATGTTAAAAACAACTTTGTTATAGTTAAAACATCGATGTTAAGAGCATATTTGTTTTGGTATATAACATCGATGTTAAAAATAACTTGGTTTTTGTTAAAACATCGATGTTAAGAGCATATATATTAGCGTTTTTTGTCACAATATTCAATGTTAAAACATATTTTTTTTTTTTTTTTTTTGTCATTGATGTTAAAAACCACTTTTTATTGTTAATACATCGATGTTTTTAAGATCGATGTTAAGAGCATACAAATTGATGTTTTTAGTCCAAAACAACATCGATGTTTTCTGCAAAAACAAATATGTTTCCTCATCGATGTTTTGGACAAAAACATAGATGTTAAAAACAACTCTGTTATAGTTAAAAACATCGATGTTAAGAGCATATTTGTTTTTTTAAAGAATATCGATGTTATTAAGAACTTGGCTATTGTTAAAACATCGATGTTAAATACTTGATGTTGTCTAAAACATCGATGTCTTCTGCAAGAAGAAATCTGTTTTAATATCGATGTTAAATAATATTTGATGTTGTCTAAAACATCGATGTTAAAACATGTTTGTTTTTGTGATAACATCGTGTTAAAAACTTTTTTTAAAACTGATCGATGTTTTCTGCAAAAAAACAATCTGTTTTAACATTAACGTTTTGAACAAAAATAACAATGTTAAAAAAAAAAAAAAAAAAAAAAAAAAAAAAAAGCTTACTACTAAAACATCGATGTTAACATCGGCCCACAAACATCGATGGTCCGAAAACATCGGCTACGTAACATCGATGTTAAAAACATCGATGTTTTGCCCAAAACATCGATGTTTCAGAAACATCGACATCGATGTCGCATCCCTAGTTGGGTGTAAGTTCGATCAGTTTCGGTGATCGAAGTATCCAATACGTTCAGCCACAAGCACATGTGATTGTCGTAGGCTGCAACATGTGCACTAGTGGAGACATGCTTGTTACTCTAGTTACACATGGATTAACTCTGTATATTGTTATGCGTTATAATGTTGATTTATCTATCGCTTTTAATTTTAATAACATATTAAAATATAGACAAAAGCTCACCGAAAAGTTAATTAGTCAAAAATTTTATTTTGTTTTTTAATCAAGCATTTAATTGATTATTGCTTACCATTTTTAGCATCACTAATATACTATTATATTATAGATATATTATAAAATAGAGTGTAGTTTCATTAAAATTCAAAAACGAGTCCAGATGCGATTAAGAAAGTTTTGTAGCCAATGAATCATGAACCAATGAATCATGAAGAAGTTTCCTGTTTTTATGGGGATGATATTGGTATTCCTTTGTAATGGTTTTAGTTCCAGCTGTTCTTTTAAATAACGCGAGATTAAGTTTGAATAATTAGTTTTTAATTTTAGATAAAATCACTGTTTTACAATTCTGTAATAAAATATACCATATAAAAATAAACCATACATATATAATATATAAAAATAAACCAAACCCCAGAGTTTTACATAAGAGGGTTAATTGATCGAAACATTACATTTAATCAATATATAATATGCTAGTAAATTTACTGCAAAGAAAGTGAAAATCACTAATAGTGCAGTGGGCGAATAAAAACAAACAGTGCAAAAAGAGATAAAGTGACAATATAATTTGAAAATGAAGTTTGTTAAGTTGCCTTAGTGCATTTAGGAATCAGACTTTGTTTTGACTAATATATAAATATACAATGCCTAGATTAAACTACAAAAATGTGTAAATATATACCTCAGATAGATGAAAAATGTTAAGCAATTACGTAAATAAACAATTACTGCAAATAGCAAAATTACATACTTAAATAATATTTTTTTACCTCTTCTTGTAAAGGACAAAGGAATGTAACGTGGTATGTGCCTTCAGGAGACTAATATTTTGATTTCTTTTTTTCTATAAAAACTTCTGATATGCCTTTCTATACATGTTTACATAAATAATTGGGATTATTGAAAAAAATGTTCAATTTAAATTAAAAACCAGGATTGTTATTCCCGTTTTTTTTAAAGTGATCTCCGCCATGAATTTCAAAGCTAAAATCAGTGGTAATGTGAGGTAAAAGACATAGATGATATAGTTTGTGACCGTTTTTACGTCGCTGAATCGAATGACACCATTTACTTAGCAAAGGAGAAGAGACAGTTTGAAAGTTGTATGAACTTACTATATATTTGGCGCTTATTTAAAATGTTTTGTTAGCTGTAATACCTTCAACCGCAAAACATTTTATTTGTAGACCGTATCGCCATGAAAAGTGATTTCAATTACTTATTCATATTTCGTGCAAATCGCTGGGAAATCTCCCCCTCCCACAATCACCTTTTAAATAATTAGCAACATTATCTTAAGATATTCCAAATATTTGTAAATTAATAGTTCATATTTCTTGTCAGTTTATTGGGAAAAATTAAATAACATTGTTTAATTTCTATGTTAAATGTGATTAGAAAAAACTTGACACATCGAATCCAACACTTATATGATAAGAGGGTAGGTAGCAGAAGAAATCTTTTTAATGCATAAACGACGGTAAAGATAGAATCAATGCTGGGCTAAGAGGACACATTAGCCATTGTCCTAAATGGGAAACGGATATAATGGAAGGGTCTCCGTAGTTTTTGGGGGCTATTGTACCAAGCAAAAAGTGGGCCTAATTCAATAGCTCGGCCCCGGGCTAACCCTGGCCCCACTAATTACTGACCCTCACACGGAAGCAATTCTCTTCTGTCTCCGCCAGCTTTGTCTCCCCATATTGCCTCTAATGCTCTTTGCATCGCTCAGGAAGTACCCTTCTGTTTTCTGCTACCTAATTCCATTTCACCTCTTTGTTGGAACCAAGTATCTCCGGGCTATAAGTTATCTCAATCAAGCATCATAGTGCCCAAACATAGGCCAGAAACGTAACAAGTGAATGGTGAAACATCCCCCTTGAACTAGAAAACAATATTAGTTCTATGATAAACATTCGTAGGTATATCTGTTATAAAGTACCTCAATTTTAGGTACTAAAATTCAACACGCTTGAATATCGCAATTCCAATGCAAGACCATGAAAGTGGTGGTTCCTAAAAGATTTTTAATAATCAGGAATAGCATTCAATTTGTATCAAAGGAAGGGAAAATATATATTTTTTTAGTTGGACCCGTCTTCCATTTGACGAGCGATATGCAATCTTACTTTTCCTTTCAACTCTATTCATTTAACACAACAGCTTTGATTCGTTTTAGTTGAGGAAAATGTTATATTGACATTTAATGAATAACTTGCTAAAACCTTAGTTGCGAGTACTATTCTATATGTTTCTAATGATTCTTACTATAGAGTTTGTGGAATAGAAATTCTGAATTAAAAATAATTAACACTTCGTAATTACGGTAAGTTGGTTTACCCCTGGAGATGAGATGGATGGCCATATATAATTATACTTATTGTTATTTATTCGATAAATCATCAAATTCTCTGCTATCTCTACTACGGAACGAAGTTGTTTGGGGAAAATTGATTTTCAATGTGAGTGCTGTGCAGGAAATAAAATGGAGGGAAGGAAGGATTGATGAGGAAAATAAAAGAGGATTTGCCGTGGAAATCTAGGTCCAGAAAAAGGCAGGAAAAGTCTTGACCAAATATTAGGTCTAGTTAAAAGTGCATTACGGGCGGGGCGCTATGATGGATAGCTCCAGCCCTCTCTGATATCCCTTCTCCCTCGTTTTATATATGTCTCATAAAAATGGCTGTAATTCTGTTTGTATGAGGGGATTGTCTTTCTATTTGTCTTTATTATGGTAGCCGTTTAAATATTTTTCGTCGATCCATCTTGAAGGAAAAAAAGATGGGTAAAAAACTTTAGTAACTTTCTGATTCTTCCGACCAGTATTGAAATTAGTGGATGGGGTTCGTTTCCATAATTTCATGTCTAAAATATTATTAATAAAGGAATAAAAAGATATTATTACATTTGATTGTTTAGTTATTTACGTTTTATTTATCATAGTATTAATTACTTTTAAAAAATCATTGTTTTAAATTTACTTTACTATTTTGTATAAAATTTATAATTTGTAATCAATGCTGGATTACACTCGATAGGAAACTATTTTATATTGTTTAATACTGAGTTTCTCAATGTTGTGAGCGCAAAAATATACTTAACATAAAAATAATAATAATAATAATTATCTTAGCACTGAACTGATTGGGAATAAGTTTTAAACATTTGAGTACACATTATCAGTAAAATTAAAATTATTATAAAAATGCACGTGGATTTCAGTTTGCAGTGGATTACATATTGAGGAGGGGTCCCGAAATGAAAATATTGAGTTAAATTGATCAGAAGTCTGGCAGGTCAGTTTAAAGCACAAAACTCACGAACTATTGTTTTTTTTTTTTTAAAGAAATATAGTTTTGTAACTAGTAACTAAAAAAATTCAAAATGAATTCAACATTTGTAATGATTACATAAACTAAATCCTAATTTAGTTTTAGGTTCTATTTTTTAATTCTAGTTTTTTACTTCCAAGTGATACTCTAACTTTATGGGAGGTACATTGTAAATATATCTAGTCAGTTATTATTCTTATTTCTTATATTAATGTGAAATCTTTGTAGAGTAATAGGGCTTTAATTGTTATATTCTAAAAATAAATAAAATGACACCGGACAACAATCTTCAAATTTTCGTCTTTGAATAAATGAGATAAAGAGACCCATGGGTGCTTATGGTTGAAGGCTATCAATTGTCTTCATGAAAAGCAAATTTTAAAGTATTATATAGTAATATCGATAGTTACAAGAGCTGAAGATAATCTGGATATTTAAGAAAACTATCCATACTATTATCGATTGTTTTAACAGCGCTAGTTCTTTTTCTCGCAAGTTAGAACCATTCTCCTGCTATTTCACTAACCATGAGGTACCGTAGGAATTATAATAACTTAATAAGCAAAATAATACTGATATAAGCAGTTATAGGGCAATGTAGTGAAGTTAAACTTTGAAAGAGAATTGTATTTAGTGTATTTGAATCAAGTCGGGATAGAGAACAGGAGACTTCATCCGACCTTGAGGGAATTAGACTGGAATGAGATGATGAGAGGGACGGGTCCATGGAGTGAGGATAATCCGCGGATGGGGACGGATCAGCAACAGGCTCACATACATTAATCACAACATCAGTCCAATTACCCAAATCAATCAGCCCATCCTTGGAGCGTGGGGCAACAAAAAAAAAAAAAAAAAAATTGGATGGAATTGGGAGTCCTATTGGGAGCCCTATGTATTATGTATCTTATGTTCCGTTAGGCCGGGGCAATTTACTGCTCGTATTTTATCGAGCGACAATAACTCAGCCTTCCTTCTCCTCCCCGGAGCCTTCTAAATCTTTTGTTTTCGGCCCGCAACTTATCCGCTCTTTCCGCCACAGTGGACTTCCTTATTTGTATCTAATATTGTTCTGGGGAATAAAAGAAAAAATGAGGGCAGAAGCGACTACAATACCATAAATAGAGAGGCATAATACTACATGACCTATTCAGAGTTAATAGATCGAGTGGATATTAAATAGAGTCTGAATATAAGCGTAGTAAGGATAGTAATAATAATTCACATAAGACCTTATATTGTATTAATAGATCGTAATACACTAGCTCACGTAAGAAATCCGGAACCCCCCAGCTCTTGCCCAGTAACAGAGAGGGCCATAGCGATTTACTGCTATTTTCTGATACCAGCAACCACTCTGAAAGCCATCTACAAGCTGGACCTATAGACATTCATAAAAAAATTTTATGAATTAGTTTTTGTCGGTATAGCATGCATTTCTTAACACCATCAAATTCTATCCAGGTATTAATTTGGAGATTTCCTTCCCTCCAGTGCCGAATAATAAATATTCAGACCCACCAGAAAACCCCGAGAAAAGAGTAATGAAGAATATAGAGTTCTTAAGTTAAGAAATATTTGCTCACTGTTTAATGATTTATACGAATTATTCAAACGGGCCAGCTTTATTTGAATTATAAAAGTACATATGAGAAAAATAGACTATAAACTGCTTGTTTATGTCCGTTTTTCCCCCATTAGGTCAGTATAAAAAATAAGTAGTAACGCGTAATCAAATTAGTTAATGAGACTTGAACTTGATTGATTCAAATTAATTTACACATTACACATACACAGAAAAATTTTACGCATTTTTAATCTGAAATTTCCAGTGAATCTAGACATTGATAAAACAAGTTTTTCTACAACTCCTATTTCCTATTCATTAGTTTAATCCGTTAATAAGAAAATATTAGCCATCAAATCGACTTTCATGAAAGATCACTAATTCCAACAGAGCCATAACATGTAACAGATGTTAAGATGCAGGTAATTGGGGGAAGTTGCCTCCCTGAGCTTAGGCCACGTCAAGAGTTGCTTACTAATTGACATCCGAGTGGGGTATCGTGCATATGGCATGGGGGGGGGGGCGACCATACACTCCTTATGTTAATGCTCCCACTCTACTTTAGAGTTGATCATTGGCTATTAACTAGTAGGTTCTAGTACCAGCTTATCTCTCCACCAACTATCTAGAGTTTACCATTTTGGGAAGAACAATTTTCTAACTCATTCATGGTGGTATAACTTTGCTGAAAATGTACTTCTATTAGGAACAAATAAAATGTGTAAGGATTAAGTAAAAATTATTTAAACCCATGAGAAATAAATAAAAAAAAATTAACAATTTTTAGATCGAATTGTCAGAAAACATTCTTTGATAAATAATTATTCAGTTGTTTATTTCTGATTTTTTCTAAGAAAAGGTCTAGAATCATCTGTAACTGATACAATTATTACCACGTGGTCATATGTTATGAAACTTCCTTAAATATTCGAGGCAGCTGTAGTAGGCTACGCTTAGTAGCTGATGAACAAGTGACGAGTGCGTCAGTCTAACCTGAACAGGGGAGTAATGCAGTCACTTTCTGTCACTGTTAATTTAACTATTCCTTTAAGTTATATTATTTTTGTGTCCTCGTTCTATGTTTGATATTTTTGTAACTTTCCGTCAGTAAGTAATTGTTCAAACGCGAATTAGAGTTACGATGTTAAAACTGCATAAACCATTAATTTTTTATTTTTTAGAGATATATGCCTATATTAAAAGCTTATTAAATAACTGTACATTAGAATCACTTCGATGATTCTAAATTAACCGGTCACCTCATCATGTTTTATTATGACTTCTGGAATAGTTTTGAATACAAATTGTTGAACGTGAGTGCTTGGTGGCCAAGGATTTAGGAATTTAAAAGGATGTATCTTTTATAGACCCTATTCCTTACAGACATACATTCAATATCTCCATAGGAAATTGATAACGAAATATTGATGCGTTTATATAACGTGTTTGTGACGTAAGTAGGTTTCTAAATCAATAAGGATTCTTCGAATGATTTGTATTTAGAAGATTGGATAGTGGCAGGACTTGATAGTTTTAGAGCCATAGTGTCTTTTTTTCTTCAGGACCTCCAGTTAAGTTTTAATATCATCTGTAGTTACTTGGAGAATGTTTCAGTTAAACATATTAATCTTATAAGATACTGATTAAATCATCACAGTTTACTGATTAAAATATATGATTATTATCAAGAATAAAAGTGTTTTTAGATTAGTGCTATACTTGAAATGAGTGATCGAGACTATGAATTGCATTGATCTTTTCGGATTGAGCAAAGAAGAAAAATTATTATTTTTCAAGAAGGAGGCGTAAGAATGGTTAAGATTTCTCCAAGGTGCTACTGTATAAAGGAGAACATGCAATGGTACTAATACTGATACTATTTAATACATAAACCGAATTGGTTATATCAAAAACGACCTCTTGTTTTGAGCTTCAAAGGGATGTCTGAATCCAGGACAAATTAGAACAAATTAAATTGTATTTTATTATTTATTAGAGAATTTCTTTATAAATTGCCTTAAAATTGCAATATTGTGTTGCCCCTATTTTAATAATTTCTGTTATGTTAGTTATCAGTTATTAATTTAAAGAGTGCTCATTGGCAAAAGTTGTTGCTAAAAAGTAACTGAATTTTCTTAAAAAAAAAAAAAAGACCTAACCATATTACAACCTCATAAATTCTCATCATACCTACTTGTTTTCTTTTATTTAAAAGTTTTAAATTGATCAGTATTATAATCTCTAAGCTTAGCCTGGATATTAAAAATGAGAATCTCTGTTTTCCTTATTTATTTTATCACTATTTTTTTCTTGATTCATAAACATTATTGCTTTTATTATTAGTTTTTTTTTTTCGAAATGTGTTCCAAAAATAAAATCTTAATTTTCAGATGAAGTTCTTACTCTGTCCTCAAAATTATTTTAAGTGCCCTTTGCCAAAGTGTTTCCAAGAAAAAAAAAAGGTTAAGTATCTATATGGTTGTTAATTTACAACATAATTTTACATGCGAATATTTAAAAATGTAAATAACTCAGCTTAGTTCACTACTCAGTCACTGTCAGTAGAAGTTCTGCCATCAATCGTGGATTCACCTTGTTCTGTATTCACTTTTGAGACATGTCCATTTTTCAATTTTCCTCACTGCATTACCGAGGTCGACCCTTCCCCTTATGCGAACACGGCGGAGAAAGTGTATTTTTGCCATGAATATAAAAACCAGGCGGTTGGGCTAGAAGTAGGGTCCAAGGCATAAAAGAGACATATTTCTACTCGACCAGTTTTACACAAGTGAGGTATCATGCGACCCTTCCCAAGGACCTTTGCGGACCAGGCGCATTTTTATGCCTTCTATTTTATTTTCAATATTTATATGGTTCTACCGTTTTATACCTTCCGTGGTGAATTTATTTTTTTCGTTTTTACTTTCTTCCCAGTTGTAATCGACGTCTTTAGTGTTTATTTCTGTGTATTAAGTACTGTTGAGATTTCATCCAATTATTGACTTATACCTTTAATTATGGCGAATAGTAAAATTCTTGACTTATGTTTGTTCTTTAATCCAAATTATTTTTAAATAATTGTATCAGATGACAAAAGGTCGGGGCAAAGGCAAACCAAACCTGAGTTTCTGCATCACTGTTGCAGAGCTCTTAACCACTAAGCTAACCACGGGGCCTATCTCGTTAACCTTTTCTCTTCAAAGATCTCAAAGCCCTTCCCTTCCAAGTTCTCGCCACAATGCAGCGATGCAACCTGTGTGCTGGTCAAATGTTATGGTCGGATTGGCGCACTGTCATTGTTAAACTTTATTTTTCGAATATTAATCCATTCTTATTTTTAAATAATTTTATCCGAATATAAAAAAAAAGATTAGCCATAGTCGGGGTCTCTGCATCACCGCTGCAGCACTCGCAACCATTGAGCTTACTTACCTTTATGTGATTAACAGAGAATAAAAAGTCTTTGAATATTGTCAAAAAACAAACGTCAGCATGTTCAAAAGCTATGTTCCATTTTACTTTAAAGAAAAAATTCTTATTAAGCCTGAAATGAGACATAGAAGATGAAAAGAAAATAATATTCTTGATGTTATGAATTTTTGGCCTTGGTTTTTATTAATTAAAAAGAATAATTTTAATACTTGAATGTAAATTGGCATGAATGTAATATCACGAATTCATTTCCTCCATTAATTAAGAAGATCTTCAAAGAAGGATTTACAATTTACCTTTACCAAAGCAAACAGTAGCTCTTGCTCAAAGCTTGTATTGTGTCGTTCTGTTTGTTTTTTCTTCATCTGTTGTAGGTGCTGTTGATTTCAATCGCATCAAAGTATTGTGTGTATTTCAGAAAGGTTTACAACCATACCCACACGGCATTTGTTTGTTTGTTAAACGTCCCTTTATGCTACCAAGGCTACTCGGACGATGCTACAGTGGGAGTCCTAAATTTTGCCAATCCTGGTATACTTAGGATAGGGATCTTTAAAGAGTACCTGACATCGTACAGGCTCGGGTCCTCCATTTTACGTCTTATCCGAGGGACGGCATAGCCAAGGAATTTTTACTCCTATTACAAAAAATCCTAGGGCCACCTCGGGACGTGAGCCCGCGACCTTTAGTACAGTAGGTTGCCATGCTAACCACTATACCACAGGTGACCCCCACACGGCGTTTTCCTAGCGTTTTAGATTTGTGTTAATCCGGCTTAAGATTATACGTACGTTCAGGGCAATCACAGAATTCGGCTGTTCACCCCCCCGTTGTCTTAATCTCAATATTTCCAAGTGTAGATTTCATAAATTATCAGTAGCCAGATGGAAGGACTTGTTGAAAAGTGGTGGGTTAGGAATGTTGTTCTAGCGATATATCAAATTCATAAGAATGTTTTGTTTCTAAATTTCCTTTTTCCATTTCTCCATTATTCATCAAATTCGTAGGACCGTTCAACTTAGCATTGAGGGCCAATTACCCGAGGAGAGATCGTTAGGCTGCCAGTGAAGGCAGGTATATTAAACATGATTGTTTCCTAATCGCGGAGGAGGGCCTGCAAGTAAGATTCCTTTGTCCAAGTTTCCATCAGTTGCCTATTCATAACGGAATCAGCTATCGGTCCGTAGCCCGGCCGATGATTGCCTCGCTAAACGGCCGGTCCATTCTCCCTCTTTGTACCACCGCCTCCCTAATCTCCGTCCCTCCACCCTCCACCCCCTCCAGTTCATCCATCTCGCTAATTAATTTCTCTAAGCCCTACTCCATTTATTTTATTTTTCGGAACAAAAAAATCGGGTCTAGGAACTCTTTGGAATCAATTCCAGGAGGCAACGCATATCATATATGCAGGGTATATATGTATATATTTTGATATGAAGTGAGAACAATTTTCACGTATTTGTTCTATATATTCTAAAACTTTTTAATAGCCTACAATAGGTAGGATTTTCAAAATACTTTGGATTATTCCATGAGTACTTGCCTAAAAGACCATATCCACTACACTCAGTTAAAAATAAAAACTTTATACCAGCTTGCTGGTATCATTCAATTATGTCATTCAATCATTTGTATCCTTACTGTAGCCCCTAATGACTTATCATGCCTTCATATATATCATATATTTTTCCGTCCAGTCAAAATCTATTTAATGCAATATTCCAGTGGCACCAATGCCTACCTTACAGACAAACAAATCCTAACACACAGTTAAACAAAAGCACTGAGATGTAGAAAAGTTAATCCTAAGTTAACTTACATTAAAGTTAACTTCGGGTCAACTTTTCTATTTTAAGGTTAACTTTTCAGGAGAACACAAAAACCGGTTTAAATGATCATTATGGTCTTTGATTATGTAAATGTTTTGCATTAATATTTCATACCATTAAAGTTAGTATTTTATCTGCTTTTCCTGTTTTATTTATAACTAACTTCTCTCTTTTAACAGAATAATAGCAATTAAAATTTAAATTTTGTATAGGCGATGTTGGATTTCGAATTCACAATTATGAATATGCTATGAATGTGTTACCGTTATGTATATATTACAAAAAAGCTCCACCAAAGCTTGGACACAAAATCTGACTGAAAAGAAATTTTTAAATGTTCTTCTTTTAATGAACTGGAAAAAATCCGTGTGCCCCTTTAGAAAACGCTAAAGCCTCAAAGGTCAAGAACCCCAAGTCCTTGACGGTTAAGAAGAGGAAAATTGTGCATTTTGCCTACTCGCGTCATCGCGTAGGAGTTTTCCGGGCCTGAAATAGTCCAAAAAGACATACGTCTGAACATTATTCCATATTTAAATTATACATCTATTTTTAAATATTGTATTTGTTTTAGTACTCTTTTTTTCCTTTCTAGAAATTTACTTTTGCAAACAAGTATTCAGGTTTGTTTAAAACACGAATCATTAGTTGAACTCATCCGCTTAAATAAAATCTGTATTAGGTATTTAGTTGTGAAAACAAGGATTTTAATTTATTTATCATCAAGTAAATTTTTTTCTATTTAAAAAATGGGCACAATTGAAATTTTAAGGGTAGTTAAATGATTTGAGCGGGTTGGCAAAAGAAAAAAAAATCGTTTATTTTTTAATTCACTGTTATCTAACATTCAAAAGTTTGAAGTCATGTTGTAAGTCACAGCGCTTTATTTAAGGTATATCAAGTGAAATATATTTTTTTCTATTTCTTATTACGTTGTATTATGCTTTTCAATAATTTGTTATGTTTATATGTATTAATAACGTTAACGTCCGCATAATGAACTCTCTGTGACTTATGTTTACTAAATGAATGTGTAAATATTATTATTATTTTTTTCAACATTCTGCCAAATAAAGAAAAAAAGAAATAGAAACATGGGTGGAATAGCTTAAGCTTAAAATTTGGTAAACTGACAACTGATTTTTACAATAGAATAATTTAAAATGAAAAATGTTTGAGATAAAATTAAGGAAAGTTTTTTATGCCTTCTGCTAACAAACCATATGGTAGAGCGTGCGGAACACATTATAATATATTTTTATTAGTTATTGTTTCTGATCATGTTATTATTATAGATTCGGTTGTTATTTTTTACTAGAATGATTGTAAAATTTTATAGTTCAGATCAAGTTTTAAATTTTATTTCCAATGTGAAACATAATATTGTATTGGTATGTGATTCAGTAATTCGATACACTAATTCTAATTTAATGAAAAACGAAAAAAAGGAGAAATCTTTCTACATTTGCAATAAGAATATTATTTCCTGAACATCGCTTTTTTTATTGTTTTTTCTGTTTTTTTTTCGTTGAGACATATACCTTATTATGATTTATAATTATTATATGTGATTCTATTGAATTATGTTTCCCGGCAAGCAAAGACCGCAAAATCGTTTTTTTTCGGACTTTGGTTCAATTGTTTCTCAAATAGTTGATATAATCTAAGTTGAGATTTTGAATGCATAATCTGTATTAATCTCCTGTTTCGACTTAAATCATTACTAATTTCTGTATGATTTTAATTAGGAAAGCAGCACTTTTTACACAATTCTTAGTTAATTTCGTAATCATTAAACTGCAATCTACCTGTCGTTTGGCCCATCTCGCATAAGAGCTAAAAGCCCCATTTTACTTAAAATACATTAATACTCGACACTCTTGGCTAGTTCTCCAAAGCCAAAGGTACTTAGCAGATTGAAGATCTCAAGTTGCTGGAGACTGCAATCAAGATGCCTTCAGTGGAGATGGCCAGATAGCTAAGTACTCCCTCGTGCCCAGTTCCTTCATCAGATAATTTCTGCTCAGCTCTCTTTTGAATGTTAAACCAGATTTTCCTCGAGAGAAGCTCTTCCTCTTGAGAAAAACATCCTTAACATTTTTTTTTTATTCATATTGTATAAAAAAATCAACTTTAGATATTTACTTATAAACAACTATTATAATTTTACTCAGAAAAGTAACATAAATATTTTATTTACATACTACATTATAAAAATTTACATGGTTATGCACAATCCGAAGATCGTTCGAAATTGTGGTAACTAATTGAAATCATTTCAAGATGGGAAAAATTCTCATAGGTATTCATTGAAGTACGAGTCGTTGTTATGGTTAGAATAAAAATTAATAGAAGTTAAAAAAAAAAAATTAATAAATTCCAAGAATGTAGTACATTTTTTATTTTTTGAATATTTTTATAAGTATCTATCAAGACGAAACAGTCAGCTATCACATCTTCTGTTTGGACAAATGGAACAGAATTTTAGGGTCCGGCGAAACATAAACATGCAAACAAATTTGAAGAATTTTCAATTCACTATGGTATACCTTAGTACACCTTAAAAACAACAACATGAACTTCCAAACCGTAGAATTATACGTTGGTACAACAAAACCTGATTATTAAAAAAAAAAAAAAAAAAATGTTGGACAAAATAGGACAACCATTTGGGATTTATAATAATTATTATAATTAAAATTTGTCTATAAAACCTCAAATAATTTTTTTATTCGTACCCCTTATATGCTTTCTTTTTAAATAAAGGAAATGATAAAAGATAATGGAAAAATTAGATTATTCATTGGCTAAGGTGTACAAACATCGGCTGCGGGGTTATTAGCTAAATGAGTGGTAAGATGCAAGTGGATTTCAATAGTGGCATTGACAGTTAGTTCCACCTTAGTCACAGTGGAGTAATTGTAGATAGTGACATCTGTACACTGCAATATATAATGTCATTGCGTTGAACTTTTATTCCTATGTTACTCCACTCATCAGCGCTAGACTATGTATAAGGCACATTTCATAATTTTAATGGATATGTTTCCAGGATAGTGCATATTCCATTCAATGTACCTATGAGATATGCATTTGGTTTTGAAGTAATTATAATATCCTGTTGAAATAAAAACTATAAATGTTTCGTAATTTACATGGGACGATGGGTTTATAGATTTATTCATATGCACTTAATCTTTCAAATAAAAAAAAAAAATTGTGTTATTTAATTCTATCATCATAGTTGATAGTTGATCAAAACTATGCTGATGGGTGAAATGCATCAAAATATTCAAAGAGTTTATTTAGTTTCTTTTATGATTAATTTTATCGAAAAGTCCGAAAATACATAAGGTTAATACTTTATTTTATAGATTATATCTCATATATCTTTAAATATTGGAAAATTAAATACATTTCTAAGCATCTTGTTTACAAATATTGACATTCCGTATCATAGAATATTTATATCCGTAGTATGTGATGTTAATATTGATTATACTCATAGTGTAAAATATTTGAATTGATATACATTAATTAAATTTTGTTTCATAGCTTATGAATATGGACGAGGTGGTCAAAAAGATCGTCTTAAAAGGTTTTATACATCTTATCACTTGTATATGTTTTTAAAAGTTTAATTGACCTTTTGCGTTTAGAAAATTATATACAGATAGAATAGTATAAAATATATATCGTATGACCACAGGGCTTTTTCATATGTTGCTTCTAATATTCAACTATTGAGTGGTAGACTCTTCTGTTTTTATTATAACAGTGTGCCTCCCAAAAGTGTGCAGCAAAGCATGAGTCGGAATTTACCAGGATGAATGTAAATATTGTAAATAAATCTGAATGTGAAACTTTAATAACATTTCATTTTTGTTATTGCTGTTTTATTTGTTTATTTTACTTTTCTTTCCTTCTTAGATGTTTACATATATTTTTTCATTTATTTATTACTAGCTGTATATACCGATTTCTCCCGGAGAATTTAATTTTTTAAATCTTAAAAATCTATAAAGTGAAATTTTTATCGAATCCAACGGTCGATTTCGTAAAAACCGATGTAAACAGAGATCAAAACGATTTTTATAACAATAAAGAATATACCCAGAGATTGACTGAAGTTATGCAATTTTAATATGTACAGGTGTTCGCACCTGTTATCAAAGAACCACTGAGCGAAATTTGGAGAGTTTAGGACAAACAGTATGGATTTCTATAAAGAACAAACAAACAGATCTTTATTTATATAGATATATTTTTAATGTATTCAATTTATGCAAATTTGTTTATAGCTTATGTGTGAATGTGTCCTTAATACTCTGTTATCAATACCCTTGATTGTGGCGAAATGTATTATTTATTTCAATAAAAAACATTTAAAAAACAGTATTCAACGAATAAAAAAACATAGGTGGTATAAATAAATTTTATTTTGATTAAATTGGACTTTACATCAGCGAATTAAACATTTCTATTTAATTGCTACTATTTTGATTGGAATATTGGGATCCTTTTGTTGGTTCAAGGGGGAGCGTTGGGTACATGCTTACTTTCAAAAGAAGCTCAATTATTAAAAGTGTACGATTGAATTGGTGGGTAATTAATGAAATATGAGCAAACGGTCGTCGACGTAAATAATGCACCCTCACGTAAAGGTTTCTTTACTTTATCTTCTTAACTTATTCAGGACCTTTGCCTTAACTGAAAGGGGAAGTATTGTTTTGGGGTGCGCTGTGATAATATACATCAGTTTACTTGAGGGTTTGAATACTTTAATTAAAGAAATAATTCCTGAAAAAAATATATAAGTAAAAAAAACACTAATGAATAGATGGAATCGTTGGTGTTTAATTAAAGAAACCTCGTGGTAATTACTGCAACCTAACTAATACAATGAGAGGTATCGATATCTAGAAGGCCTTTGATCAATGTCCAATGATCCTTCTCGCTTCACGGCTCCTTGCTCAGGCGTGCTTAATTGCTACTTTGACAGGAAGCGATAGCAGATCTGGTCGGAGTCTAATAACGTGTCTCCATTCCTGCCCTAGAGAAAATATTTGAGCTATATTATTAAGTATCCAAGGTTTATTTCACATCACATGATACACAATAACTAGCTGAAAAAATTAAGTTTTGTGATTAAGCCACAGCCATATCAACCTTGTTTTTCTAACGCCTAAAAGATATCCATTGAATGATTGTGAAGATATTTACAAACTTTTAGCTTAAATCCACTTAGTGGCTATCAAAGGCTAAAAATAAATACGAATTTATGCAATAAAACGGACCTTAAGGTAGAAAGACTCGGGACTGTAAAATGCAAGGTGTCTACGTTGAACAGATGAGGAAAAAGGTCAGAATTATGAATATTGCCTTGGAGGATTATCTGTATAGGGAAAAATGCGACTGGAAATATTTCGAATTGAGGATTGCTAACGGAGTAAATCGGACTTAAGAAAGATGTGTCAGTAAGGGCGAGTAAGAAAAGTATATTGCAAAGTTCTGCAAAGTATATTTGAAAATTATATAGAATGATATTTGATTGGTCATTGGTCATTGGTAACCTTTTAACAAAAAATGATGTAATAAAAAAATGAATGAATTAATAATAAAATAAGAGTCTAGTCCTGATTTTAACAACTTCAGCTAGAAAATTTTCAGACCTTTTAACACAACCTTAAAATTGAAGTTTATATAAAAAAAAATATGAGTGCGGTGCTCACCTCACTCAACTATCTATGATTGTCGCTCTTCTAATAGATATTGTGTTTATTGAAGAATTAATCCTTTTTCATAGGTTTCATAGGCTCAATAGTTAAATTCTTAAACTCTAAAAATATTCCTTTTAAAAAAGTATTTTATCTGTGTTATTATTTATCTACCCCATTGTTAAATTGAAAATTCAATTACGAATTCTTTATGCTTAGCTGATGGGATTGTACGGGAAATGGCTCGTCCGGTTTTCCTTTCAGATTCATCTCGGTAGCGTGGTTGACAAGGCCTGTCTCATTACTGCATTGTAAAATGAAAACTGATTAGCCCACTGACTTTTTTCTGTTCATTTAAACAACCCTATTTTACCACTTATGCCATTATTTAAATAAAAAATTTATTTCGCTTTGTTTGTTACAAGCTTTGTTTGTTATTAGCTTTAGCTTATATTTATTAACGCATTTTATTCCAATTTCTATTGTGAGTATTTGACCCAAAGAATAACAATTCTAAATAGTATAAATGATTAAATAATATTACAATAACCTGCTACTATTAAATAACTTCTGATGTAATCGAACAGTATTTTTTTAATCGGATCACACGTGGTTTAGTGGTTTGCATAGCCAACTACTAAACTCAAGGCCGCGGGTTCTTAGCCCGGCAGATGCATCTATGGTTTTATAAAGGAAATCAAAAATCCTTAGCTATGCCGCTTTTCGGATGAGACGTAAAGTAGAGGTCCCGAGCCTATTTATTATCCCTATTCTAATTAAAACTAGAATGGAATAAAATAAGACTCACAGTTTAGCATCGTCTGATAGCCATAGTAGCATTAAGTTACGTTAAATATACAATTGTAAAAATTTTATGTAAGTTTCTACGAGGACTCTACAACAATTTTATGTAGGTCTCTACAAGGACAAGGATGAACACTATTGTTTTTTTAGAAGTTTAATAATATACAATAGTCTTCTTAATATTATAATATTTTATAATTTTAAAATTATTCGTAGTTCTTAGGGGTCTAAATAACATAGGGGTCTCAGTGATGTTATGTGCATTTAGAGTTGGTAAATTGTAAAAGAATAGTATTGTAATTCTTGTAATAGCCCTCAAGAATCCTACAGCACGATGGGTGAAAGCTTAGCAGTTATCAAACCTGTTACGCGGTCAAACCTTGAAGAAGAAATGCATACAATCAAAGTTTTGTTTTTTTAACTTCATTTTTACATTCGCACCTGTCTTAAAAGAAAAAGAGAACCAGCGATTTGATGACTAAACACGTAGAAAAACATGACTTGGTAGGCTTGGGAAGGGTGATACCCAGCGGCATCTCTTCCTGTCTTGATTTGCAATTAGGCAGGGAGATAACCAGCTCCCTTTTTAGTCTTCTGTAGGTGTTATCGGGCATGTTGACATGCCAGGTTAAAGTTTGAATACATATAGTATAGTGATTCAAAACATATTCTTATTTTTTTAAAATTAGGACAAGGTCTGGAATTGCCTGGGACGGTTATAGTAATGCATTAGTACAAGATACAGGTTTGGAATGATCTAGGCCTTTCTGGGTTATAGTACAGATCATGTAAAATAAGCAATCCACTAGAGTCTTAGTCTAACCTTGTACATCGAAGAATACAGTTACTTGACCGTCACCGTTCTGTCACTTCTAGTTACTGCTTTGTAACGTGTTTATTATTTGAGTCAGAAGAAAATTAAAGCTGAGCACATCACCACCTGAAATATTGCAAGATTCAGAAGAAAGTGGAAAAACTTTTGCGTTTCCTGAAAATTAGTAGATTTTATTATACAATATAAGAAAACAAAAAAAAAAAAACATTGCCAATGACCATGTACGGTATAGCTAACAAAAAAAAAAAGTAAATATATAAAACTAGTTTCAATATTTTAAATAATTATTTTTTAAAAAATAATATAAAAATAAAGGAACATTTAAATCTAATGAATATACTAATATGAAAGTACCTAGTGAAAAATTCCTTCTAAATGTTATCATGCATTTAATACGTAGTTGATAGAAAACACTTTACTGCACGTTACAAACATAGTATAGAGTTACAAACAATAATAATCCCTAAACATTAGGATATGAGTGGCGAAATAGGTCGACAGTGTTCCTTCATCCTGATTTATATTGTGACAGGATTCATGCTTAAGCCGCATAAATCTCTTCTGAATGGTGACTACATATCCACCACAAAATCCAGTGCTTTCGAGTTTTTATCAGCTCAGTGCTTTTATTAGTTTATACCTATTTACCCATACTGATTATAAACACAATACTATCATCATCTAGAAATCCATAACTAGATAATAATTTTTCGTATATAAATATATTTATACTGCAGCTGCTTTTAAGTAATAGATAAACTAATTATTAATAGATGGACAGTTTCTATCCAACCATTTCTACATGACAACCAACTTATACTAGTTGGAATAAAATCTGCCTTAACCGAGTTCGAAATGACACGCTGCAATCAGGTTACTAACGTTAGGTATAGGGTAGATATAGGATATAAAAGGAAACGTGTTGTTTTTACCCTTAAATATGTGATGAAAGATTAACCATGTCATTGAAATTCCGGAACTAACGATGTCATTTATAACACATGTCCTAATACGAAACTACTGACGTGCTTATTTATTTCATTCAGGCTAATATTATCTCATTAATAACTGGAACCATTAAGGGGAAAATAAAAGGAAATCTGTCTTAAAAAGTTTTTTCTCTTAAAATAATATTTCTGACAGCCAAGAGGTTTTTTATTTCTCCCTAATGAACCGAAACCGACAACTGTAACATTTTACTGAGGTCTCCCTCCTGCCTCCTGGGATTGCAGTTAGCAGAGCAAACTTTATCCCTTTCAAAACCCGAAGGTAGGGATCGCGAATGAATGGTCGAGATCAAGGATTCAAAAACATTCCAGGAATACTTTCCTCGGGGTAAACTGATTCTTCTTAAAAATTATGAGGGTAAAGAAATCTTTTTGCAATTGTTGGCTCAGAAAAGGTTTTAACACCTCATCTGCCTTCTACATGAATATTTTCCGTCTTCTTTTTTCTTTCATTCATCCATTTGATCCCTACCCACCATTATTGCTAAACTTCCTGGTTTCAATTATTACCTCTCGTATTATGAATTGTAAAAGACATTAAGTAATTAAAAAGTAGGTTTAAAATCAAAGTAATCAGGGGGAAAAATAATGTTTGTTAAGATTTTTCACCCTTCTTCATGTTTTTATAAGACTTTTCCATATGCTTATCCACTGATTAAAATGTAGTAAAACATTTATGACAGTATTTTCCTATTTTTTTTTTCTTAATAATAATAGTAACAATAATTTATACTCTTCGAGAGTGGTTCATAAGTTTCTTAAATGTGATTTCCACTAAGATCGGGTATTTTCATATAAAGAGTTGTATAAATGTTATTTACTAACTAATAATGGAGGTTTGGTCTTCATTTTATTTTCTGTTAATTTTTTTTAACATAATTTTCTTTTTCAATGTCCATCCTTTATAGTTAGATACTCATATACTTTTCATACTTAAAAACATAACCTTAATTAAATAACCTTATAAAAACATTAAAGAAATGATAACCATAACTCATTCTAGAATACCATCGGTACATTGAAATAATCAAACAGCAATGAATATATCGAGATCCTTTATGACCTCCGAAGATCAGTTACATAGGATCTCTTCGTCCTTTCGTGAAGGTAGAACGACTTAATGAAAATCGTTAATGGAATTAAATTATGGTTCTATTAAAGTGTCTGTTTTACCATTATTACATCTATCAATATTAAGTTGGAATACTTTTAATTCTATGAAAAAAATGTTTTAATCTTCTAGGGAATCTTCAATCATTAATTGAATGTACCAATACCATGATATTACCATCATGATTATTTTTAGCATAGATTTTTTTGTATTTATTTAGATAAATTCTAAAACATTAATTAAACATTAAGTAAAAACTATTTTTTTTTTATTATTCCTAGTTAATTATTACTGTCTTGTTTGTTTTTTTAAAGCATTTTTCTTTTCTTTTTTTTTGAGATTAGGAGAGATAATTTAAAAAAAAAATTTTTTGGCATAATGTTTCCAAAGATTTTCGACGTTTATTCATCCATTAACCATAACGCCATCCTTTGAGGTTGGGATGCTATCAGGGGCTAACTGAATATTCATACGGAGCGTGGGATTGGCTACATAGTCATGTAGGTATATTTAGCTAAGATGTGACTTCACAGATGTTTGGCTTAGGAGCTGATCCAGTTGTGAATATGTATAAGCTTATCGTGGTACAAGCATATCATGGAGGATCCTGTACCACCACTATACCCTAAATAACCTTGCATGCTAAAGGTGTCTTTGCATGTAGGCTGGCTTTTAT
This sequence comes from Aelia acuminata, assembly GCA_911387785.2. NCBI lineage: Eukaryota > Metazoa > Arthropoda > Insecta > Hemiptera > Pentatomidae > Aelia > Aelia acuminata. Next base: position 87,289,682 of record OU426979.1, on the reverse strand, counting down.
CTTAGCTTCCGTTCCATATTACACAAGAATATTTAATATTGATTTTTGTCACCTAGTATCCTTAATTCAATAATGGATTTTTTTAAAATTAAAAATGAATCTATTATATTTACATATATGATTATTTATACCTATTGGGTATATAAGTAAAAACCAATATGAAATCAAATTTTGGTTTTGACTAGTTAGGTTTTTTTTTTTTTTTTTTTATGTGTTATTTATAATGATTTTTATTTAATTTGGATTAAAAAAAAAGTCAATGGAAGGGCCAACTTCAGAAAACATTTAATTCATTATGGACTCCTAAAATTAAATTAATGAAAGATTTATATTTGAAAACCTTCTCCACACCTTAACATTAATTCATCGTTCGTTAATTGATTTTTTGATACGACTAGTGACTAGAGACGAGACCTTGGCCCTGAATCGAAACAGAGTCAGGTGACAAACCAGTGGTTTAGGAAAGGCAAAATGGACTTGCATTTTACGGCCATACGCTGGTAAGTTACGAATCCGCGATCTTTTGTATACTAGTTGTCTATGCTAACCACTATGCTACAAATTATCACAAGCCAAGGGATCTTGTAACGATCCACCAAAACATCCATCTACCCTACAACCCTGACCTGGCACCTGGTGACTATTTCCTTTGACCAAACCTCAGAAAGGACCTCAGAAGAAGGCGATTTTAAAACGAAACCAAATCCAAATAGGTTATTGATGCATATTATCTAAAGATGAAATTTATTATTTGGGGGGCTTAGGGAAATTAATAAATATAAAATAAAAATAAAATAATAATAAAAACAATAAATTAAAAATAATAGGTGGTTTAATAGGTGACGGGGTCAGCCTGAGAACTAGATACAATTAGGAATAATTGTAATATTTGTGTATATATCAAATAAAAGCATACCGATTTCTTCTACGAATCTACACATCCGTAGCCGTTGAAAATATAGGAAAAAAGATTGATAAAGACACTGTAGAAAAATGCTGATGGAAAGAAAAGTGCGGGACTAATGCTGGTGCTGGTAATGGAAGTAGGGAATAAAAAGCACTTACTGTTGGAACACTGTCTCCTCCAAAGGATTATCACTCAGGCTTTTTACGCTGTCTCCAAATTGTTTTAATTTTTTTTTCTTTATTACGTTAGCCTTTACCAAAGAAATTCCAATTCTTGCAATTATCTTTTAATGAATAGTTAGTGTATTTATTAAGATATATAATAAATAAAACTCTACATTCAACCATGTTTAGAAAAAACTCAAAATTAAATGCGCTTTCGTTTTAAAGTATTGATGATTCGGTGAGCTTTTTATATGAGTCAAGATGCTCTATCTGCGACACACCGTAGCGTAAAACACATGATTGAAGAATGTCCTGCTTACAGAGGGGTACTCTCTCGGAACGATATGCCAACAGATGTGAAAGAAGCCATAGCAGACGAAGAGAGTACTCTCAAAAACCTCTTTAAAAGTCTACTTGAATTGAAACTAATAGCAAAAATTTCACTTTTACATACTACTTATTTATTTCTCTTATATAAAATTATGACAATTTTTATCTTTTACGCTACAGGTCTTGATGACCGAACTACTGTTTTATGCCTTTAAAACTTGGGACTTGGTCATTTCGACTCAGGGGACCCCAAAACGTGTATTTCCGTTGAAAACCGGAAGTCGAAATTTTTCACGATCGCAATACTTCCACTTACTATATATTTCATATATAGGTAAGTGAAAGTTTTTACTTTCACTTACCTGAAAAAAAAAAAAAAAAAAAAAAAAAAAAAAAAAAAAAAAATGGTTCCAGAGTATAGTGAGCGAATAACAACATTGAATAAAAAAAATAGATAATATATAGATAATATGAATAATAGATATAACGATATAACGATAAAAACCAACCTTATATGAGTCACTTTTATAAAAGTTTGTGCTTGTTATTGCAGATAATTATTCAAGTAAAACAAATTTTAAAATATTTGTGATATTATCTATATTATTTGTATATAGTTTGTTCTGGAACACTGCAATGCAGAATTAGTTTTAAAAATGTTGTGCGGAGAGATTTTGTAGGAAAAAAATTCAATTCCAACATCTTTTGTGAGTGATGATGAGAAAAGTGAAAAGGTGCTTTCTGTCAGTTGCTAATGCACCCGGTGACAAAGGTAATATGTTGCAAGGAAGATCAGATGCAAGGAGTTGAGTATTCATTACCATTAGCCAGAACGGCTGCTACCCCTCCTGCCAAAGAGGACGCTGATAAAGAACTAGACAAAAGGATGTGGTTATGAGAGGCGCCGTTGGAGAGAGGGCGTTACATTAAAATAATGGATTAGCAGAGAGCTCCTATAGAAAAAGGAGACTGATCAAAGCCTCGCTTCGCTTTGAAAACTGCATAATTAGTTGTTAGTTCCTCGGTCTTGTGCTTCCTTCCTTATTTTTCCTTTTCCCTCTGTCTAACAACCCTAATGAAAGAGGAGTGGGATGAAAGGGCGATCCTTTGACCCGCATACCCACCTCGTGCCCTTTATTCAAATCTGGATTCCGTTAGCGGTTCTTCCGGTAATTGTTGCGGTCTGCCTTTGTCTGCGCCCTGATACGAAAACATTCCTCGATCTTCGCTTTGTCTTGCCGAAGACTCTCCCGCCCCCCCACCATTCACCCCTCTCACCACCACCCCCTTTTCGACGTCCTGAAGGAAATCGATGGCATTACGGGTCAGCATGTCTTGTTCTCTCTTCTCCTATTGTAGTCGGGATCAGATAGGAGTCTAACGATCTGACTTTCACATATAGCCTTATCGCTTCGAGTTGAGAGTTCTGCTGAAGTAAGGAAATGAGATCAAGATGAAGGAAAAGCTCTATTGAGCTCTTGCCATTAACATGACACTTCAATGGGATTTGTCTCAAATTCACCTCTACCTTCACCCTCCTACTGGAAGTGTATTAATTTAATTCTAACAGTTCTTAATCTGCTATACTTCTAAGCTTAGTATTTATTTAAAAAAAAAATAGTTTGCGATGGAGAAATAACAGACAGATCCCCGATACTTTTTTTTTGCCCTTTTCCTCGAGTACTTGATACTTGAGATTGTTGAGATCATGTGTTTTTAGCGTTGAAGTCTCCAGCCATGAGGAATGGTTTCCCCATTGCTGAGAAAAGATTCTTCAATTCGTTTATTGTGATGTTTTGTTGTGGTTGATTTAATCTGAGTTTAGAGATATGTTAGTATATTGAATAGAATTTGTTGGTCTAGTCAGCCGTTAACAAATGATGATTTATTAAATAAATTATTTCATGTACAAATTTTAATTCATACTTTGTTTTATATTAGAAATGGAGTGAGTATTGCAATAAATCTGTTAGGTACTGCTATCATCGTGTGGGATAGAGAGCTGAAACATTTGATTGTGGGATGTAATGGTTTTAAGCCTGAAACGTTTCAGCTGAAAATCTCGTTACTTGGCGTCTAATAGGGACCCTAACACATTAGCGGCAATAATGCCTCATCGCTGAACACTTACAGAATTACCACCACTGTTACCTGTAACCATTACTTGCTTTATTTAGTTTGTGATTTTTGATGTGTGGCGTAATATTGAAATTTCACATGTTTATAAATTAGTTCTTTTGTTATTCGAAATTAGTTATATTAAAATAAAATTCATGGAGTCAGAAATATTACCATACTTGAAAACTAAAAAAACAAGTGGGTGCAAACTTCACATCAGAGCATGTGGCCATGCTATATACAACCAGAAACATAAGAAAAGATGACTTTGAAATTCCATAAAAATTGGGAGTCAAATACCTCCAAAACTTTAGAATCACGCATTATATTGTTGTACAGAATATATTTTAACTAAGCGTAACCATAAGTCTTATTCTTAACCTGACTGCAAGAAGCCAACAAATATTTGAAAAAATTAAGAAACGAAGTACTTTGTAGACTATTTAGTTAGCTGTACTAAGCCAATAGGACAGTAAGTTAATAATTTTAATTTCCTAACACAATTGAATGAAGAGTTAGATGAGAGATATCCTTTCTTAGCTTAATAGAGTAACTGAAACAACCCAGGGAAGGGGCGCTGCTGTGTGCCTTGCTTCCTCCTGCTTCTGGAATATTAGCAAACAAACATGCTCCGATTGTTGGATATGGTTGTTAAGCGTAGCATAACATGAGAAATAAGATTAAAAAAAATTTATTTTACAGCAATGTTCTCCTATATCTACCACTGATATATTACAAGGTTATGTTTTTAGAGTAAAAAAATAAAGCGCCCTGCCCTATAAATACAAAGGTTTGCCTGGTTAATTTAACAATGTTTTTGGAAAGGTTTTATTCATCGAGATGTTATTTGTTAGGTAAATAATTATTTTTTCTTATTAATTATATTAAAACGTGAAAGGGTAACAATGAGCAGAGCAGACATTGTTCATTCGGTTGTCCCTCGAACAGAACACGATCTTCCAACCGTCGCATTAATGAGGACATCATTAGGACGGGAACTTCGCTTACCGTTTGGGGGACGTTGGAGATCTCCCTCTTCTCTGTTCTTGGAGGCTCCAGGGGCTGGAGCACATTTCATTTTTTAATGGCTTTCCTATTGAACGCCTTTTTGCGATGGTGTGAATAACTCGAAGGATGCGTCCACCTTTTTAAATGGAAAACAAAGCTCCTAATGAAATATAATATTGTTTTTGCATAGGTATTGATGTGATGGATTTTTTTAATTCATTATTTTTGAATGCAATATGAAGTCGTTTTAGTTGAGAGATAATGGTTTCCGGAAAGGCATAAGAGCCGTAAATACACCTTTCGATTCACCTTCAGGAAATATTTACTGCAAAAAAACTTATTTAGGTTTTTTGCAAATTCATACTGTTACTGAAGTTAGGATGTTTTTCAGGCCCCTTAAAAAGAAATAAACAATAATGAATCGAAAAGTACTGAGAACTTTCAAGCTTTGCTTTACAAATTATAATATTCTATATAACTATAATATGATACTCTGTATGTGGAAAACTGTGTGAAGTTGCTGAATGGCGTTTACATAGTTATTAAAACCCGTCGACTTCTAATCTCAACAGGTGTATTGCGCGCATCACACCTGATTTTTTTAATTTATTGTTCTTAACAAGACTTCTTTATTGGGAATGGAAATCCGAAATGTCGGATTCGATTAGCAAAACTAATAAGCAGAAGTGCGCTGCTGATTGGCCACAGATTTTTGTCGGTCTGGTGGTACAAAGTCGAAAGATAAATGTCCTAGGGTTCCGTTCAATGCGCCCTTGCCGCCGAGAAAAAAATATTTGATTTATTCATATTTATTATAACATATTTATTTAAAAAAAATTCTGTTTTTGCTCTGGATGAATCTGTTAGTTATTATATGTCAGTAGCTTTGTTTTACTATGAAAAAAAGAAAATATGATTGCTTCAAACTTAGTTAAAGTGTTTGAAATAACGGAAACCAAAAGACTCGAAACAAATTATTGAAAATCAAGCTATAGCAAGATTAGACTATTAAAATGAAAGGTACGTTGTAGTGCAGTGGATTTGATTGTTTTTTTATTGAGGCGTACAGTTTTTACATCTCAAAGAACCTCCGACTACGAATTTTAATAGCAATCTAAATATACAAGTTTTAAGATAAAAATTGTGCCCTTACTTTTGGGCCATCGAAAAACCACAAACTCTGGTACAAGTTGAAAAGTGTTGTAAATCATCTTCCTATCAGATGACTATTAAAGTATAATTTGGTTGCAATCTTAAAGAGTTTCTTTTTGAAATCTTAATTTTTTTTTAGTAGCTTGAAAAAATCCAACAAAAAATAAATTCCGAAATTTCTTATTTTTTTTTATTCGCGTGAAAATTGTATTTAGGAGCTTCCAAAGATTCTAAAGTCTGACTAGTTTTTCCTTAAATAAAACTTTTTGGCCTACTTTGCTTGAAGAGTAATTTTTATCTATTTAATCGGAGTACAATAACAGTTTCTCGTGTTTTCTTAGCGCTTATTTTTCGTATAACTAGTGGTGTACCCAGAATCCTGCCGCTAATGCCCCTAGCGCCCAGATGTCGAGATACCCTCCAACGCTCCTCAACTACTCACGACAAAAACTCTCCCTCCCCTGGACAAAAAGCAGCTAGCGAGAGAAGACATCTGCCGTACTATTTCATAAGAAGTAGCCCTAACTCAATCGGCCACCATGCCCCTCCAGCGTGGTGAATAATATATGACACTCCTAATGTATATTTGTTGCTGAATAAAAGTTGTACCCCGCTTTCAATGGGCCTTGAAATATGCAAGGGCCGGCTGTTCCATAATTCACTGGCGGCCTGCACTGTCTGTTCATAACCCGTTCAGCTTTTAGCCTTCGCAAGGTGGCCAAGACGTAAATTTTAGCTCAATAGTTCACGTTTTCTTTAAAAAAAAAAAAAAAGGTTATTGTGGACTTTTATTTAGAACCAGATATGATATTTCAGCACGATTTTTATGCTAATATAAAAAATTAACATTAAAAAAAAGTCGTTCAAAATTTTTATTATTACTGCTGCAATGTACATTTGACCATTTTCGACAGCAAGGAATCTATTTTTTAATTCTTTTATTTTTTCGTTGAACGTTATCTTCGATCAACGAGGAAACTAATGATAGTTAAAATGTAAGTTTTTGCATTTGTCTACCTCCCTGTATTCCTTCGAGAAATATTTCAAATGAATAATTGTAGACAAATTTAATTTTGTATGTTCCAACGGTAAGATTTGTGGAACATAAACTTTTATCGTTCTACAAGCTCTGAAACTCACATCTCCACTTGCCTGTTTCTACAAACAAATATCCGGAGCACTGCAATATAAATATTTTGTCAATATTCCTTTTCTGATTAAATAGTCTCCGGAATTTTTTTGGTTTTGGAGTAAGGAATATACCTAAAAAAGATAATCGTTTAGGAAAATGAATAATGTGACAAAATTATGGAAGATTGTAGTCCTTTAAAAAAGAGATGATTATTAAATACTTAAAGTAATTGCTAATATCTGCCCATTAAAAGAACAAAACTAAAAAAAATATTCTGCTTAATAGCTAACTATATTTAAAGGATTCTGAGCAATACGTTATGAGGTTCGAGAAAAGGTCTGGGTAGATAGTGTTCTAGTTTGGAAGGCTTGGATTCGATTTTAGGTTTAGTTGATATTCATTTTGGAGGTCTAGAAAAATAAACCTCGGCACTTCTATCCTGGTTAGTTAAGTACAATGAGAAACATTTATGACTCTCTTCTGGTAAGTCTTTATTTACCTGTAACACATAAAATAATTTCAAGGGTATGATGCTATACTGTTCAATTAAGAATTTAATTTAGTAGTGGATAATGCTCGATGTAACGTCCTAACAGACAGACAGACAGAGACACACACACACACACACACACACACACACACACACACACACACACACACACACACACACACACACACACACACACACACACACACACACACACACACATACAAACACACACACACAAAAACAAACACACGCACACACACACACGCACACACACACACACACACACACACACACACACACACACACACACACACACACTCTCAGACACACACACACACACACACACACACACACACACACACACACACACACACACACACACACACACACACACAATACAGTACCAGGCAAAAGTTTAGACTCATCCTTAGCTTTGTAAAATAACAACATTTAATTTACTTAAAAACATAAAAACTATATTATTTTTAATTTATTTATAATTTGTTTGTTTGTTTCTTTAACGACCCTTTATACTGCTTAGGCTAATCTGACGATGCTACAGTGGGAGTCCTAAATTTTGCCTATCCAGTTATAATTAGTATAAGGATCTTTAACGACTCCCTGACATCGTACAGGCTCGGGACCTCCATTTTACATCCTATCCGAGGGATAGCATAGCCAAGGATTTTTACTCCCATTAAAAAATCCCAAGGCCACCTAGGGACGCGAACCCGCGACCTTTAGTATTGTAGGTTACTATGCTAAACATTACCCCTATTCATAATTTTATTCTAAACTTTATCATATAATGTTTGAAATTTTATCTCTTGAGTTAATGGTGGTGGAAGATATCCACTATTTTCTATTTCTTGAGTTAGAATTATTTTATTAAACGTGAAGATTGTGAATTAAATAAAAGCGAGTCTAAACTTTTGACTGGTACTGTATCAATATGTATATCATTCTGCATTAGTGGCCGCCAAACTTTTAAGCAACCATATAATTCAAAAACCTTACTGTGAGATACCCCACAATGGTAAACGTTTCTTTTTTTTAGTCACAGTTTTTCTTACCTTCAAATTTATATTTGTAGGTTATATCGTATCCAATTAAATAAAATTACCGTTATTTAAAGTTAAAAAACATATACAAAAGGCAGTTGAATGTGCAGTATGGTTCTCTTTTTGGTCATCAATTTTTTACATGTTACAGGCCCTTACGCAGTACATGCGCATTCGAGTGTCAGTCGAATGCAGTAGTTCAAAGCTTCTTCAGTTGACTTCCCGTGTTCGTTTGTAATGGCTAGAAAGTGAAATCTCTCACAGATATATTGAACTGAACATTGCCTATACTCGTAAAACGACCATAACGTAAATTGGATTTTTTAATTTTGAAACGTAAGGCCAAATATTTGAATTGCTTGAAGTGAACGATTTCGACAAAGTCGCTTTGAAAAGCAATTGGTTGAAAACCCGCTACCGCATTGTCTTCTTTAATCTTTTGTGCGACAAAAGTAGAAATTCCTTCAGCAACCATTTCTAAAAAATGAGGTGTAACGAATTTCGCTATGATTTAATGTTTTTGAAGTCTTAAAAGCGTTTATTGAATTGATTTTTTAAGAGTTTTGTTACATTTATGCACTATGTTGCCTGAAATTTCCCAGTAGCGATCTATGGTTTGACAATCCATATTATCCTGGAGAATATTCTTACTATAATGCTCTGTTTAGTAATTATAATCTATAATCAGAAATGATCCATAATTTATACGCAACGATAACAGATGTCATGATTATCGAATAGTATTTAATGGATGGTTTGCTGCTATATCAGTTCGATATCTCTACAGACTACCTAAGCCTAAGCAAACACAATCGTCGAATTCTGTCGCTGCTTGTTTTGAAGGAAAACAAGCGATGTAAGTTTGACCTCTCATGCCCCTCCATTGATATCAATATATATGTCTATGCATAACATAAATATTTGTTGATATTAATGGTTTCAAGCTGTGAAAAGCAAATTATTAAATGCTTTGACAAAAATATTAGTAATAATGCTGTAATAATAAACTCTGACAGATTTTATTATACGAAAAAAAAATGGGATTCCTGAGAGTATTGTGAGAATAGTACCTCGTATTACAGTGAGTACAGCCACTCATGATATTCTGACAAGTTTAAGTTCTTCAACATTGCTTCCAACATTTTATTGGATGTAAAAATCATATGTATATGGAGTATATTTTTATTCTTTGCCTCTTAGGCTATACGGGGATTTCTCGGGCCAGGGGAGAGGATGGGAGATTGATGCCGATTATTATCAAATGTTCCCTGGCTCCGAGTTATTGAACTGGCTCTCTTAGGATTTCCAAATGCGTTTGTTTGCCCACCCGGCCATCTCGCCACTCGACATAATATAATCAAAGGACAACAAAGGCCTTCCACGATACACGAGAGGACAATAAATCAAATAACAGCCGCCAAATATAAATCATCAAAGAGACAAACCTAATCTAAGGTTCCAAGATTTAGACACAATAGTTTCTTTACACTTCCATAAAGGCAAAAATCTACGATTATACTTTTAATACAGTTAATATTTTTTTTTATATTGGTATGTTTTATTTATTAAATACACACAAAAGAAACAACACACTCACTTGCACTTATCGGTGCCAGCAACGAATCGCAGCCTTTACCATCCTATTTTCAACAGCGTATAAATGCTTTAGTCAAGTAAAATGTATGTTATTTTAATGTATTATTTCCAAATTTTAGTAAACTGAGAATTATTAATTAATTTAACTTATATATTTGAAAGTTAATAACTATATAAGTATAACTTATAATATAGTTGAAAGATTATTTTTATTTTTTCGAAAGTTTCAATCAGGTCTTTAGCTATCAAAATCGGTTCCCGTAAATTATAGAAGTTGATTATCATTATTATGGGGGTATGTGCTATTTTTGTGCTCATGATGCACACCTGACATATCGATCTTCGACATGACGACAATTGTTCAAAAATAGGTGTAACCAGACCTCATATTAATCTTACCTCCAAGTGTAACTGATTGGACGGGAATAAACTAGGAAGCAGTCTAAAAATTGCAAATTCTGCATGGGTTATCGCAGAGCGGATTCGACCTCATTAAACGAGAATGTAATAGAAAAAAAAAATTATAATAAATCACAGCTCAAAGGGTAGATGCTCGCTATTGATATAGAGGGATATTATGGTATCATGGGATACCAATATGGGATATTATGGTATTATTTGTAAAAAAAATAATAGTAATTATTATTTCATTAATGGTTTAAAGTATAATTATTAAGTATTCGTTAAAAAAAATATATAAAATACAAAGATGCTATATAAATTATTTTATTAAAAAAACAATCCGATAAAAAAATTTTGTTTCTTAAAATAAATGCCATATTCTTCCGAAATAGTTTATTTTCTGTTTTAATAAATATTTATCTGGATTATTTCATACAAATTCAATTCAGATTACATTTGTAAGGACGTTTTTGGTTGATATTTACTTCAAATATATATATAAAATGCGTGCAAGTTTATATTTTTAATTTGTTGATATTATCGAGTATTAGGTACCTAAAAAGGCTCTAACGGGCCTTCATATATGTTTAAATGGTCGGAGTCACGCCAAAGTGAACTAAGCGCCTAACATTTCATCTTTCCTCTTTGAGAAAAATGAATTTAAAGTTGAATTTTCTGAAATAGGATTGTGTTTTTACTTCTACCGCTTTTGAAGGATAACATATTTCAGTTTTTCTTTTATGTTATTCAAATATAAAAAAGCATGATTAAAATAAATAGCAATAAGTAATAAAAATAATAAGAATTAATAATTTATTAATTTGATTTGGCGCTTAGTTCACTATGGTTTTATACCGACCTAATAATCTCACAGGTTTTTTTTATATTTTTATTAATTTAATTCTTTGTGTGTTTTATGTTGTTGTTTTGTTATATGTTCCTTTTGTTATTTTTTACAAAAAAATAGATTGTGATTATTATATTGTAATCATAATAATAGCTTCTCTTAATACGAAGCAATAAACTCCATATGGGCACTAAAAGCTTGGTTGACGATGATGAAACTTGGCCTGACACGGCGATTGAGGCCTTTGCAGGCGGCTACGTGATGTGGTGCCTAGGGATATCATGTTCCATCAAAGTGCTCTACTAAATGGCTGTCGAGAGTCTTTCTCGTTGAATATCCAGTTTCGATCTGTGATCAATATTAATCAATGAGCAACAGGGTGTCGGCTATCTTCAAAGGCAGTCCCGCCCTGGTCAGTCCAGTGAAAACTAATATCTTGACTGCCTGTGGGGTGGTGTAGCGGTCGCTGGATCAGAAATCTTTGCCAATATAGAAATTGATATATTTCATATACAATATGAAATTGATATTGATATTAGTGCTGATATTCAGAACCGTGGTGAGTTAACGAATGTCTTTGAACATGTTTCATTTAGTTTTAATTAAAAATTTTATTTTAATATGGCGGGCTAAGTGACAGTTTATGCAAGTGACAAATCTAACTTGAATATCAAAATAATCAGTCTAATCTGGCCGTTATTGATTTATATGTGGTGTGACAAGAGTACAACAAGCACCTACGCCAAGAAAAAATCGACTTTATCTGATGAAAATTCTGCTAGCGTTTTCGTAAAATTCTTTTAGAAATTACATTGAAAAATAAGAGTCTACCTAAATTGTAGCCCCCTAAAATTGAAAATTTATTTTTATACTTTTTGGCTAACATTCGTAAACAATTCATCGCAAAGAAAACTGCATTGTCTCGTCACTTCGAATTAGTTGCTTCAAGTTAAAATAGGAAAAGTTGTTCCACTAAAATCGATTATCATAAATTAGTAATTTTTACTTTCTTGCGGAAAAACCAATTCAACCCATGTTCTTGTTACCCGTAAATGGCTGTTCCAAATGAATAATTTGATAATTGGATAACGCCTCTGTCCAAACTCTGACCGACTCAGAAACCAAGGATCCGAATCCCAGCCATGTCCACCTTGGGTACGGGATGGCCGAGTGTGGAAACGCGTTAGGAAGTACGCATTGCCAGTGAAAACCAACATATGATTGGTGGATAGCCAGTTCAAAACCGGGATCCAGGGGAAATTTAATAATACTCGCCATAAATCCCCACCCTCTCCCCATGTCTGGGAAACCCCGTATAGCCTAAGCGCAGAGTATGTTCTTATCAACTATGATCGTAATAATCGGATTATATTGCTACATTAGAGAAAAGTTATGAGGACATGGACATTGCCCATAGGTGAGATGTAATTGGCAGACTTTCATATAAAAGGAGATGAGATTTCTGCGAAGAATATCCAGTAAAACTAGGAGGGACAGGATAAGAGAAGAGCTACAGGTCGATTCTGTAAAATCGGTGATGGAAAAACGCCAGCTCCGATGGTTTGGGCATGTCTGGAGAATGGGAGAAGACAGAGTGCCAAGAAAATGTATGAAGGCGAGGCCGACAGTTAAAAGACCACGAGGCAGGCCCAGAAGGTTGTATGGTCCAAGTGGCTAGGGGCTCCTCCACGCTGAAAGGCACTTAAGGAGGATGAGAAAGAAGAAGAGAAGAAATGTTATTATTTAATTGTTATTATTAAAATAAATTTATCTGAGGGGATAAGATTGGCAACTCCCGGGATTCGTAACTAGATCTCTGCATAACCGTTGAGAGACCGGGGTTCGAATCCGGCAATAGCCAATGATTTTGCCTAAGGTGTAACTAACCTATTCTAACCATGGTTGAAAATTCGAATTTTCTTCTGTTGGTATGAATTTATAAAAACATTCAATTAATGTTTAGGTATGGTAACGTGACATGAGTACAGTATATTTTTGACTCATTTCACTGCTTGACTTCCCCAGTAGCCGTGTGTTTCTTCCCCCCTTTCCAAGCTTTTTTCATATTTGCATAGGATTTTCTCTAAAGCTATCCAACACCTCACTCGAGCGCGTTGCCTTTGTGAGAAGCAACCACGTGTGCGGGCTACACCTGCCCTGATAGAATATGCACCGAGATCCCTTTGCCGGCGGTGATTGGCCGAGATGAAAGGGCCCAGTCCAGGTAAGGAACAGCCAATGGCACCTTGTGTTTTATTATTCAGTCCCCGCCCGCCTCTAATCATGACCCCGGTGTAAATCCATCCCCCCTCCCAATTAGGTCTCTCTTGTTTGCAGTATACAATGCATAATGCGGATTTCAAATATAAGCTTATCTATATAGAATAATGCTATCCCCCCATACATTGCCGAAATTATCATCAACAGGTTAAAAAAATTTGAATCCTGACATTGTTAATATATATATTTTTTATTATTGGCATAATTTTTAACTGAATTTGATGCACAATATATCTTTCTCCAGTCCCCATAACTACCTATAATCTCAAATGATGTAAAGTAAACATTTATGCATAACCACAAATAATTTTTAGTCGTTAAAGTATGATTATTGCTTTAATGTTCCTCAAACATTTAAAATGTTATTCAAATCATGCACATGTTTTTTTCCCTTAGTTAATCATGATTACTTGTTTATTTTAATACTTACGGTTGGATTAATATCTATTGCGAATAATATGCTCGGGCCAACTAGTAGTCGATGCAATGGTAAAGTTGCGAATCTCTGAAAATTAAATTTTTCATACTTTAAATTAAACAATTACGCAAGTTTACATCGCGATTTATACATTAAAAGATCACGATACACACTCGTAAGTTTATCACAGTATTTAAAGGCTCTAAGTGTAAGATTTAAACAAAAAAACAAATCAGATTCGTGAATTTACCAGTATGCCATCGATGTAGAAAGCTATGTAAAAATCAGTAAATCAAAACAAAGCAGTTACAATAGATGTTTTTACATGTGTTTAAAAAAAATACTTTTAATAGGTTTATAATTATACTGATTTTTATGTATAAAAAATCAAAGGCCGCCGCATGTTTCTTACCTCTAAACTTAAAAAGTAGTGGATGGATTGACTTATTTATCTTTAAATATGTAAATATATACACAGCGTTGCAATTCAGAATAACAGTGTTGGTATTTACTTTTTATTTAAAAGTTCTTGAAGAAAAAAATTGTATGTAGGAATTTTTATTTTTTTTGGAAATTTTTTTTACGTATTAGGTGTGTAATATCTTTACATGTATAAAAACTTTTCAGAGAACATCGTTTCATATTACAGCAATCAAAATAAGGCTAGCAACGTCTTATCTTAATAACTTATTTACTCGATTAAGAGTTCACCACTTTCCAATTGCCGAATGAGTCTGCTTTCATTTCTAAAAGCGTTATCATCACTGTAAGTTGTCGTTACATTGAAGCGATAAAATTTAATTAATTGGGCATAGCCTTGGGGGAGGGGGAGAGGTACTTCTTAGCCAGCAGGCTGTTAAGGGGGTAGTAAAAGCTGTTGGGAAAGGCGTCAACTTAACTCACATTATGAAGTATCGTTAAAGTATAAGTTTGCCGCATTAATTAATGGACTTTAGAAGTAAAGTTCTGTGTCAGGTCAGGAAGAGGACACTTGTCGAAAGTCCTTAAGGAGCTAGCTCGCGTGTTGGGAGCCCTCGAGGTTCTTGCTAAACTGGGGGAGGGCTCTGTTTTGAGGGAAGGTGAGTACATCCTAACTTTCTTGATAAGTCCTGAAATTCGATGTAACGGCCTACTTTTGAAATAAGATGAGTCCTACCTGCTACAGGGTTATAAAAACTTCCTCCCTTTTTTTCTTTATCTGAAGGTAATATGTTTAGGGTCACGTAAAGTTGCGTTTGCTACAGGTTTTGTAGTCCAGTCATCGTAATTAATCAGATTGTTTGATTCGTTCTCCTGCGAACTTTAGGATTATTTCTTTATGGACCTGTATGAATGTTGAATGTGAATATGACCTGTGAACGTAAAAATAGAATAGTTCATATTTTTTTTATTTTATGATATGAAAGATTTAGTGTTGATTAGAGAAATAAAACATAATTATATATACATAAAGTATACACTGTAATATTTTTTTATTTTACTTCCCATTTTGTTTTCATATAAGGGACAGATTGTAGCCTGTTGATTTCCGAACTATGCTTCAATTTACGTGATTGATCATGGTTATGCCATATATTTACTCGGTTTATGTTCATTTTCTGAGGAGAAGGAGGGGAGGTGGGAACTTATGTATGAGTTGGTGACGATAAATAACAACAAGTTCTGGCTAGAAGCGGCTGCTGTTGACATTTAATTAACAGAAAATAAATGGTTTTTAATTTCAAACATCAGAGCGGCCAAAGTGGGTCGAAGCTACCACCCCCCAGCTAGGCACTTTCCATTATTCCTTCCTCAAGCTCAATGCTAAAATCTCAATTTTCCTCATTTGCTTAGGTATCCACTTAGCCATTCCTGGATGGGGGGGGGGGGGAGGGAGGCTGGAGGATCCGGTCCGCTCGAGTTTTCATAATTGTTTGGAAACCGGTTTTGGAAAATTTAGTTCCTCACTGGGTGAATGAAGCATTATGAAAGATATCGTATTATCACCATTGTTTTAGAATAACGATTTATTGCTCAAAAATATGTTTTAAAAATATAAATAATGAAAAAAATACAGTCTTTTAATTAAGAAATAAATACATTTTTTAACCGTATTTTTGTATTTACTCCTTTCTTAACTGTAAGATAATCAGTGAATTTGATAAGTTTAAATATATAATTTGAAAACTAATTAAGTTATTTCATTTTTTTTTTTATCAATTTACATCCATTTTTTTCGAAATTGATTATTTTACATAACGTTTTGTTTTAATACCACTCTCTATCTTACCCTCTTAGAGAAAAAAGTTAATGATTTATAATTTCATTTTTGCTTGTTTTTATACGATTTTAAATTGTACATTTTACGATCTAGTATTATCCTAAACAATGAAAAGGAAATACTTTATGAAATACACACTGTACTGTGCGATTGTAGAATGATAAATCAAGGAAGTCGAAAAAGTTATTTATCTTTATTCCCTTAAGTTGGAAGAATTTCTTACGAATGTAAAATGTTTTTGTGGAACATTGGCCTAAAACTGCAATGGTAATCAATAACATGTAGTTCTAATTGCATTTGTGTATTTTTTGTTTCATAATGATTTGCGTAAAAAAGTAGATAATGGATTTCAATGCAAAAAACAAAAACAAAACAATAAACTTGCAGTAAAAAGCTCACAACGTGCATTAAAAATTACAAAATATGAGAAAACGTGACGAATTCTAAATGTTCACATAAACATATACATGCAAAAAGGTAAACTTCAATGATCTTAACATTGCATTATTTCCCCGCGTGATATATATTATTTTTGGTGACACCTTCGACAAATAGGAAAAAGATTTTTACCATTCCATTGACCTCGTAAAAAAGTGCATTTTCTCGAAAACTCGATTCAACCTCTGAACTATGCAAGAAACGTGGATCATATTTGGACATATCCAATGTGAACATGTTGTATTAACATTGCATTTAAAGTTATAGTCTATATACTATATAGTTAGCCTCAATTATAATAGCCCAATTTCAATTCCGTGCAGTAAACTAAAATTGTTACACAGTAACCATCTAGTTATAATTATTTCTTTATATTACTCCTTTGTTATGGTTCTACATTTTACATTTGATTTCATCTTTCCGTTTTCTTGTTATTAAATTTTAAAAATCTTAGGACTAATTATACTGGTTTTTTATTGTTTTGGTTTCCTTTTTAATGCTTTCACTATACATATAGAAAATTATTATGAACTCATTTCTTTTGTTTAAACATTCAAATAAATATTTATTCAGATAATATAAGAACACGTATTAGCCTATTAACATGATGATTTCTATCCACAGCTAGATAATTAATTAGATTAATTTACGAAATAATCTGTTACAGAAGATGGAAGTTCTGGAAGCTGGAGGACATTGGCAGGCCTGTTCACAATATTGATGAGCCTGGTTACTATCAGCCTTTGAAGGTTACCTGGTAAGTTGGGACGAATCTATATCATTAGTTAATTACCCATTTATTATGCACTACCCCCACCACCCCGTCTGATATTTTTAATTAATTTTAACTTTTATTTAATCTTATCAATGGGCCTTTCCTATCAGACTACCAAACATTATTTCCGGTATTACGAAAAATCTTTTCTAATCTGAGAAGATGATTATGTAGAGATAAAATGGCTACACTTTAAATACCTACAAAAAGGCAATGTTTTAACAAAGTATTATAGAGTAGCAAAATTATTGGGCTGGTCGAACCTTAAAAAAAGGCATACCAAGTTTTTTAGAAAAATTCCCTTTAAGGTCAGATGTGGCCTTACAAAGGTTGGGTTCTTCTTTTACCAATGTATTTTATAAGGTTTTTGGAATAGGGTTATTACGGGTGATGTCCCTTTGATACATCATTTAGTTCTTTCTGTTGGTAATGGGGTCCACATATAATGATAACAATGTTTTTAAAAGTTATTTCCAGAAAAAAATCAGCTTCAATAATTTTTTTGGACTGTCTTTGATTTAAGACGTGTACTGTAAAGTAGGGACTTACAATAGAAGATCTAAAACGGGACTAAAAAGATCAAAGAATCTAATTTCAATGTTATTTATTTTTTGATATTTTTAACCGACTGGAAGACTTGATCTATAGTATTCTAATTTTTTGGAAAATAGTGATATACACATCTTCCTTTGATATATCAAGTACATGTCAATTCATTACAACTTTCACAACGTTTCGAGGCCTTTTGCCCCATCTTCAGGTGTACTCCTCACTAATTTGAATTAACAATAGTTTAGTTAAATATCAATACATTAATTTGTTTATAATCTCGTGAATAGTTAAATATTGTCAATCACACATCTCTCTAAGGCTACTTCACTGCCATTCAATTGGCCTCAACAATGTGTATTTCACTATTTTACAAAAAATTAAAATAACATGTTATTTTCATTTAAATAAAAATATACGCCTTAAAATAATATTTAAAAAGGAAATCGTAGCTAATTAGTGCTCTTCGAAGTTTTGATTATTTTGATATTATTTCATTACTAATATTTTAATTTTTAATATATTTTTAAAATACTTGGTTAAGAAGTATCTTATTATATTACATATGTTCTGAAATATACTGTCATCATTATAGCATGATTATTCCATGTTTAACATTTATTAGTTTTAGCAACTTCTTTTGTAGTACAATATCTGAAATTCGAGGGTTGTCCATTCGTTTTTGCTGGGGTAAGCAAACAGTCCAGCGGGAGGGTAGGGCTGATTCAGTGCTTACTAAGTAACACGGATTCCGCTAAGCATGCGCTTATTTACATCAATGATATACCGCTTCTGCAATCAGCCATGTTTCTTCAAATCCTTATGATTTCGTTTCCCATCTGAATTAAACCTCAAAAATTAAAATCTAATTATCTCTTGAAAATAAAAGAAAAGGTCGATACTCTCGGAAAATTGGAATAATTCATCGAACATCGAACATCGAACATTAGAATTATGAACTGGAATGAAATATTTATTTACTTTTATAATTAACTGATTTGTTCAAGTTTCTTATATTTAGTGGGTAAACAAATTTTTGATATGATGCTAATTAATCAAATTTTAATTTTAATTGAATCAGTCGTTTAATGTATATTTCCTATATGCCACTAAGGTTCGTACTAATCGGATGATGGGATCTTTTCTATTTGCCGGCCTCAAGTGATTTAACATATGTTATAGAAATATAACATAAAATAAAATAGTCTGTAATTAAATGCTGAAT
Source organism: Aelia acuminata (assembly GCA_911387785.2). Lineage (NCBI taxonomy): Eukaryota > Metazoa > Arthropoda > Insecta > Hemiptera > Pentatomidae > Aelia > Aelia acuminata. The sequence goes on along the minus strand of OU426979.1, from coordinate 87,270,530 downwards.
TAAAAAATAATCTTTATTAAAAACATCAATAAATATGTTATATCAATATCTTAATTATTAGGAGGCATACATTTGGAAATATCTTTCAAAATAACTTCAGAAAGGTCCTCATTCATGTTACGCTTCCGCCACATAAACTCACATAGGTATGAGTCTAGAAGGGATCTCGCCGTACCACATTCCACTTGGTTTCGCATCTTTGCCTTTCCCCACATACTTTCAACCGTGTTGGGGTGGAAAACTCAATCTAGTTTTCTCCAAACATTTTCCTTTTCTTAATCGGATAGTTTGCCTGCAATTTGTTTTATTACACCTCCATCGATCACCTTCTTCAGATAATGTAAGTTTCATTTCATGACCCTGGCTGCAATATCTTTGTCTGTGAAGAATCCCTTTGGACTGCAAGAAGGTCACTGCACTGGTTTTGTCTGGAATTTCCTTTACAGTTTTTAACAGACCCATCTTTATTGAACACTGAATAACTGTTTTACTACCCAAATGTATACAAACTATAAGGTTTTTAGGTTATAAAATGCCATGTAATAGTATTTCGATAACATTTGTTATCACTAGTTTCCCAGTCAAATCACTTGAGGCCGGCAAATAGAAAAGATCCGGATGATGCTACAATAGGAGTCCTATATTTTGCCTATCCAGGTATGTTAGGATAGGTATCTATCCTATATCTAGGTACGATATACTGGCTCAGGACCTCCATTTACGTCCTATAAGAGGGACGGCATAGCCAAGGATTTTTTACTCCCTTTGAAAAATTCCTGGGCCTCCACGGGATGCGGAAACGTGACCTTTAGTATTGTAGGCTGCATTTCGTTTTTAATTTGATTGTGAGCTCCTTTCATGCTGAGTTTCTGATTTCTAATAAGGTATTTGTTAAAGAAACAAAATTCCTTTAAAGCAATCTCTTAGTGTAAAAGTGGAAAAGTTTTTTGTTTTTTTTTTCGCTTTTCCATCAAATTGAATTTCTTGTCATCTCGGTTGTCACTAGAGACCGATTGAATTATAAGACGGACCTTCATTACTACCATAATAACATTTTTTTACAGTAAATACTAAACCGTAATTTTTCTAGGAACCCTTTTACTTAATGAAATCTAAAAAGGTAAATTTAGTTTATTTCAATATAACCCTTAATTTACTACGAAATAAAATCAATAATTACAGAGCCCTCAAGCCATGTTTTTTATAAAGTCTACCTAAACATACATACTATAAATAACAGCCTAAGAAAAGCTTCATCGAATACGGGGCTTGAATTAATATAAATTTGATGTTCATCTAAACATTACTTTTCGTAAGGAAGAGCTACGTACAAAAGTCCATGTTTCCGAAAAAAAATAGAGGCATTTTCTTTGCTATCGAATAATTGTAGCATTTAAATTGTACAATAGAATCACCAAGACCTATTTGTAAGTGAAAAGCACTTTTAATAATATTTCTCTTTGGAAAATTCATACTTGGTTATTTTGTAATAGTATACTAGGCAGGCGGAGATAGAGAGGGAAATGTACCAATGTACAAGATAAAATGGTACCAATTTTCCTAGAAGAAATATTGTTGAAAACGATTTCGTGCAATGTGTTAAAATTGAAATTACTCACTCTGTCATCTGAATGGGTCATTTGCATAGGAAAAAGAGAAGGATAATTTCCAAAACCTCTCATTCAAGTTTACTCATTAAGCTCATATTTTCTCTTCTAATACAACAGCAGAAGTTTGAATCTGGAGATAGGAGACCCTCCTTTGAGGAGGGGGACATACAACCTCTATAAAGTGGCTAATCCTAATTAAT